>JAVSCE010008292.1:0-319862 GCA_032199065.1 Smutsia gigantea | reverse complement strand
GAATACCCACCCCCAAATTCATTGGTTCACAGAAAGGACTGCCAAGACAGCATATGATCTCACTCAAATGTGTAATTTATCACTGCAAAAGACTATATAACACACCGTCAAAGGGCAAAGGTGCATGGGGCAAAGTCTGGAGGAAACCAGGACCAAGCTTCCAGAATCCTCTCCCAGGGAGTCAACAGGACAGGCCTAATTCCCCCAGCAATGAGTAGTGGTGACAAGTGTGAAATCCTGTCCATTAGGAAAGCTCATCAGAATCCCAGTGTCCAAGGTTGGTATTGGGGGCTGGTCATGGAGGCACTCTGTGCCTGGTATGTGCAGACATTCCAGACTCTGGAAGGAAAGCAGGTGCTTAGCATAAACTATACAGTACACACAAGCAGTCTAGGCATGGTGAGCTTTTCTCACCAGTTCTAGATATGATGGGAACCCTCCCCAAATCCAATTTCCCAGAGGCCAGCCAAGGGCTAACCTTTCTTAGGATAGCCTGCTGTGTTAGCTCTTTTCTGCACACATCTCCACCCTCATTCCAAGTCTCTGAGACACTGAGCCAAGGCTCCAGAAAATCACTGAAATTAACATTTCCATCAAAAGCAGGAACAAATGCATGGCCTCTCATGGTGTAGGGCCCCTAATATAGATCATGCAGCTGCTGGTGACACAAGGTAGGGTCTTCCTGGATCTGAGACTCTTAACTCTGTGCAACACAATGGCTTGGCCATTATTCTGAAAAGACAAGCACAATCTCTCCATCCTCTGCCTCTGGTCAAGGCATTTTACATCCATCGAGACCTCCCAGTACCCGAACCAGCCCCATCTTAGCCCCATCAGTAAAAGCTGAACTGAGGCTCAGACAACCCAGAGCACTGCACCTACCTCCAGCACCCAGTGTCCTGGGAAGTCAGCTTCCCGTGGGAGCTGAACACCAAGCACAAAGTTTTTGCACACATTATATAAGTCAGAACAATAAAAAAGAAGAGATGCTTTGATTTGCACTTTACATTAGAATGGGAAATATCAATTGACCATAGCAGAACAAGGTCAAGGGATAGTGGGGGTGAGGGTGGGATCAGTGGGGGCTGATGACACCTCCTTGCACTGCCATTGCCCTCTCTCACCTCCCTCCTCCAAAGACAAGTTGAAGCTAGTTAGATGGGTTGGCTCTCAGGATGTGATCAAAGTCCCTGTGCACAGCTAGAGCCCATGGCCGGGTAGTGTTTCTCATCTATGCAGTGGGTTCAACCAGACCTGCTCTCGTCAGAGTAAGCCCAGCCATCCTACCTCCTTTCTTCTCTGCATGAGGGCATGGGCTACTTTATTTCTCATTCCCACTGCTCTTGGGCACACATTTCCCTCAGGGATCCATATGGAAATAACACTGTCAAGGCAAGATGGAACCAAGGATCTTACAGCACCGAACTCACCTTCTACTCCAACAGTCGCAAGGTCACGTCTAATGTTCAGAGGATAGCTTTGGCTTAAAAGTTGTGATCTGAAATGTTTGGGAGTAAGTTTTGAGAAAATGGATGCCAAGACTACAGAATTATCTTGACTTCAGGATTAAGAAGAAAAAGAATGAACATTTTCTAATGCTTCTTTGCTCACCTTCCTCTTAAAGAATCTATGTAACTAGAAAAAGGCAAAAACTCAACAGAAGTTCGAAAAGCTGAGGATGGCCATCAGCCACTTCAAAATCTCTGGAGAAATGTTTACTAACCATGGCTACAGCAATGCAGGTGGAGAAATCAAACTAGTGGTCTTTGCAGCCTCGAAAAGGGAGCTGCAGTACGTGCCAGGAAGTGGTAGGAAAGGCATGAGCATCATACACAGTCCGCCTGAGCTCAGAGACACAGACTCTGCAAAACATAGAAATGCTGTAACCAGCTCTAAAGTGTGTGTTCTCGGGTTGCTAGGAAGTCTGGCATCCTGTCCCATCTCTGGTCTTCCCCTTTTCCTCTGTCCCTGGTTCCTCCCCTTAAACTGTAGGCACAACCTGAGCATAAAACATGGGCAGAAATTCCAACACCAGGCAGCACTGCACAGCCTGTGGGAGTTGCAAGCTCCAGTGTCCTGCGGAATGCCCAAGCAGGGTGGAGGCAGTAGGAACCCAGAGCGTGGTAAGTGCTGGGAGTTATTGTCATTCTGATACATACTGCTTTTAGCCAGGAGCATAGCTGCATAAGGGCAGTAGGAATAAGAAATGGATACACATACATGTTTAATCCACTGCTTCTTGATCATGATTCTTTAAACATAAATTCTTCTAATCAGATTTAGAGAACTGTGAGTGGAAGCAGGAAAACAACCAAACTCTGTCCAGCATTCTTTTACTGAATACTTCCTGGATTCCAGAAACTGTACTAGATGCTGCACACGAAACCCTCACAGGCGGAGTCCCTGAGACCCAAGTGGGAAGAAAAGGTGGTTGGTGACACCCACACATGCTGATGATCGGCCAACACTGGGACCCGTGGGCTCCAGGTTAAGAATTAAAAACTTAGCGAAAAAAAGGAATTATCCCCAAAGAGAAGAGAAACATTATCCTGAGTACTCAAGAAAAAACTGACTTCCCCAAATCATCCACTACTAGAGAGAAAAGAAAGTTTCAGGAACACCTGCTTTGTATTCCCAACATGATAGAGGAAAACAGCCCTCTGCAAACAAGAGTTGTGCAGACACAGGAGGATGGGGTGAGAAGACAAGAGGCAGAGCATGAGTGGAAGGAAAAGGGCTGCAGTTGCAGCAAGGAGACCAGGCTAGGCACTAATGACGTGCTAGCAGAGTAAAGGTCAGCTTGGGATACATTGGCAGGGAACTACGACTTCTAACTCAAGCCAACAGAAATAGACAAGGACCCAAACCCGTTACGTGGCGGCCGTGGTGCTGGGCCTGGGGGCGTTGCAGAGAGCATACAGGACACTGGCACTGTTCTGTTGGAAATTAGAATTCAGCTGTGAAGAGAGAAAAACAAGGAATCACAATGTGCATCTGGACACTTTTTCTGCAGAAGCAAAAGGCAGAGGGATTTGAGGTGCTCTAGGACAGCAGTCTCCAAAGCGAGAGCAAGACACGGGATGCTCAGAACACTCACTGTGATGCTAGGAAAGGTACTACGAGCTCCATCCATATTTATTTGTAGCCATCCTTTTTTAATTTCTATTTTTCGGGTATAATCATAATTCCAAAATATATTAGCAGAGTAGTGCCTTCATATAATATGATAAACAGACAGGGAGAGGCAGGCACACAAGTTGGAAAGGCCAGAAAAGAGAGGTCACTATGTATTGGAATGGCCGAAATCCACACATCATAAACCTTCTGCTTAGTATACACCTCTGTGACTTAAAAGTAGTGTATTAGTATATGAGTTTTACATAGGCAAACATAAGTGCTATTTGGAAAATACCACATTACGTGGAGGGAGAAAGCACTGCCATAGCCGTAATAAATAACAGCAGCGACAGAAATAATTGCATGAATAACCTATATCTTTAACTTACTCTAAATAAAGACAGAGGGAAATAAAGAAATACAATGATGAGAGAAAAGATGATAGAGGTGAAAGACAGAAATTGGAGACTTGAATTTCACAAGGAAGAAACACACGAGAACACTCAAAGGTATAAATACAAGACATTTTCCTGAGCTGAGGGAGATAAGACTTTGGTGTACAATCAGTCAATAGCAGGTCAAGTTAAACAAAAGTTAGTAATAGGTGCCATTTATTGTGATGAACTGCAGGTCAGGCGTGTGGCTCAGGTAATTTACTTCTCACAAAGATACTGAAAGGTAGAGGCTGATGTCCCCCTTTCACTAAGGCATGAAGAAGGTCCCGATAATAGGGCACCTGTACAAGATCATGCCATTAATTATGACAAAACCAGGTCTGAGCCCTGCTTGATCTTGACTCCACGACATGTGCTCTTTCCATGAGGCCGCCTTGGCTTCAGAACGATGATTCAAGCAATACAATTGCAATGACTGAGTCATGTTGTAGAGAAACAGATACTCCTCATGTTACATGAACTGTTCCAGGATGAAGAAAAAGGAAAAGTCAATATAACTTCAATACCTAAATACACAAAAGAAAAACAACTGGCAAACCTCACTTATGGTCACAAGCAAAAATCCTAAAGGATTTTTACTAAAAGCACAGCCCACCATAGCTGAGTACTGATTATTCCAGGACTTGGGTACTGTCTAATACTAGGAAAATCAAATAATACTAGGAAAATCAAATAAGGTGATAAATCAAATCAACAGATACCATTTCAAAAAGTGGGGATCTCTATGGATATTGCAAAGTAGCTATCAAAGGTAATACCCTTTTAGGATTTTTTTCAACGGGGAAAAGAATAATAACTTCCTTAAGAAAGTAAGAGTAATCAGTCTCGGGACAATGGCAGTTACCCTCCTACACAGGAGGAACCCCCATGCAGATAAGCAAGACCCCGGGATGCTTGCTACCATTTTTATTCAATATTATTCTCAGTGTGCTGGCCACTATTATGATGTGGAATAGAACGGAGAAATACAACTGCAGGAGTGGGGAAGACAAGATTATCACTATTCAATGGACAGTGTTATTGTTTGTCTAGAAAAAAAATGACACAACTGTAATTCTGGGGAATTTAGTAGCAGTGGCTGCGTACGGACAAACATTAAAAAAAATCAATAGTTTTCTTGTGTGGCAGCAATAACCATTTAGAAAATGTAACAGAAAAGAAGAGCGAAGGGACTGCTGAGTAGGCAGCAGCAACCTCCTAAGTCATTCTCCCTCCCAGCTTCCTGGCGAGGGCCCCCCACAGTTGGCAAAGGCCTGGGCAGGGGGCTCCTGAGAGGGACTGGGGAGGCAAGGGGGAGAGGGTCTGCCTGCCTCATCTGTGAGGCCCTGGGGAAAGGGCCACACCTGTCCACACCAGCAGGATGGACAAGAGCTGTTCCTGACCCACTGATACTTGGGCGCCTGGGGAAAGTCTGCTCTGTGGGCTGGGGTCTCCTTGCTCCTGGGAGCTCCTGAGGGGCTTCGTTGGAGGCCTCATCAGAGGACGGGCACTTGTTCCCTGCTCAGCCACAAGGTGAGACCGTGGGGCTCCCCTATCCCGGGTTTGCCACTGCCCAAGAGGCGCTGACTTGGCGGCAAAGGAGGACGGAAAACCACAGGCAGGCGAAGAAACGGCAGCTCACTTCGGAGGGCGTGGTGACAAGAGGCAGGTGGCCAGACTGACCCTTAGGCCACTTGGCTTGCGCTGAACTGCCTCGGGAGGAAGAAGAATTTGGCAGGAACCTAAAGGAGAAAGAAAGCAGGAAGGAAGGGAATACAGCTGTCAGACAGTGGAACTGGAGGACACCAGAGATTCTCAGGAATGAAAAGCCTCCATTTCCAAAGACACAAATTGACAGACACACTGAGACAGCGGTGGGGAGCAGTGAGCTGAGGCAGTAGCCCGGAGCCTAGACTCCTGAGATCTGAGAAGGACCCAGATTCCACAAGGAACGATAGGACAGATGGCAGAAAGACTACCCAGGAGAATTTCCAGGTGCAGACACTGGACTTAGAATCCCATGAATCACCTCGTTTAACTGTCACAGGACACTTGTGAGGTAGGTCTTACTATTATTATTTCACATCCGAAATCATCAAGCAGAAACCAGGAGGCCTGATCTGCACTGGCCAGGCTGGGCCGGGTGGGTCTGAATGCAGGCAGTTGGACTCCAGGGCCCACGATTTTGACCACAAAGCTGGCAATGATAACGAGCAGTGATTACACAAATAGTAGAGAAAATAACCACCATTGAAATAGAAGAATCTCTTTTATCACAAAGAAGGGACAAAATAACCAGGAATAAACTTGAAAATTACATTTAGGATCCATCTGAAGAAACCTATACAATTTTAGAGAGATATTTTTAAAAGCCTTTAAAGAAAATGACAAATAATACCTTGCTTCTGGATGAAAAGGTTATTGTAAAAATGTTAATTCCTCCCAAATTAATTTAGATGTTAAGTGCAATTCCAATAAAAATTCCTATGGAATTTTTTGAAGCTTTCCCTATGACTCTTGAGGTCATCTGGAAGAATGAGCAGGCAAAAAAAAAGCTTTAAAAATAATTAAGAACAATAATGTTACATCTAATAATAAAATGTATCACGAAATTACAATAATGAAAAAGTGCTGATGGAAGAATTGATAGGAGAGAAATAAAACAGGACTGTTCAGAAATTAGTCCTAGTAAATATAGATAATAGTAAGAAATAATTGAATAGAAAAAAGGCTCACTTGTCAAATGGTGCTGGAAAGACAGGTTAAGAATTTGGAAAGAAATAATTTTGCTCCTTCATATTTTAGTCTAAAATACTTGATATAAATCAGAGGAATATATAAGTAAAATAAGGAAAGCTTTTCTAAGCTTAAAATCAATAAAAGGAAAGCAGAAAAGTAAAGATTCATAGACTTGATAACATACACTGTATGTGAAAAATCATCAGAGGCTTAATTAAATATTTAGCAATAAATTCAGAAAACTGGATGTAATGAATAAAGCAACAGGATAATCCTCTTCAAATACAAAGGAATCATTAAGACACAAATGCTAAAGGATGTGAGTGGATAACTCACAAAGGAATGTTAAACATGCAGAAAATGTTCAACTTCAATAGCATGAAAATAAATGCAAATTAAAGCAATAATGAGATAGCATTTCCCGCATCACTAGCATGCAAAGATTTTATTTTTAAATGAGAAGACCAAGTGTTCACAGTTTGTTGAGACTTGTCATTCACATTGATGGGCACAGCCTTTCTGGATACTCATTTGGTAATGCCAGTTAGCTAAAAGGTTCCCTTTTAATGTTCTTTTCCACTGATTCAGTAATTCCTATTCTGGAATCTGTTCTAAGGAATTAATCAGAAATTTGGAGAAAGATCTCTGCACCATGTTGTTTATTGTGGCATTATTTGTCATCATGAAAAATGAAAAGGAATAAAGAACATAAATACGAAATTAAAAATCAGCGCACCACTCAGAGATAATATTGGCGTGTATTCCTCTAAGCAAATAAATAAAGTCATTGAAATAATATTTTCTTGTCCTTTGTATTTGACATTCTATTGTGAACATTTCCCTTATTAAAAGTCCTCAAAACATAATTGGCTATATTAACACCATACAGAGAGTTACAGTTTTCTCAATCAGTCCCCCAGTTTTTGGAAGGTCTGATTGTTTCTATAACAGCATGCAAGATGGTGTAATAAAACAGTAAATTATTTCTCTTTTTTAATGGCTTGAGTGTCCATATGAAATAGTTCTTAAAGTGTAATGGTTCTTACTAGCCAAGCATACAGCTAAATCTTAAGGACTACTTCTGTGGAACATGTTACCACCGTTTTCCAAGTTGTACTGAAGTATGAAGTCACTTGGCATGAGCCCATCTTATATAGAATGTTATATAACCTCCACTCAGATCATCTCATACAAAATTAGAATTGTATAGACAATTGCCCTTCTGAGGCCCCATCACTATACCATGTATTAAAAAAAAAATCACAGCCCATTAAATATCTGTATATGCTACACATCTCATCCCAAGGAGTCCCTGGGTGATAAGAAGCTCAATCGTTCTACTTCCAGAAATTATTAGCTTGCTTGAGTACAAAGCAGGAGTAAATATTGTGCAGTGGCTGCTGGGGCCGCTGAAGGCTCAACTACCTGGAGCCTTTAGAGCACATCCGTGGTGTCTCTGCAACCCGGGGTCCACACACTGGGCAGAAGGCCAAGGGCCCAGGACTTGTGAAATGAAATAGTTGAGGAAAATAACCTCACCAATTACCTATGAAAAATATGCCTTTGCCCCATGTAGACGCATTGGGCAAACAGAGAGATGATACAGTACAAAGAGACAATGATTTGCAAAAGAAGCTATGGCGTTCTGCATTAAAAAACAAAAGTCAAAAATAAACAACTCCCGGAACTGTCTGGCTTTAAAACCTGGCTGTCAACAGGGGAAAATATCACCATGTTTACATGTTTCCATTTCATTGAAGACTCAAGATTTTAAATTTGGACTTAAACCTAAACGTTCTGCTTCCTGGATTTGAACACCCAATTTTATTTATATTTTTAAATGGAAACTTTAGAAGTATATGGAACAGTTCAAAAATTCTAGGATACACAAGCAACACACACAATTTATTTCTTTTAAATGGTCTCTTTAAAAATCTGTATCAAGGAAATTGAACAAATCACTCTTAGGAATGTCACCCAATCTTTGGTCTTCAGAGGCTTTCTCTGTTTATTTCTTTCCAAGAGCTAGACCTCTTAACTGAGGTCAAAAGGGATTATTTCCTTCTGACACTAACTTATCTCCTCAGCAATGCCACTGCAGGGATGGCATGTAAGAGCAATACTCAAGTGAGAATATTAGGGATGAAGGTTTCTTTAGTAACACATGCCACAAAAACATGGACAGATTGAGTCAAATATGCTGACATTCCTAGTCCTTAAGGATCTCCCTAAGTATTCTTGCATTGATAGAAACTTCCTGAAAAGAAAACCCAGTAAAGTAAGTACTTAAAGCTGAATTTAAAGAAAACTATTTGGAAATTAGTTTGCTTTGAAATCTTATCACGAGCACAATATTCTTAAAAAGAAATTGAATCGTAATAGATTTCAGAGCTTAGCTATCAAGACTGAGAATGGTTGTCAATCATGGACCCAGATGTTCGGTAGTGTGCCATCAGAGAAAGACTCATGACAGCTGAAATCCTTATTCTGGTGAGTAGGAATTTCAGCTCAGATATAATGACTTCATTTATGATAAGACATTCAATTAACCACTTAGGCTGAAGAAAACTTTTGTGAAAATTGTCCAGGGGATTCTGGTTATAGGCAGATGGAACAACGTTTGACTCTGTCTCTTCACTGCATTCAGCTATGAAACCTTGACAGAATGCATGGAGTAGCTAATTTGAAGATTCTAAGAAGTAAGTAGCAGGGTATCTGAAGTATCACCAAACCAGCAAAGAGTTTACTATACCTTTTCCCCTGGTGTTCCCAGGAGAGATGCGATGCCAGGTGAAGCCTGGATGTGGGCATTGGTATGGACAGCAAGAGTTTCGGGAAGCCCTCTAGTTGTGGCTTCAGCAGTGGAAAAGGGGTCTGCCAATACTCAGAGTGGAGGAAATAATTCTTCTTCATTTCTCCCTTCCCCCATGTTCCAACCATGGTAACCTGTAGGCACCTAAAAGCTCGAAGAGCGGAGGACCCCCACCCCTGATCAGAGGAGCCATTGTCTCACAGAGAGGAAAACCCCTGATGCTTTTTTTCTCTTTCTGTTCTCTTGTCATGCAGACCAAGAAGCTGATCCAGCCATGGAAAGTGTGCAGCAGAATTGGGCAAATAAGGCCCCAGATTTCATGCCATGCTTTAAGAATAAAAAAGAAAACTGGAAAGCATCAGGGAGACCTGGGAGGATGATAAGCTTGACAAAGCTTACCCATAATACTGTCACGGGATCCTGGGCTCACCCAGGAGCTGCGCATGCAGATGACCCTGAACAGCATCCCATAGACTGTGAAATGGAAAACAAGATCGACCGCTTCTCAGGTCCAGTGTGTGGTGCTCAAGCAGAACAGATCTGAATGTACTGCAAAGGCTTTGAAAACTGAGTAGACATTGGGAACTATTAACCAAAGAAAGCTGGTCAGAATTGGTGGCTTAAACCCAACCAAATCAATTGTCTGCTTAAACAAAGTAATATTCTCCATAGGATATAAAGGCCCAGAGTCTCATAACATAATATTCAAAATGCCCAGAGTATAATACAAAATTACGCAGCATATGAAGAACCAGGAAAGTTTCATCCTGCATAGGAAAACACAATGTGTTTTGACACACACCAATGACACAAGTATTGGAATTACCTGGAAAAAAAGCTTTAACGAAACCATTACAGAATTTCTACAACAAGTGAGGGCAACTGCTCTTGAGAAGAATAAAAGATAGAAAGTTTCAACAAAGAAATAGATGATATAAATGAAAACCTGATGGTTTTAAAACTGAAAAAGATCCAATAACAACAACAAAAACCTCCACAAATAAGCTCAATTACAAAATGGAAATGATAGAAGAAAGAGGTAATGAACTTCAAGATGGATAAATAAAAAAATATGGCTCCTTCTCCTCTCCTTCTATGATTAACACACATTCTAACAGATTCATTAAAGGACATGAAAAAGACTACAGAAAAGAAAAAATATCTAAGGAAACAATGACTGCAAACTCCCCAAATTTGCTGATAGGAATAAATCACCAGATACAAAAAACTCAGTGAATCCCAAAAGGTATAAACCTAAAAAAAAAAATACATGCCAAGATACATCATAATCAAAATGCTGATGAGAAAGAAAAAAAAAATCTAGAAAGCAGCCAGAAAAAAAGGATGCATTGCCAATAGGGAAAAACCTACTCAAATGACTGCAGATCTCTCATCATGAAATGTGGAGACCAGATGGAAGTGGAACAGCATATTTAAAGTGCAAAGAGAAGAATCATCAACCCAGTTCTATGTCCACTGAAAACACCCTTCAGAAAGGGAAAGTAAAGAAATCTTCAGATGAAGAAAAGCCTACAGAATGATTGTCATAGAATCTCACAGAGATACACTGCCCTGCTCTAAAAGAATTTTTAAATTAACAACCTCAGAAAGAAAGAAAATTATACCAGAAGGGAGCCTGAAACATCAGGAATAAAAGAATGGTAAATATCTGGGTGTATATAATAGACTATTCTTATCCAATTTTGTTCTTTAAAAGATGTTTGATAGATGAAAATAATAATTATTGTAGGTAGATATAATATACAAACTCTGAGCAAGAATGAGAAAGTATATGGAATGATTCCTCAGATAACAAAATATTTACCAAAGACAAAAGACATAACGATAACCTGAATAGTCCTATTGAAGAAATGGCATTCATAATAAAAAACTTTCTGGAAAAGAAATCTGAGACCCAGATGGTTTCATTGGCAAAGTCTACCAAACATTTAAAGAAGAAATAATATAAAACCTGATACCAAACCAGTCAAAGACATTATAAGAAAAAAAAAACTAGAACCCAATATCTCTCATGAACATAGACACAAAGGAAAAGCATGAGATTTTTTTTCACACCTTCAAGCTGTTCTGTACATTGAAGGTTTCAGTGGCTACATGAGTCTAGACATGAGTTAAAATTCATAGAACTGTACACTCAAAAAAGTTAATTGTATTATATGTTGGTTAAAAAACCAATTCTTCTAGGGTTATAACTCTCAGTCTGAATGAATTAGAGGCTTCCACATCTACAAAAATGTATAATAATCATTCAAAATGGTAAGACATGTGATGCAATGTAAGGAAAGGGAGTTGGGGGTCTCTCAGGAAAAGTTTTCTTCTCTCCTTAAAGGGGACACACCTCGCTTTGGGTGTTGCCCTGTGAAGATATGGTATGTGGCAGCCATCTTGCAGCCTTGAGGAAGGCAAGACAAATGCAGACGCTGACTTAAAATTCTGACATCTGTGTGGCTGAATTAACCAGCGAGGAACTCATCATCCTCCAGATTAATCATGAGAGTTAATAAAGCCTTATCATTTCATGTACTGGCAGCTGAAAGAGTCTAACTTGGAGAGTACTTCTCAAAGTATATTTGAACTACTTTGCATATCTTTTATAGATGAATTGGATATATGTCTTCTTGTTAATGGCAAATAAGGAAAAAAGAACATTTTTCGCTAAGAAGATTCTATGAACTGTCGAGGTGCAATTGAACCTTTTTCTGAGAAAACTATTCAAAGCCAATTAAGGTAATATAAAACTAATCACTTTTGGCAGGCACTTTTGTTTTCCAGATGGGAAACTCATCAAACTCTATTAGACTGGGTGACTTCTCCTGTTAGGTGGGAAGGGTTTTGTGGCCAGCTCATCCTGACAAGCTATGAGGATGTAATCCCATTGAAAATTGTATATTTCACAATAACTATATTATTTTAATGTAGAAAGGGGTGTTTGCAAATCCTGGGATCAAATCTCCTAACTCAGTGTCATCTCCTTCACAAACCCTGATGCCTGACTCAGGTGTCCAGCAAATACTTGCTCAGCATTTAGCTGATTCCAAACTCATCTTTGAAAAAAAAAAATCTTGGCTCTGCTTTTATGTGGTTCTGGGGCCACAAACAGATATCAAGCTATTCTATTTTAATGATCTTTGTCACATATACAGTTGGAATTTTAAAAACCAGGAGCCACCTTTAAATCAACACCAGGTATCCTTAAATCTGGCCAGTAATCTCAATTCTTAACTACTGGTTCTAAGGCATGCTGACGCTATAGGTCGATCATCTGTGGACTGCTGGAAGTGTTGGTAGTAATGGAACTGCTTACTTTATATCAAACCCCACCCCACAACAGTGGCTTCCACATGTTGGCCCTTGATCTAGTCCTGAGGACCCCTCAGAAGCACTTTAATTATTTTTCAGCATGACAGCCCTTCAAATATCAAGTGGCTACCTAAAATGTTTGAAGGCAGTCATCATGTCTTCATGAAATGTTCTCTATAAAGCGAGAACCCCAGTCCCGTCTGTGATTCACTGGGGAATGCAATTTGGAATCTTGATAGGATCCCGGTTCTCTCCTCCACATGTGTTCTATGGAATCTGAAGGTCAGGAGACCAGAAGTGAACCCCATGTTTCATCTGTGTTGAAACAGCAAGGACAGAAGGGGGTAAATTACTTCTCTTGTCATGATATAATATGTCTAACAGCATAGTCTAGAAGTAAGATTCTGTCGTTGTCCTGTGGATCCATGTCAAATCTTGCACCTGGCATTTGCAACGGCACTGAAAGTCATCCATCTCTTGTCATGCTCTCTGCCTCATGTTCTCGTACAGTTGGCTGTTTGGGTGCAAGTGCAGGACCTTACCATTGTTTCTGATAAATCTCAGGTTGCTGGGTTCATCCTAATTGTTTCAGCCTGTCAAGATCTTTTTGGATCCTAATTCCATCATGCTACATTCACTGATAAAATTTTTTAGCAATTCACTGCTAAACTTTTTAAACAAAGCGAAGTTGGGGACAAAGTCCTGTGGCATGATACTGGAAACCTTCCCTGGGGCATAGTTATTCACCCAATTATAAATCTACCTACTTGTAGTAGCATCCAGCCCATAATTTTCCAACTAGTCTGTTAGTACTTGCATATACCTAAAGTAAAATGGTCAGATGCCTTGGTGAAACTCAGATACCCTCTGTCAACCACAGTCATTTTCCCTACTTTTCAGTATATTTTTCTTTCAAATATTTCCAGAGACCAACTGTCTTTTTTTTACTTACAGCTATATAACCAAAAACAAGCGTACACGACTTGGTCTGCCTTCGGTGACGATCACTCTGACACTGTTAACAAGGACGCAAATCTTTGACAGAAACAATACTAAAATTATGATGGAATTCTATGTGATCTGACTTGTGCAAAGGCCAGTGTAAGTGCTAGAAGTCAGTAAGGACTACCCTTTGACAAATCCCTGTTCTAGGACACTGGTTTGTCCTGGGGGGTCTGATGACACACAGGAACTTTTTAAGGAATCCTGAGAGTCATTATGGACATTGCACAGTAGGGGAAAGGGGCGGGAGGTTCAGTATCTGAGGAGATCATGGCTCAGGGAATCCAGGCGCCTATTCCGAAACAAGATAGAGTCATTAGAAAGCATGTCGGCATTAGACCAGCACCTTTATCGGTCACTTTGACAACAGCAGTGATAAAATTAGCTTACACCTTTAACCACTTATCTAGGCAGACACTAATCTAAGAAATGTAAACATCCAATTCACTTAATCCTCACAACAACCCTTTGAGGTGGGTACTATTTTTTTATTAATATATAGTTGATAAACAATATTATATTGGTTTCAGGTATGCGACATAGTGATTCAACAATTATGTTCATTACTAAATGCTCACCACAGTAAGTGTAGTTATCATCATCAACATACAAAGATATTACAATATTGTTGACTGTATTCCCTAAACTTTACCTTCACCCCCGTGACTAATTTATTTTAAAATGGGAAGTTTGCTCTGGGGGATGGGCAAAATAGGTGAAGGGGGTACAGAGGCAGATACTGTTTTTATCTTTCCCTTCATGGATAAGAAAATGAGGCACAAAGGAGGTAAAAACCCCTGGAAAAGGAACCACTTCCGTGCTTACTCCCCCAGGTAGGACTGGTTGGAAATGGGAGGAGAGGCTATGTCTATGTTTTAGTCTATTGATGGGGAGATGGGGAAAAAGAAACAGCCATTCAAGCTGAATCTGGTATCTAGACCCAGAAAGGGTCTCCTGCACCTGCTGCATGGCTTTCCTATGCCTCCAGCGCATTCTGGAGAGCAATCTGCTGCAGAGGAAAAATAAAAACGGTATCAGATAGCTCTCCACAAAGAAATATGCAGGATTGGTCAATAAGTCGCTTGGCTATGTAAGAGCTGGCATGGTCTGCCCAGAGGTACACTGAATGGCCTGCCATTGTGATGAGTGCATAGCAGTATGTTGTCTATATGGAGCCTGTCCCAGAAAAGCTAACCTCAGGCCACCTTCTACTGCCTCCCTCATCTGCATAAAGTGGCAGATACAAACCAAAGATCAAGGGCAAAGAAAATCAGCTGATTCTATCGCATCTCACAAACTTTGTGAAGTGTCATGATTTTTTAATAGTTAATCTCTTCAAACCTCTCGGTTTCTGCAGGCATTGTACATTACTCATTGTTTAACAAGTCTGTTCCCTACTAGACAATGAGTTAAATTACACTAATTCCATAATCTCATTATCACCAACCAATTTGTGCCCACATGCTCAAATATAATCTGAATCAAACCTCAAATCATCCTCAAATAATTTAAGCCAAACCATCAGTTTTGTCTAAAAGAGGACAATGATGGGAGAGAACAGAAATCTCTATACTTTTTAAAAAACATGCAGTCCTATCAACAAAAGATTTTAAAACACAGATGGCATTCATTTATTATATCCATATATTATTTACTTGTTTAGTATTAGCAAAGTTCAGCTTTAAATAGATACGATGAAGCTTTTGCATTTTCTTCCCACACCCCTACGGGTTTTTTCCACAACCTCTAAATCACATCACTTTGGATTCCAGGGGTGTAAACTATGATGAAATTGAAGAGATCTTGAATTATGATCATGGCTTTAATATTAATTTCTTACTGACCTGAGCCAAATCAATCTTCCTCTTTGTGCCTCATTTTCCATATTTTCCTATTGGACTAATAATACACACTTAGCTGCCCCACACAAGATGATAAAGAAAGTCTCCAAAAATGTTAAACCATAAATGTCAATGCAGAACAATGCTATTTTTACTGTCATGATTATCATTGATGACCATGGTAAAGCTAGAGGGTACAGACACACTGAAAACTCAAAAGTAGACTGATTCTAAGTTATAGAGTTCAGAACCATTTCTGAGTACAAGGAAAATCACTTCCACCCGACCAAAGAAGCAGAGAAGCATCCTTCCCATGAACACAGCATCTACCCCAAACCCTATGGGGCACAGAGGAGAGCCCCAGCACCCACCAGACTCCAGGCAACTCCCTGGCTCTGCTCTGCCCCACTCTCTTCTCCCTTCCACCTGATATTTTCTAATTGCTTTAGGAAAAACCCTTGTCACTATAAAGCAAACAGCCACTCTGTCAAGACCAGTTTGGCCGGTCAGCCACAACAACGCATATGAGGGAGAGGCCGATGAAGGTGAGGTGCTCTCAGGGATGCAGAACGGTTACTGCACCGCCATCTTCTCCTTTCCAGAGGCTGGAAGAAAACCCGCACTGGGTCACCATTATTACATTGCTGCTTCAAGGCCAGAATAGGTGAGGTACCTTCTGGGACAGTCTGAGTGCCTCAGGCCTGAATGGCTCTGCCTGGCCGAGTACTCTGCTGTTCACGGAGGCCTGTGGGACTCAGCCAGGTTCTGGTCCCAAATATTCCAGCCTCAAATATTAAATATGTCCCACCTGCATAGCTATCTGTGGTTTATGAGTCTGCCTGTACCCCTGTGGAACCCATTTACATCCCTGCTTCTATCCTCTTCAAGGCATAAGAGCTCCCTGAACTTATTAAGGGTCCATGAAGTAGGATTTACCTTTTTGCATCCAAAATTTCTCCTTTAAAATCACAGAGATCTCCAAGTACTGATTTCAAAATTTGATGTATAATCCTGGGTTAATTGTCTACAAGTACAATATTATAGATTTTAATCTTGTCCTCTCTTAGCTTTTGCAACTTCCTTCTGAGGGGACCAAGCTTTGTTGTATGTTTTTGTAAGGCCTCCCCTCCTCCCCCACCTCCACCCACACACCCATGGCTCAGTTTTTAAGTCCTGTTGGATGTTTGGTTCATAAAGCTTTGCCGTGAAATAAGAGGCATTTCCAATCCCAAGGCCTGATTGAGCTCAGCTAGAAAGTCAAAACAGAACTAGATGGAGAGCGTCCCATCAATTCTGCTTCATTTCTAGTTCCCTGTAGCTTTAAGGACTTCCAATTCCAGACTACAAGTGTGGGTGTTAAATCCTAGCCACAGTGGTTATATACTAAAAGTGTTCTCTAGAAACACAAGAGGTGGGATTAGGGTTGCATTTAGTCCCTCTTTGAACAAATACTTGTTGAGTACCAGCCATGTGTAAGGGATTAGTTAAGAACCAAGGGATCATATCTCAGTATGCCACGTCCCTGCCCTAAGAACCTAACCCATCTCAAATTGATAAACAAAACATGATGTATCTATATACACAGTGGAATATTATTCAGCCATAAAAGAGGAAATTTTTGCCATTTGCAACAACATGGAGGACATTATGCTCTGTGAAATAAGACACACAAAGAAAGACAAGAAACTATATGATCTCATTTTATGTGGATTCTAAAAAAACAAAAAACATCCAAACTCATAGATACAGAGAACAGATTGGAGCTTGCCAGAGGTGGGTGGTAGGGGTGGAGAAGTAGGTGAAGGTGGTCAAAAGGTACAAACTTCCAGTTATAAGATAAATAAGCATAGCATGGTGACTATAATTAGTATACTGTATTGTATACTTAAAAATTGGTAAGAGGGTAGTTCTTAAAAGTTCTTATCACACAAAAAAGTTCTTATCACATTTGTACCTATGCATGGTGATGGACATTAAGCAAATTTACTGTAGTAATCATTTCATAATATACACATATATCAAAACATTATGTTGTATTACCTAAAACTGATACAATGTAGTATGTCAATTATACCTCAACAAAAATATGTTAAATAAAAGAAGCTAACCATCCCACGAGGGGCATAAAAAAACATGAGTACAACTACCACATCAGTCTTTCTGGATAAGACAGTCAATGCCATCCTTTGCTTGAGAAGATGAAGCAGAGAAGAGATATCAGTGCATGTTATGGGCTCAGAGAGAAAAAGACCACATTTGGACTCATGACCAGAAACACTTCCAGAGAGAAGATGCAGTCCAAGCTGGGTCTCAGAGGCGAGGCGGTACCACCTGCAGGGCCCACTACAATGACTCTGTGTGAACTGCTCCCCCCCTGCCAAAAATGGATTAGCACAGCTGCCCATTTTATAGAAAACGGCCATCAGATGCAGTTCCCTGAAAACCTGCTTGCCAAGTCCATGGACATTCATTTATTGCATTAACCAACAAATATTTACAGAATATCTACCCCTGCAGGGCACTGTGCTAGGAGCCAGAGGGAACCCAGTGTAAACTGTAGTAGATCACACCTGGAAGAAGGTTATAGTCTCAGGACATAAGATGTAGAAATGTAGAAGATGTAAAAGAGTTATCAATTAAATGCTATGAAAATTGAAGGAAGGAGACATTACTTCCAGCCAAGCAGGGAAGTGTAACAGGAGGGTCTTGGAGGAGAAAAAGTATCTGCAAATCAGAGATGTGCACAAAAAATGCAGAGAGAAGCAAGTTCTTGAATAATCTTATTTTTCTCCTTGATAACCAATTAACTTAAATACTATAACAGATAAATAACAATACTTAAATAATGATATAAAATCAATACATCACATGTTACATGATAAGGGAATAAGAGAGAAGAAAGCAAAGATATTATATATATATATATAGCAGACATATATATCCATATATTTTATATGCACATAAATATATTTGTAACAAAATAAGGAAGAGATACTCCTAACAATTCCAGTCCTAATTTCTGTAACTGGTCATAGCTGGTAACCTTCTTATACTACCCACTCTGCATTCTCTTTGCCTGCAGGAAGCACCTCAGCTAGTCATGGTTCTTTACATGGTGGCATGACCCGACAGTAGTCCTGCCTGGACTGTGCTGGTATAGTTTTTCATTGACTTGATCACAGGACAGGGCAAAGCTGAGAGCCCTCAGGGCTCTCCAGGGTCCAGCATAGTCTTTCTCACCTCCACTGTGGGGTAGTAGTCCAATTTCCCCTTGGCAGCCATGATCAAACACCCTGGCCAACACAGTTAAGTCTCTTCTTGGCCTTTTGATTAAGAGGCATGAGGAGCCCAGAGTGTCCAGGCAGCTGTCTTAACTCCCAGTTCAGTGGAACCATTGCTGTGTTTCCTGGTGTTCCTTCCTTTCTAACTAAGACCTCCAGGCCAGCACAGCCTAAGACCACGGGGAAGGAAGCAGACATTTTTCTGGTGGGTCACTAAGAGTAATAGTGAGTTGTACTACTCCCATTTCCGTCTTTTGATTCCTGCGCCCATGAATCCCGGCTATAGGAGAAACGGAACCATATACTGTACAGAAATGCCAAGCATAGAAGCCTCTGGACAATCCTGCACCAGCCCTGAAAGGTATTGCCACCCAGCTGGTGCTGTAACTGAGTCTTCAAAAGGTCATTCACTGTTCTGTTAAACCAGTGGCCTCAGGGTGGTGGGAACATGTAACAATAGTGAATTCTAGGGGACAGGCCAACTGCCGCACCTCAGCTGCTAGCACATGAATTCCTTGCCCAGAAGCACTGCTGTGTGGAATACGGTGATGGTGGATAAGGCATTTGTCAGTGGTTTTGGCAGCAGCATTGCACACAGGGAGGGCCAATCTGAATCCAGAGTAAGTGTCTATTGCCGAACAACAAACACTGCCCCTTCCACAGTGGAAACAGTCAAAGTAATCAACCTGCCACTAGGTAGCTGGCTGATCACCCCAAAGAATGGTGCCCCATTAGGGTCTCCATGTTGGTCTCTGCTGCAGGCAGACAGAGCACCCAGCCGTGGCTATAGCCAGGTCAGTCTTGGTGAGTGAAAGTCCATGTTGCTGAACCTATGCATAACCACCAGCCCTGCCACCACGGCCACTTTGTTCATGAACTCACTGGGCAACGACACTGGGCAACTGACACGGGTGGCTTGGAGAAAAGGTTGACTGGCATGCACAGAACTGGTTATCTTATCCACTTGATTATGAAAATCCTCCTTTAATGAGGTCAGTCTTTGTTGAGCATTCAGATGAAGCACAAATGTTGTCATGGTTTTTGCTCATGCACAGAGGTGTATACATATACCTCTTCCTCAAACATTTCCAATCATGTTCCTTCCAAGTCCCTGACCAGCTAGCCAAACCACTGGCCACAGCCCATGAATTGGTACGTAATCACACCTGGTCATTTTTCTTCCCAAGCGAAGTGAAAAACCAGGCACGCTGCTCAAAGTTCTGCCCACTGGCAGGAATTCCCTCCACCACTGTCCCCTAGAGGGGCTGCAGTGCTGCAGCTGTCCACTTTCAGGTGCCTGCATATTGTGTGGAGCCATCCCTAAACCAAGTCTTCTCTCCCCTGTCAACTGATCATAGGGAACTCCTCATGAGGCCATAGGTGCAGACTGGGAAAGAGAAGTCAGAGTAGCAGAAGTGGGGACTGTGGGCGTTTGGGCCACTTCTTCATGTAACTCACTTGTGTCTTCAGGGCCTGTTTGGGCCCTGACCACAATCACACATAGCATTTCCATTTCATGATGGCCTGCGGTCGCACATGCCCAACTCTAATGGCTTGATGGGTCAGAGAACACCCAGCCCAGGTGTGGCAGCTCAGCTCACACGGTAACGTGGGGGCCCATACTTCAACACTCAGTCCCTACTAAGGCCCAATAGCAGGCCAGGGCCTGTTTCTCCAAAGGAAAGTGCTGATATGCAGAGGATGGCAGGGCTTCGCTCCCAAAACCCCAGGGCCCCGATTCACCCATCGGGGCCACCAAAGGTCCCAAACAACACCCCTCTCTGCCAGTGCCACCTCAGGCCCCACTGGATCTGGGCATCACCTGCCCCTGTGGCAGAGCAGCTTGCATGGCAACCTGGACCCACTGCAGGGCTTTCTCTTGCTCTGAGCCCCACTCAAAACTAGCAGCTTTTCAGGTCATTCCAAAATAGGATGGAGTGACATGCCCAAATGAGGTGTGCATTGCCTCAAGTTTCAAAGAAGCCCAACAGGCACTGTGCTTCTTTTTTCTGCTTGTAGGAGAGGCTAGGCACAATGATTCATCCTCCACCCTAGAAGGGATGTCTCCACACGCCCCACACTGCTGGACCCCTAGAAATTTCACTGAGGTGAAAGGCTACTGAACTTTTATCAGATTTATTTCTCACACTCTGACATGCAAATGTCTAACCAATAAGGCTAGAGTAGTTGCTACTTCTTGTTCACTAGGTCCAATCAGAATAATGCCATCAGTATAATGGACTCCTGTGGTCCCTTACGGAAGGGAAAGGCATTCAAGATCCCTGCAAACTGAACTATCACACAGCTGAACAGTTGATATACCCCTGAGGTGGGACAGTGACAGGGTACCTACGGCCCTGCCAACTGACAGCAAACAGCTTCTGGTGGGGTAAGCTGACAGGGATGGGGTAAGAGGCATTTTCCTGCTACATATCAGGTACCAAGGGATGTGTTGATTTGGCTCAAGTAATGAAACCATATCTGGCACAGCAGCTGCAGTTGGAGTCAGCACTTGGTTAAGCTTATGAGAATCAATCTACTGTCATTCTCCAAGAACCATCTGCCTTCTGCTCAGGCCAAGTAGGTGAGCTGAGCGGGGCTGAGGCGGGTGGGAATCACCACCCCTGCATGTTTCAGGTCCTCACTGGTGGCCCTAGTCTCTGCAGTATCCCCAGGAACTTGCTGTTGCTCTTGGTTTACCATTTTCCTGGGTAAAGGCAGTTCTAGTAGCTTCCATTTGGCCTTTTCCACCGTGACAGCCCTCACTTCACAGGTCCAGGAGAAAGTGTGGGGATTCAACCATCAGCTAAATATACTTATTCCAATTATGCATCCCCGATCTGCGGAAACAGCCACAGGGTACGTTCAGGGATCTACTGAGCTGCTGTGACCGACCTGACCTAAAAGCCCACTGATTACCTGAACTCCATAAGCCCCTGCTCTGACGGGTACACCACAGTGACATTTTGGGTCTCCTGGAATCAGTGTCAGTTCAGAACCAGTGTCCACTTGTATCTGAAAAGTCTGATTATTTGTTTTTCCCCGGTCACAGTTCCCATGGTAAAAAGCCTTGCATCTCCTTGGAGGAGGCCGGGAGAAGTGTTAACAGTATAAATTTTGGACAGTGCCCTGGGGTTCTTCCTCAAAGGGACCTGGCTTCTGCTTTATTAAAGGGACCTGGGTCTGTAAATTGGCTCAAATCTGGGAATTGACTGAGGGGCCATGACTTCATTTTTATGATTCAGGTGGGACTTTTGTTCACTTAATCTAGAACTTTCCTGCTTATACAAATCAAATAAGAATTTAGTGGGCTTTCTGTTTTGTTTTTAGGAGCATCATGATCAACTGCATGAGTCAGACAGTTCTGATGGCTTCCTGGACCCTGCTGTCCGTCACCACAACTGTGTTCACCTTGCCCTTGACAGTCGAGTATCACCACTTGGCCCCTGCCACCTGGCGACCTGATTACTCCCATTGCATTAAGTCTCCCAACTCAGTGACTGTAGCTCCCACACTCAGGTCTGGCCCACAGGGAAGAGTGATCACAGAGGCCTTAAGGACGCCAGGGATCCCCTCATAAATTGATTCCCATGGTATGGATGAAAGGCCGTCTTCTGGACCCTCCCAGTGGAAATGAGTAGGTCTTAAATGACAAACCCACCATAGCATTCCAATCTCCCTAAGCCTTTAAATCCCTTCCTCTACATTAAACCAAAGGAGGTCCAGCATTTCTACTCACTCACTACTGGTCCATAACTCAGCCAAACAGCCAAACGAACTGGTAGAATCCTTTCTAACTCCCTGAACTACAACAGTAAAGGTAGCTCCTCGGCTTAGGGAGCCTGATCCAACTTCGGGTCCCTTCTACTATTGTCCCACATCCTTAATTTCCATTCCCATACATGCTTCCAGATTTGTCTATAAATTAGAAATCTCAAATAGCTCTTTTGGAGTTTAGCACACCTCTTCAGGGGTCACACTTTGTACCTCACCTTTAGGGGTCTGCTGGGACTCGAGTGTAGCTGTAAGTCCAGAAGCAGAGAGGGATGGCGGGTGACTCCTCAGGAAACCCAGCCCTGTCCTGCACGACAGCTGCCTCAGGCGAGGCCATCACGGCTTCCGCAGACAGTGCCATGCTAGCCCCCTCTGAGGCGGGCTGCTCCTCCCACTGGGGACGGCGGGCGGGGGGCTCTCCCACTGGCAGAGGAGACTGCTCAGGGACTCGGGGCTCATGTCCCCGGCTTTATCAGGGGCTTCCCACGCACCCCCATTCTGGCTCTCAGGAGCCCACTCCTTCCCAGTTAATGCACTCACTTCAGCAGCACATGGTCTTTGAAGCCAGAAATTCAACTTGCATCATAATTCAGCCAATTGCAGGATGATATTCTAGGTTTGATTTTCAGTAATCTCAACCCTATAGCTACAAGAGACGGGGTTCTCCTTCAGGGCACACACAGACGCTTTCAGATAATTTATGTGGCCCTGGAGCTGAGGATTTGAATCCCTGAGCTCTTCCCTCTCTGTCCCTACTTTGTCCAGCAACATGAGGCGTAACAGCCCATCTCATTATATTCATTAGTTTGCCAAAAATGTTTGAAACTACACAGACCCAGATCCTTGCTTCTTACAAGTAGCTGATTAGGAGAATTCAAAGGTGATATTTTGCATAGCTCTATTACCAGATCACACCAGGGACTAGCAGTTGTTCTTTTGACCACTGGAAATAGTCATTAGCATCTTTACATCTAATCAGATTACAGAGCCAATTTCAGAAACCCCAGAACAAATTCAGAAAACTTATCCTTAAAATTCTGTTCCTCTAGGACCCCTCGCAGTTTCTAGGAAGTCAGGGTTCTCCAGAGAACCAGAAACAATAGAATGTATGTTATAAAGATAATATATGTATAGAAAAAGATCTATTATAAAAGAACTGACTCATGTAATTATGGAGGCTGAGAAGAAACAAGATCTGCAGTTGATCAACTGGAAACCCAAGAGAACTGATGGCGTAGTTCTAGTCCAAGTCCAACAGCCTGAGAGCAGCGGAACCAGTGCTGTGAGTTGCTAACCAGAGCCATGGGGTTCAAGACCCAGGAAGAGCCGATATTTTATTTCGAGTCTGAGGGTAAGAACAGCCTGATCTTCCGGCTCTAGCAGTCCAGCAGGAGGAGCTGCCCCGTACTGGTGAGAGGGTAGGCTTTTTGTTCTATTCAGCCTTTCAACTGATAGTGTTAGAGTAGGCAGTTAGTTAGACATAAGCAGGAGGAAGGGGCCAGCCCATCACCAAGGGACACTCTTCCCTGGCCAACCCCTAAGCCCTCCTTAGTTCCCAGTTCCACAGTAAAGGACACCTACCTGTCAGGAGGACTGTACAGTCAAGGACACCTTGATTGTCAAAATGTTCAAGACCACAGGGGTTTCCCAGATTACGGGGTATGAGCAAGGTCCAAAGACCTTGCCCGAAACTAACCCCACTTCATTAAAAATAACATCTAAATATTTTTTGCCCCTTGTGGGCTTTACTTAGGTACTTATGGGTAAGGTGCCTTCACACTGAGAACAAGATTATATCACCTATGCTGTCAATCAACCTGTCCATCAAAGTAGGTAAGACGCAAGGCAGGACTTACTGCCATCTGAAGAAGTAATAAAAGGCAACCTATCTCCAATAGGCTGCTTCTGGTTTCCAGGCAGCCTGCTTGCCTGTCTCAAGAGTGTACTTTTTGCTTTAACCCAACAAATTCCTCACTGCATTTTCTTGCTATCTGGTCTCTAGTTTGAATTCTTTCCCCACCAGTTACAATAGGTGAAGGCCCACCCACATTAGGGAGAGCAGTATGCCTTGTCAGTCTGCTGGTTAAGATGTTAATCTCAGCCAAAAGCACCCTCACAGGCACACCCAAAATCATGTTTGACCCGATGTCTGGTCACCCTGTGGCTCAGTCAAGTTGACACATAAAATTAATCATCATAAAAGCAATAAAGTGTAAATAAAGGCAAGCAGGCTGGAAGCTAAAAACACACACTGAAAACATCCCACACTTTAGTTCAGCTGAAGGAAAGTTTCCTCACCCTTAGAAAATTTTGGAGCACTGCTGTTTTATTAGAGTTTTCTGTCTACCTGTTGAAGCCATGCCTTATTGTCTATAGCCCATCTTGAAGAGTAATGGCTATAGATAAAGTGCTTAGTAAACCCGAGGTCTCCCCAACAGCATCACCCCTGCCCTTCCTGGAGACCCCACTCTGGCCCATCCCTAGCTCCTGACCAACTCCATCTGCACCAATTCATTCAGACTCCCAGACGCTGGCTCCCAGGGTCTCCCATCAGGCGTGGGCCTCCGCTGGGCAGTGCCATCCAGCCCTACATCACTGACTCCCCTGCTGTGTCCCTGGGGGCCTCTGAGCCAGACTGCTGCCTCAGGCTCTCAGAGGTGAGGTTTCAATGGGCAGAGAAATCTGCCTGCAAGGGGAAGCTAAGCTCCGGGAAAGAAGGAAAGTGAGGAGGTGGAAGGTGGAAATACTCAAGCGTCAGAGGGCAGAGCTCTCGCTGGAGCACAGAGCATAAGCTCTTATAACTAAGAGGTCAGCACGCAGGGGTGGGGTGTCGGGAGGAGAGGAAAGAAAAGTCTGGCGTGCATAGGGCTAATTTTTCATTCCATAAATACTTCTTGAGCCCCTACGAAATGCCAGGCTCTGGGCTAGGCTAGTATATGATCAAGGTCAGTAAAAATCTTCAGGGATGGAAAGCTTAAGGTGGAGGATGACCTCACTTGGAAGCGCAACACCACAGCAGCCCTGCTGTCTGACTAAAGCAGACAGTGGTCCCGAGCCATCTGCTTGCTGTCACTTGCTTCCCCAGCATCACCAGGAAGGCGGCACCAGGCAGCTTCCCCTTGGAGGCTGTTCTGTTTGCCATCCCGTGGAAAAGTCTCATTTCCAAATTGGGTGGAAGAGGCTTTGAGGCCTCCGGATTGGGCCAGGATCCTGGACCAGCAGATGCAGGGAAGAATTTAGGGCACACTTACAGGAGTCTCCAGTGCCCCCCCTCTCTCTCTCTCTCCCAACAGTCTTTTCTCCAAACAGCCATGTGTCCAAGGTAGGAAACGACACACCCACTGTGCTTGTATTTGGTGAAATCAGAGCATACCCACTGTGCTTGTATTTGACTATCTTGCACCCACGAAATGCTGTCCTTCTAGGTCCACTTACAGACTGTTGGAAATTGTCACTGATAGACCATTGGAAATCTCTAGGACCTGCCCCTAAAATTCTCCTGGGCTGTCAAGTGCTAGGAAAGGAGTTTAAGGCATCCAGGCAGTTCCCAAAATGAAGTTGTGCAGGGCCCACAGGTCTCCGTCTGGAAGGCAGTTGCCACGGCAATCCTACCTAATGAATAGGTATGCAAATGAAGGAATAATCTATTCATCATTTGCCAGTTGTGCTAAGTGCTTGCCCTTTCTGCGGCTTGGGGGAGCGAGGGGTGAGGGACTGGAGAAGCTTATGTTTGGTAAAGTTTTAGTCAAATGTTTGTTTTCAGAACTCACCAGGAGAAATTATTATTTTTGGTGGTATCCTCATAAAGTGACATTATCTGCAGCTACCTGGAGAAGGGAAAAGGGATTGAACAAAAACTTGTGGAATAGGCCATCTGCACTTTGGGTCCCTCAACAAAACCTGCAGCAAACGTATAACATGTATCAGCAGCAGCAAGCCTAAATTTTGGCCTAAATTTCAGTCCATATGGGTAGCTTGTGCCATAAGCAGCACCTAAGAGACTCCCAAGCTCACCCGGTGACTAGCAGTGTCCAACTCACCCTCCCCTGATTCTTAATTAAAACACCCTGAAAACCCATAAACAGACAAAACAAAAAACAAAAAACTGGCAACAGCAACTGCTCCTGAAGACAAGAGAAAACCGAGCCCAGGGAAGGACAGTCCAGCAGCCCTGCTGCCTGGAGAGGGTCCTCAAGGTTAGATGCGTCAGTGGCCACAATGACTGGGAAGGAAACAGTTCCTCCTGTCCTGCAAATAAATTCTGTTCCCACAGGAACCATTCTCCATGTCACTTTGGGAGACCTAGGACAATTTACTTAATTTCTCTGTGCTTCCAATTTCTCATCCAGAAAATGAGAACAATAGAATAATTGACTTCATATGGTTGTGAGGATTAAATGCTTTAAGGTAGGTAAAGTGAATATTTTCCCATTAGGATATAAGTTCCACATAGGTAGGGTTTTGGGTTGTTTGGTGCATTCACAGATCTATGCCAAGTGGACCCATAGAGGATGTTTGTGTAATGAATGAACTGGCTGTTAACTCTGGATGTGGAAGACAGACCAAGAGGAGAGTAACAGAGAGAGTCACTGGTATACTGTGCCCCAGGGCATTTGGCACAGGGGAAGTGCCTGCTGAACAAGGCATGCAAGAAATGACCTGGAGCAGACGGGCATCATAGCAGACGGGTACGGTGTTTGCTCTGATTTGGACAAAGGACAGGGCGGGGTTACCTGGAACTTGGCAGGTCAGGGGATGGGAGGAGGGCTGTCCTCGGCAGATCTGAGACACTGTTAGTGACAGAAGCAACTCACATGCCCTCTCTTTTGGCAAATTTCAGGTTGGCATTTATTTCTCATTCAAGGACCAACTTATGGTGGTGGTAGTGTTATATCTGTAGGAGGTAAGAAAAGATTTTGCTATAGAAAAAACAATCTTCAGAAACAGCAGATTCTTGAAACAAATTTTACTACAGAAACCCAAGAAATGTTCAGAAAGGATCTACTTCACATTCCCAGAAACTCCTAGAAAACATAAGCAATGAAAGACAAGCAAAAAGAAACTAGAGGAATTGCACAATGGTTGGACTGCAGAAAGTCACAAGAGGCCACCCTCCTCACCTAATAATGAGAACAGTGGGACAAGTCACAAAATCATAGCGTCGCTCCTTCATTTAAAAAAATGTCCATCAGAGAGTTGAGGAATCAAGGAAATCTAAATGACCTAAATTCCAGAAACTGTGGAGCCCTTCCTAGGAGAGAAGATGCTGCTTCCAGTCATGGGAGATGTGGGATGAGGGAGGAACCAGCCTAACTTTTAACAAACTTGTAACAGCAACATGTGTGCTGTTGTGACAGATTCCAGGAGCCCAGCTGCAGGGCACTGTGTCCCCACTACTACTCTGACCCACAGACCTTAACTGAGTGACCCAAGTACCTAGGGTGAGAGCTGGGAGTGGTGGGGGGAGAGCCAGGAGAAATCCCTCTAAGGCTCATGGAGTGTCTGTACCTGCTCTCCAAGGCCCAAGACCAAGTGGCAGAATGGAGGGAAAATGCCTGAGAACTCAGAAAACCAGGGTGGAACTGGAAAGCAAAGACATTTCCCCAGTGACCAAAGAGCCCACATGCTTCAGAAAGCTTGGTGGCTCAGCTGTGAAGCATAAAGACCTCTGCAGGGTCTTCTCAGGCTCTGATCACAGGCCCTGGTAAATAGGAAGTCCTGACACCCCCCTGAAATCTTTGAAGTCACTGTGAACTGAATCTACCTAAAACTGTAACAGCTCAACCACAGGTAAGATTGACTTAGACCCTGACACTAGTGCCTGGCAGAAGGAGCATCCTGCCATTCTTGAGGGGTAAATTTTGCTTATTTTAGTCTTACAGGATTTTTAACACACAATATCTGGCATTCAATAAAAATTATGAGAAAAGGCAAGAAAGTGTGACTGATAGTCCAGAAAGGAAACTCCAGCAGAATCAGACCTAAGAGATGGCCCTGGTGTTTTGACCGTCAGGCTTCAAAATAACTATGATAAATATGTTAAAGGATCTAGTGGTAAAGACAGAAAATATGTGCGCAAATGGGGGAATTATGGGACATGGGAATGAGAGACGGGAATGATGGAAAAGAAACAAATGAAGGCTGCTCTCTGCCTAGAGACAGCCACTCTCTCTTTCAGCCATTAAAATCTCTTGCGAGGGTTCGTGCCTCCCTGAGTTATTTCAGGGTAGGGAGGGTCACGGCGAGATACTCGTTCAATGGTGCCATGACTCAGACTGAGGCTCTCCCATTGGTCTTGCTCTTCCTCCAGGAATGTGAGCTGCCTTGGGAGCCCTCACTCCCTGATCCTCCTCCACGAACCCACCTTCCATCTCCGCGGTCGCTCGATCTTCCGCCCAACACCGGCCTCCGATTTGTTATTCCTCCAGGACTACCAAAGCCTTCTCATGAAGAATAACGAAACCAGCCATGATGACATCACGAATCATCTCAAGATGCCCGCCCTTCCAACTCTACGGTGATGGCCTCACCAACCACAGAATCTGTGCCCCCTTCCAGCAGGAAGGAGCTGGAGAATGAGATTCTACACCCAGTTCCCCAGAGGCCCCTATTAAGAAAAGAAAAAGAGGGAATGAAGGCAAATTCTGGCGCGCTAAGACGCACCACCCCTTAAGATCCAATCATCAATGGCCAGATGGTCGCACCACCCCCTTAAGATCCAATCACCAACGTCCCCATAGCAGAACACACCCTACCCCTACTCCTCAAAAACGCGCTTCCTCACCCAACCCACGAGCTGCTGCTCTCGCCTAGAGACAGCCACTCTCCCTTTCAGCCATTAAAATCTCTTGCGTGGGGAAAAAGAAAAGAAACAAATGAAAATGCTTGAAATAAAAAATGAAATGCAGAAATGACACAGCAAATAAAAGGATTAGTCAATAAATAGTATCTACTGAAATAAAAAGGAAAAAAGGAATGGAAACAAAAACAGAACACAGCATCAAAGATCTGAGGAGCAATACCAAATGGTCTGGTAAGTGTGTAACTGGAATGCCAGAAGGAAAGACAGGGAGTAAGAAAGAAGAAATATTCCAAGAGATAATGGCTGTGCATTTGCCAAAATTAGTGAAAGAAATCAATGCATATATCCAAAAAGCTTAATACAGCACAAGCATAATGAATGCAAAGGAAACCATACCTAGGCATAATACAAACTGCTCAAAACTTCCAAAAATCTAAAGAACAGATAATAAAAGGTAACAGCATTAAAAATAATTGTGGTTGTCTCATCAGAAACAATGGAGGCTGAAAAATAATAAAACAATACAGAGTACTAAAAGACAAAACTATTAACCTAAAATCATCCATCTTTTACATGTCATTTAAATATAAAGACAAAATTAAGACATTTTTTTCAAACAGATATTTATATGCCAATGTTCAATCCACTGTTTTCACAATATCCAAAAAGTAGAAACGACCCAAGTGCCCATCAGCAGATGAATGGAGAAACAAAAGATGGTAGATCATACAATGGAATATTATTCAGCCATAAAAAGGAATGAGGCTCTGATACTTACAACATCAATGATGCTTGGAAAATATTAAGCTAAGTCAAGTATGCCAATGACAAAAGGACAAATACTGTATGATTCCACATATATGAAATATGTAGAATAGGCAAATACATTGAGATAGTAGGTTACATGTTACCAGGTGTTGGGGTAATGAGGTAGTGGAGAGTTATTGCTTAATGGCTACACATTTTCTGTTTGGATGATGGAAAACATTTGGAAATAGTGGTGATGGTTGCACAATACCATGAGTGTATTTAATGCCACTGAATTATACACTTAAAATGCTTACAGTAACAACTTTTATGTTGTACATATTTTACCACAATAAAGAATTAAAAATGAAAAAAAGGACATTTGATCAGTCAAAAGCTGAGCGTATTCCTCTCCAGTAGAAGTGCAGTAAAGAAACGCTAAAAGAAGACCTTTAGGTTGAAAGGAAATAAGACCAGATGAAAGCTCAGATTTACAATAAGGAGTTAAGCGCATCAGAAAGGGTGAAACGGCGATAAATACAGTACAGGATATGGATGTTCATGAAGTAGCATAAGATTATTTGAAGAAAAATATGTCATGACTTAGAGATGCATACTGTAATCTCTAGAGTAGCTACTAAATACACATATATGAAGAAATACAGGCAATAAGGCAATAAGAGGGTCAAAACATAATACTCAAACCCTCTCATTTCACCAAAAAGATTGGAAAGGAGGAAGAGAAGAACACAGAATAGATGGTTCTAATAGAGAACATAAATCAATGTGGTGAATTTCAATCCAATCTTATCAATAATTACATATTGTAAATAGACACTAATTTTTTTTTAAAAATTGTGGATGACTGGATAAAAAAGAGACCTCATCACTGGAAAACCTCACAACAAAGTGAAGGAAACATCTATATGAGAAGACACAAGACTGAAGAAAAAAGATGGGGAAAGGAAAGTTGGGAGGGAAAAATAGCTCAGGATCTAACCTGCATATAAGGCTAGAAAGGGAAGCCAAAATCTGTGGAAAGTACAAAGGGTAGAAGATGTGTTTTCCAGGGGAAAAAAAATCGGTGTAAAACTTGAGAGTGTGACTCAGACCCCAAGGAACCCTAATAACAGCGACAACCACCGTTAACAAGTAGACACAGAGAAGGAAACCGCACAGTGAGATGTTCACACTTCACAGATAATGACTGCATCCAAAAAAACCCATCAGGTTCTGCTCACAAGGAAGGCGGGGCTGGTTAGTCACAAGCTTCCTGACAATATGAAAAACCAAGAATTAGGGACAAGCAGTCACAGAACATAAAAAGCAAAAGGCTAAAACCCAGGAATTCTATACCTCTACCAAGTGTTGTTTGTGTGTGTGCTGAGAGAAAGATATTCTCAGATTTAAAATACTGAGAAGATGTAGGGTTGAGATAAGCTTCTTGAAAAAAATTTTGAGAAAGCTTATGTGAGAACAAACGGATATGAATTAAAATAAGAAGCAGAAAATGAATTAAATGGGCTTGGGTGTAAGCACTGAAATCAGTTAAATGTACCGGCAAAATAAGTGTCTCAAGTATGGTTATAAAACTGATAATATCCTTTAAAATTGAAAATAGTTAAAATTGTAAAAACGAAAGAGGGAGGAGGAACCATATTTATAACAACCATATTGAGAAATTAACAATAAATAGAAGAGAGAAAAGGAGAAACATTTAATTTCTCATCTTCCACAAAAGAAGTTATTATCAATTCATAAAGATGTTAGGATTTAGAGATAAGTTCAAAAAAGCCAAAAAAATGAATGCAAGATATCTAACTTCCAAACAACTGAGAAGACATTTAAAAATAACAAAACACCCATTCTGAACAGCAAAGGAAATCATCAACAAAATGAAAGGTAACCTGAATGGGAAAAAATATTTGTAAATCATACATTTGATAAGAGGTTAATATCCAAACTATACAAAGAACTAGAACAACTCAATAGCAAAAAAAAGCAATTAATAAAATAAATGTTAATAATTTAAAAATGGGCAGATGATGTTAATAAACATTTTTCCAAAGAAGACATACAGATGGTCAACAGGTACATGAAAAGCTGCTCAACATTATAATTATCAGGGAAATACAAATCAAAACCACAATAAGATATCACCTCATACCAGTCAGAATAGTTAATATCAACAAAGCAAGAAATAGCAAGTGTTGGCAAGGATGTGGAGAAAAGGGAACCTTCATGCACTCTTGGTGGGAATGTAAACTGGTGTAGCTACTATGGAAAACAGTATGGAAGTTCCTAAAAAAAATTTTTTTTAATTAAAAATATTAAAAATATCACATGATCCAGCAATTTCACTTCTGGGTATTTATCCATAGGAAATGAAAACACTAACTCAAAAAGATATATGCACCCCATGTTCACTGCATCATTATTTACAATAGCCAAGATTGAGAAACAACATAAGTGCCCATCAATGGATGAACAGATAAAGAAATTGTGATATGCATGTATATATACACATATATATGTATATGTGTGTATGTATATGTACATATGTATACGCATATATGTGAAATTCTATATATATATTATATACATGTTAAATATCTGACGCTAATACAATGTCATATGTCAACTATACTTAAAAAAACCCTACCATAGTCAGAAAAGAAGACAAATTAAAAAGTAAGTACACATGGAAACCGCCATAAAACCAAATGACAGAATTAAGAACCAACCTAAAAGTTCTGAAATAAATGATAAGTTAAGCTAGCCCATAAAAAGGCTCTCAGAATAATTAAAAATTAAAACACAGTGGCACATATCATGTGAAAGTCTCTCACCTAACAATATCACAGAGAAAGGGCAGGTGGGAAGAGTACCATGTTCTTGGAAGAAGCTGCATCATTGTGAGTGTTCTCCAATGACCACACACAGCAATAAATGTTACGCAAACACAGGCACAAAGCTTATGTGGCAAAAATCAACAGAAAGCAAAAGCGTAACTCAAAAGTACTTAAAGAACATTTACATTAAAAAAAAGGTAAAATCCACTATAAGGGCAGACAGACCATGAAAATTAAAATAAAAGTAATCGTAAGTAAACCAAGGGAACAGTGTAGCAGCAGTGGGCGACTTCAATACATCACAGCAATTTAATTTGAATAAAACAAACAAAAATATGGGCGGAGGAGATATAGGTAATGTGAAGATAACTTCTATGCATACATAAAAGCCTTATACAATAGAGGCCATACCTTCGTTAAAGTTCTTATTCTTGGTTGCAAAGAAACTCTTACCAAATACAGTTCATATTTATTTTCCACAATGTAAGGAAGATAGAGAATTTAAAGGGAAACTGGAAATTTTAAATCCCAGCAACTTGGGAAATTATAAAATACTTCCCTAAAAAATTTTGGCATAGCAGAGGACATTTAAAATACAATAAAATATAAAGAAAACAATGAAACAATTAACACTGTCTATCAAAGTTTGGGAGACATTACTGAAGCTCTTCTCAGTGACAAATTTCTTATTCTAGTTGCCTTAATTATTAAATAATGAAGTACTAAAATAATAAAAGTAATCTGAAGTTGCTAGAAATGATAGTAAATAAGCAAATCAGAAACAGAATGAGAAAAACAAAACAAACACAAAAACATATAATTAATACTAAGGGAAAGACAGAATGCATTGCTACAACAGTGGAAGATCCCTGCATTACTCACCAGTCCATTTAGACAGAGTCACAAACTGCCTAAGTCAGCCCATTAAAAGGGAGCAGGCCGGTGTAATACAATAAGAAAGGGTAGAGACTGTGGCATTTTATCTGCCCAGACGGGACAGCTGCTCAACTCCACCAAATTATTGCATGAAGGAATGCAGGTCTAGTCTTGGCAAACTCTCCAATATTTTAAGAGGAGAGAGAAGTGCAGATTTTTAGTATGAGATTTTCTGCTACATAAAATGACATGTGAGCCAAGTAAAACAGAGCTGTAATCTGTATTTGGCTGGTAGGCTTTAGGTACGCAACTTCCGATTTAGACAACTTCCCCGAACTTGAATCAATTTCAAAAATTTATATTTTTCCAAAAATCTCCATTTTATGTAGCTGTTCAAATGTATTTGCACAAAACGGTATCAAGTATTCTTTTTAAAAGTCTCCCATATTTTTTTTCATTGTTAGTTTTAGTGGTAACTCTCTTAATTTTTAATGAAATATGCAATAATTGTCAATTTATTGTTTCTTTTTCCAAAGAATCAACTCTGGGAAACTGCTCATTACACTGAAAGCTTTTTGGTTTTTAATTTTTATATTCCAAATGGTGAGATTCTTATCCAAACTTTTGTTTTGAATTTCTGGCTTATTGCATTGTAGTCAAAGAATGTGCCTGTAATATTTGTCCTTTGGAATTTAATTAGGTTGTCTTGTGGCCTAATATATAGCCATGTTTTGTTAATGTTTCAGAATTGTTTAAAAAGAAGGTTATTCTCTTTCTAAGGGTACAAAATTTATGTTACACAGGCACATGCTCACATACTCATATACATACAAGTTCAATGTCATTCAAATTCTTCTACATAGTTCTATCTTCTTGGTCAATCTGAAAGAAATATGGAAAATCTCCCATAAAATTGTTTTTGCCCCTACTCAGAGTATATCTAAAAGTTTTTCCAGGGATAAAAATTTTACAATGAATCTAACATTCTAAGAAAAAAAAAGTCTAAAATCCTTAAGTCATCATTTGTATTGCTCATCAAATATTTCCAGTTCATTCCCTTGTGGGCATGTAGTCAGATTCTACTTGCCAGCACCCCTTGATATTAGGCACAGTCATGTGACTTGTGTTAATCAATCAGATGTGAATGGAAGTGACATAAAAGTCAAGAATGACTGTGTGATCCACTTGGTCTCTTTTCCTTGTCATGACTATCACAGAAACACCTCTCTCTGCCAGAACTCCTGATAGAATGACAAAGAGAAAACACCCACAAACAGCATGAGTGAGAATTTTCATTTTGTGACAGTAAGCCACCGATATTTGGGGAATTATTTATTACTGCAGCATAATTTAGCCTATCCTTACTGAAACAGAGTTAAAAAATAGACAATCCATGAAAGGGAAAAAAATAACCAATCAACACATCATCTCACTGTGAGTTAAAACAAAATGAGTTCCCACTTTTCACCAATCATATTAGTAATGATTTGTTAAATAATACTCAGAGTGTTCTGAGATGGGCACTCTCATATACATCTTTTGGTAAACCCTGCCTGAGATAAATGTTATTTATGTACAAAGAATGCTAGCAGGTTCTTATCTTTCACAGAATACTCTTGCTTCTAGGAACTGAGGATGGTTTCTATTCTCAAAATGATACACTGTGTGGTACCAGGAAGAAACGAACTTCCTAAGTGGGATTCTGAGATTGGTCTGCTTATCTCTGATCCTAAATGAAGTGCTGACCTTCCTGCCAATGAAAAATGGGCCACTGGTGTCTACAGCATGACTGGAATCAAAAGTAATTCAATGTCACTTATGGTTTCTTGGGATAAAATAATTATTGAAAGCAAGGCTTTTGAAGACCCATGTAGCTCCTGTGTTTGACCTTCACAGAAGCAATAATGATGACAAGCATGTGGGGTGGGGTGGCTCCTTCTAAATGCCCTTGACAGGAAAAAATAATCTCAGGCCCTGAAACTCTCAGCTCAGGTCACAGTAAGAGGATACAGTGCCCCCAGGGTGGCCTGAAAATAATCACTTTCTTTTTACAACTGCAAAGAATACCCCAAATTTAATGGTGTGGTATGCAGATATGTAGTAGAAATTGAAGTTACAGAAGTCTCTCGTGAAATTCATGGCACTGATTAGAAAGGAGTGGAACCTGAGGCTTGGAACAGGGACCTCTGGGTGGATTCAGAAAAGTCAAATGCCCGAGTTTCCCTGATGTCCTCTCTGATATCTCCCTAAGGTCACACCAGATCAGTTTAAAGAACATGGAGACCATGAGGACCTGAAATAAACATAGTGGAGGCAGCTGCCTTGGAAGTGGATGTCTATAAGATCTACACCCAGCAAGTTTCACTGCCTCTAAACCCACAATTATAATCAGATCAGCATATCCCAGAAGTTCCAGGTCTGATAGGGGAGAATACTGAGTTGCAAGATGTTGCTAATTTATATTAGTGTAAACCTGCAGGAAAGGTGTAGCCATGGATCCCAGGATGTTAAAACAAGGGAGACAGAATATAATATTGGCTAAAGATGCTTACTGAAATAGGTGCACATACCAGAAATGCTGTTTTTAGTATGTTGGCTTGAGTAGCTAGAAGTGGCATGAACAGTTTGGTCTCTGGCTGAAACTTGGATTCAATGTGGCCAACTGTCAGTAAGATTAAGACAGCAGGCCTTTCCTGGCATAACACAGAGGAAGGAATTGCTCAGGGAGACAGGAAAGTTGGAGTGGGTTTATCATGGACATCCACCAGCATTACATACCCCAAGAGAGCCTAAAGGATGCGCCTCACCAAAGCACCGAGAAACTCAAAGACACCATGTTTAATTCACAGACTCCTCAAGCGTCAGGCTTGACTCACACAAAGAAAATCTTGGCAGCGACTGGAGTTTATCATCCAGCCAAAGGGGATAGCAGGAGACTATTTGGAACAGTAACTGGTAATCAAAACACTCACATTTGGTTTCAAATACCTAGGTGATGTCATGACTCTGGAGAGAGAGAGAGAGAAACAGAGAGAGAGAGAGAGAGTGTGTATTGTATTCAGTCAGTGTCTCAAAGTCCTGTTGTCACCCTGTGTGGCCTATATCTACTAAAATCACAAAAAGAAAAATCTAACTACAAGATATGTGGCTAGATTCACATGGCTTTTACTAGTACAGTGACTTGGGCAAGGGACTTGAAACCTCTGTACTTCATTTTTTCCATCCAGAAAATGAGACTCATACTAGTTAGTACCTATGGCTGATCGAGGACTAAGTAAGTTAATAAATGAAGTGTTTAGAACAGGGTGACCACTGGGAGGGCTTCCTGCTTTCTGACAGAGCTGACCAGCCACAGACCATCCACTTCCTTCATCAAACTCCCAAAGAAATCCTCCTTACCTGACTTTCAGGCATTTACCTCCCGCTCAGACCTTCTTGCTCACACAAATATTCACAGGCTTGACGATTTCTCTTTAGCTTTAGATTTTTCTTTTAACCAAAGGTTCCCCAGTTATATCAATGGACAGCTCGCTGTCTATAATCTGACGAGATTTCTGAAGGAGGCAGGCTCATGGGCCTCACCCTGCAGATTCTGATCCTACCAGCCTGTTTTTTAAGACACTTTCCACGTGTTTTCTGAGGTGAACTTGGGTTCGGGACCCTCTGCGTTATGCTAAAAAACCCCAACTGCTTCTACTTTATGCAGTCTGAATGAGAGGGGAGTGTCACCCCCCAAATGCAGGAAAGGTGTGTGCCTTCTAACTCCCAAAACATACCTAATGCCAGGCTCAGAGAACCCAAATCAGTATACTGACGTGTGTTTGAATATGAAGCAGAAGTGAGCCATGCTCAGAATTTAGCATATGCCTTCTAAAAGGTCACAAATGAAAACAGAAAGGTCACAGTCACATGACTAATCAGCAAAGGAATCATGCCTGCCCTGAATGGGCAAGTGGGAGAGGGAAGCTGTAGACAGGCTAACACTGGGGATGCTGCTCTTTCACGTGACTCTGCCTGTGATTTTGCTCTTCGCAGCTCAGCGGTTTGTCTCAAAACAAACACAAAGTGAACCTTGCCAACCATACAGACAAACAAGTTCACACATCATGGATGCAGACAAATCCTTTCCTTAAATTGAACTAATCTGTATCAAATTCATCATCCAGACAGTGGGGAAGCTTGAGAACAACTACCAACCTGTTGTGAGATAAGAATTTATGTCAAAATCCCAAATTTGCTGGAATTTCATGATTTTCTGCATCTCTGAGAAAGAGAAGGAAAATCAAGGAATAAGAGGGCAAGATCTGTATTTGTTTGAAAGAGGAAAAGACTATATTAGGAAATGTGAGTGAGGCCCATGCACGGGCCATGGGCTTCTGACAATGTCTCCTGGTTTGATGGTTTCAGAAACTATTTTCAAACTAGCTGGATTCACTCCAGAGATGGCCACAGTGGTGTGGTCGGAGAAACCATTAAAATGTAGACAGCAGTCAAAATTACCCTTTGGGTCTTGAAGATACCAAGCCTTTATTCCCCATGAATTACGTAGGTAGTTCTGAGGGTCCCTGCGAGCTGCTCTGGAAACCACAGAGCCAGCCACCGGGTGGATGAGGCATGGCAGAGCCCATGGTCATGTTCAAGTACCCTTTCTCAACTGTTTCTACAAAAGATTGAAGCTTCGGAGATAACTTTCTTGGGTGACAGTTTTATCAATTCTTGCAAGGATGGTACATAACTAGCACAGTGATGCACTGGAGAGAAGTTGATTTCTGATGTGCAAGGAATGCCTTAGGGCCCAGGGCTTAACTGAGGGGGCTACAGGCTTGCAGAATCTGGGCTGAATGAGAAATCTTGGAACAAAGCATCCAGGAAAGTTGAATCCCAGTCCCCAACCGGTGCAAGGGTAAAAGCCACCTCAGCTGCAGGGCCTAATGTAAGAGGAGAGGGACCATGAGCATCAAGGAGCTCGGAATTGAGCTAAAGTTCCAAGAAAGGGCCTTTGCGGCAATGGGTCAATGAGGAGGCACCAGGCATCGAGCAGAAGTTTGGGTTTTCTGTTTATTTGAAGTCTGAGGAGCTCAGCCCATGAAGTGCACAGGCACACACACGCACATGCACACACACTGTAGGCAAATTGGTCAGGGGCCAGGAGTGCAATCCCAGCCCCTACTGCCTGGCTTCCTTTCAGTCCTCTGGAAAGCCAGATCACACACAGGCTGGAACTGTCTGGCTCCTACAGGCTCTGTGTCCAGGAAATCCCACTGAGCTCCTAGTATAGGGAGGTTGCTGTTACACACATAGCCAGCAAGGCACCCCACTCCCAAGGAACCACCTAATGAAAGCCTCCTGTGTTGACTCAGGTTGCAAAGACACATTCAGGCTAATTCCAGCTGGGCCCGTGCCAGGCGTATGACCTCACTGGTGGGCAAACCAGCAGGGACCCCAGAGAGGATTGGTATGTGGCACAGACCTGCTCCTAATCACGGCCAGCTGGGCTGGGTGGAGGCACGGCCATGTCTCCTGCTGCCCCCAGACACCAGGTCTGCGGGCCAAACGCACGGTCACCTTACAGCTATGAATCCTAAGTTCCGGCCCATGCAGTCCAGGTTTAGTGGTGGTGGTTGTTTATTTTGTGGCATTATCCCCATTAAAATCTCTGCCATTCCACAAGTTTTCACACCAATGAGAAGTTTAATTAGGCAGGGCAGAATCTCTGGAGAATCCCCAGTTACAGAAGCTCGAAAGGAAGAGTATAATTAGAACCTGACTTGCTTGTTAACAGAACAGCTCAAAAGTCACCATTAAGAGGAGGACACCGAAAGACAGTCAGTCCATCTATGTCCAGAACCGGGTACCCTGGAAATTTCACTTCGCAGCATCATTTACAAAAAAATACCTAAAGACATATTTCAGCCTCGTACTAGGCATTTTTCACTTAGCTCTTTTAACATTTAGGCACTTAATAGACTGGGTAGGCAATTCTTTCACATACAGTGTGACACTGTTTTCATATGTTCTGTATTAAATTTTTCATAGGCAACAAAACTTTGAAGAAGCTGCACTTCAAAAGTAAATACATGTGCAATGTTTGATGACATTTGAGGGAAGAGAGATTAATTTTTACTCTATATTTTTATACTAAAATTTTAAAATATGTGTTACTTTTCAATAAAATGACAACATTTTGTTAAAGTAAAAAAAAAAAGTAAATACATGTGCTTATACCTAATGGGGGTCATGGTGAAATAGCTGATGACTTGGGCTTTTGTTAAAGGAACTAATAGAAATTCTATACAAGAGAATTGTTAAGTTCTTGTAAGTTCTGCCTTGGGCATGAGTACCTGAGTATGTAAGCTGCAATAAATTGGTGAAACTAAAAGTCTTTTAAACTGCATTTTTGTGGAGCTTTTGCCCAAGTCCTGATAAGCCCTTTGAGCAACAGCTACCCACAAGGTCCCCTGGGACTCCAAGCCCTCGTGGGATCAGGGAGGATTCGCAATAATGTAAAAATTCTCTGTGTGCTGGAGCCCAGTGAGTGAACACAGAGAAGAACCAGAATGGACTTCCATGAAGACCTTTTAACCTCATAGGAGGAACTCACCCACAGCAGCCCTGGCTCGTTTTTGTTACGTGCTGCGAATTCCATTTGCTGTTAGTCCGTTTGACTAGGTTTTATTATAGGAGCTGTGGGAGGAGAATGGGAGGAGAACTCAAAGCACAAAACCTTCTTAGTCCCATAAACAGAAGTGTAGGTTAAGATTTCTATTATTCTAAGGAGGAAATGTTTGCTTTTCTAGAAATGTTATCTCTGAAATGAGGATTGGGAGTCAATGGATGACAGACTGTGCAATACTGTGCTTTGCTCCAGCTTTTCAGAAACCCATCTAAATACAAAGCAAGGTCAAATCAGGCCTGCAAAGACATGGTGAGTCAGTCAATCAGAGTTGTAAGCACGAGGCTGAGACTGCTCATACCACCAAACATCCCTGATCTGTCCTCAACCAGAAAATAAATTCTCGCAGCCACCTTTGGGGGTTGGTGCTGGGGTTCCTTCACCATATGTGCACCCTCACTCTCATCCTCCCAGCAAATCCAACAGGGTAACCAGGGAGTCTTGCCCTCCCAATGAGCCTGCCAGCCAAGCAAACATCTCCCACACCATGGTCTCGGTCTATTCTTCCAAGACCTCCTGACCCACCCTCTGTTTCCTTTTATTTGTTTATTTCATGCTCTACCTAAGAATCCCAAAGGCCACCACTCTGGACTCCTCATGCCAAGAATCAAGCTGCTTTTTGGAGAAGGAGAGTGCGTATTGAAAAACCAAAATGAGAAGGCTACCTCCAGGACCTTCAGCCAAGGCGGTGTCTCAGTGTCGGGAGGGTCGCAGCCGGTTTGGCATAGACGCAGGATTTTAGAACAGGAAAGAACTCTCAAGATCTAATGTGTTATTTTTTACAACTTTTTGAATACAGTGAAACCCCTTTTCCCCAGTGAGGTTGTATGTTGGAACCCAGTATGTAAACGAGAAAGAAAAGAAGCTATTCTATTAATATAATAGAACATAATTTGGCCATGAAAACAAATGACGTACCGATACACGCCACGATATGGATGAACCTTGCCCACATTCTGCTCCGTGAAAGAAGCCAGTCACAAAGGACCACATACTGTGTGATTCCATTTATCCGAAATGTCCAGAATAGGAAAAGGAAAATCCAGAGACAGAAAGTAACTTGGTGGTTGCCGGGGGCTGCAGGGGGAATGAGGGATGGGGGGTGCTGGCTCCGAGGTGTGGGGTTTCTTTCTGGAGTGGTGAGAATGTTCTAAAATTGATGATGGCATTGGTTGCTCAAATCTGTAAATACACTGGAAGCCATGAATCACATGTGTCAAGTGGTGAGTTTTATGGTATGTGAATTCTACCTCAATGAAGCTGTTTTTAAAAGGTGGTGGAGGGAGGTGTATGGGAAGAACAGCTCTCCCTGCTCCCCCAGCCAGGCCTCCCTCCTCACCGTCCCTCCAGGGACCCCAGAACCACCTCTGTGGGCCACTGGAGCTCTACGGAATGTGTTTGAAAAACCCTAATGCAATCCAAGTTTCCACTCCCAAATGTAAACCAAGACATTAACCCAAGTCTTTTGACGTCAAGTGCAAAGCCCTTCAAAGCCCAAGTCTTGCTGACGAGTCGCGGCTCATCTCAGGGGAGAGCTGCTTGCCCGGTCTCACCGTCCATGTCCAGGCGCTGCATGACGATGGCCAGCTCCACCTCACTCGGCATGTACCCCAACGAACGCATGGCCATTCCCAGCTCCTGCTTGGAGATGAAGCCATTCCCATCTCGATCCAGAACCCGAAAGGCCTCTCGGATTTCTACAAGGGGAAAAGCAAAGAAGGTCCACTGGTCACATGGCTTGGTCTACTGCATTGAAATTGTTGGTGATTGCCTATTGAAAACTCCAAACTGCTTTACAAATAGTGATGTGTCAAAACCCTTTAATCGGATAAACGAGTGGCCAAAAGAGGGCCAAAAGAAAAGAAAGAGTAGGGAGAGGAGGGAAGAGGAGAGGAGAGGGGAAAAGAAAAGAAAAACAGCATTGGGAGGAGGAGATAACTGACCCTGAGCAGCCCCAACCCCTGTACTAGGCACACAATTAGACGGGAGTCCTGGCTGAGAAGGTATCAACCAAGGACACTTCCTGAGTTGGGGGGATTGGTTAGGTGTCAGCGAGGAGAAAGCTTCCTCTTAACTTCATTCTGTTGGGAGAAAAGAAGAATGAGATCTCCCTTTGCAGGCTTACATTTCAGCAGCCTGCCGCAGGAGCTGTGGAGAAAGCCGGGTCAACCTCATCGGAGGCTAGGTGTTGAGTATCCTGCTGGTTTTATTTCATTCCTCTAATTTACAGCTGTTTTATGGTTATAAAGAACCTCAGATGGATAAGAGTGCCATAAAAGCCCAAAAGGCATCTTCAATCACATTCCCTAGGGCTGCCAGAGGAGCTGCTTCTGCCATCAACAGGGCCGTGCCCCTGGGCAAGTGACCCCCCCATCCTCTTACTCCATCCAGCAGCAGCGTTTCTCTGAGTTGCACCCAGAGTGCCTCCTTCCAGGGCCCCTGTGGCCTGTTTGCCAGGCTGGCTGAGCATGTCTGACATGTCACACCCCTGCCAGGCATGACATGGGGAATTCGAGATCACATCTGAAGATGAGAGGGCTATCATTTGTATCTGATCCCAAGACCTGGCCAGCTCGGCCTCCCCATCAGTAAGCCTGGTGCAAGCCCAGGTGCGGCAGCCGCCAACATGCACCATGCTGTGCAACTGCCTGGGCTCACTGCACATGAGGGACATGGAAGCAAGTCCTACAGAGAAATAATGCTGATCGCTGGGCATCGTGGAGAGCCCACACTCAGTCAGGAGTGTTGGGGCCACACAAAACTTGCAGGAACCCTTTCAACTAACACAAGACACTGGCACTGACCCAATTCAATTCTTAAAACTACCTCTGTAAATATCTGACTGGGCTTCGGGCACCCGCCTTGAACCACACACACCCTTACACAAACAGACTTTGCCCTTTTGTATTTGCAGTAATTTCTGGTGGCAACTATAACAAATCACCACAAACTGGTGGCTTAAAACAACAGGATTTTATTCTCTCCAAGTCTGGAGGCCAGAAGTCTGAAGTCAGTATCACTGGGCCAAAACCAAGGTGTGGGCAGGGCCTCGCTCTCCCGGAGGCTCTAGGGGAGAATCTGTTCCCGGCCTCTGCCTGCTTCTCGTGGCTGCCAGCATTCCCTGGCTTGTAGCTGCATCACTCCAGTCTTGCCTCTGTGGTCACTCTGCCTTCTCCTCTTCTGTCTGTGATCCCTCTGCCTCCCTGTGATAAGGACACTTGTGATTGCATTTAGGGAGCCCCCAGAATACTGGATCATCTCCCCATCTCAAGATCCTGAACTACGTCTGCAAAAACCCTTTTTCCAAGGTAACATTTACAGGTTCCAGGGATAAGGGCCTGATACCTTTGGGGGCCACTTTTCAGACCATTACACTGTCCCATCCAGTATTTCCACCTGAAATACCTTGCCTTTCTCTTTACCTGCTCAAATCACATCAGTCCTTCAAAGCTAGTCAGGGGCTATGCATTCCACCAACACACCTTTGCTCACTGAAGTTATCTGCCTTTCTGCTGGCTATTAAGCAAGTCATTCATTCCTTTCACATGACATCTAGCACATCCTGTCTAGAAGACGATGACTGGTACAAAAATCATGGCTCCCTGGAGCTTCAAGTTCCTCATACATTTCATTCATCTTTGTATGTTCCCACCCACACTCCCAAAGGGGGTGCTAGACAGACAGCTGTTCAACAGTTGATGGGTCTGAATAAACAAGGATTCTATATTACTAGCAAATCCATTATCAATACTAATTCAGCACACTGAATGCTTTTTGTGAATAAACGTGGGCTCTAGCAGACAGAAGACCAGCCAGGACCGTAGGCTCCCAGCCAAGCATATTAGCTAATTAGGTCTGAAGCCAAACCCTGAGGCCTCAGATTGTTCATTTGTAAAATGAGCTGGGTTGGCCATGAGAGTCCCTAAGGTACTTCCAGCCCTTTCTGTGGATCCGTGGACATCGTTAGAGTGTTTAAGAGAAGAACAGGAAGCCTGTGTTCTCTTTCATACCCTATTAATCTGCTGTTCAAACACCCCTCTTTTTTCCACTGACAATGTAGAAAAAATTTTAGTCTAGCCCAAATTCTGAATCAAGGGGTTTGCACTTTTAAGCTTTTCTCATCAATAAAACATGCCCAGGATTACCCAAAGCAGCCATATGTTTTCCAACCAAGTCCCAAGCAGCCCTAAAAGAGGTTAGAGCCACTGCTCAGCTTGAGGTCATGACACACAGCACTCAAGGACACAGGGGGAGAGACCACAGCCTTATACCTTCTGGGCTTGGATGCCAAGGGCAGAGGTGCAGAGGCAGGGTCTCCTGAGGTGGGAGTCAGCCACAGGGCAGCCCTGCAACTGGGGCAGGCTTATCCCTCACCTTCTATTTCCCCATCTGGAAAAAGGGTTGGCTTGGACCACCTTCCAACCTCTTTGATAGGGTTTTACATCAAGGCCACACATACCATTCAACAGTAGACAATGTCAGATGGTAATAGGACCCCATGTGGGGTCACAGAAGAGGCTGGGGTCCCAGGTAGGCCAGCTGGAAGGCCAGCTGCAGACTGAGTCCTGCCCCTGTTCTCTGGACCACTCCTTTCCCAAGGTCCCATCTCCACTTGCTGGCTCTCTGACTCACTCCTGAGGCCCTGGGCTGTTGCTGTCACTCTGACAGGGGGGTCCCTTTCTTGGGACAGGGCCCAGCCTCGTTTCTGTGGTCCCCCTGCATGCCCTAGATCCTACCACGAATGAGCCGATATCCTCACAGTGGACACCCCCTGGAGGCCTGGTTGGGGGTATTGAGAATGTGGACTAGACATGAAGGCCTGGGGGGGCGTGCCTCCCGAACCCCACCCAACCGTCTGGACTATTCCCAGAGTTGCCTCACCCTTGGGCTACTGGTTTGGTCAGTCACCCTGAACTGCCGTGCTGTGAAGGGACATGCTCCCCCGAGGCTTTGGACCCCCCCAGTTAGCCCTGTCTGCAGTATGTACCCAGGACAGCCCAACTCTAGCCCAAACAGGGCAGAGCAGGTAAACATCAGCTCAGAGTTCTGTTTTGTGCGGCCCCCAGGTAAATGGGACAAAGCCATCCTTCTCTGCAGAGAATAGCTGCTCCTGGCTCCCAGGTAGAGAATTTGTGTATGGATGTGTCTGTAGAGACAGACAAAACTCACTAACTTCATTTTATTTCAAAATAGCAGAGAAGGGGAGAAAAAAAACTACAAAACAAGAAATCTATAAAGCAAGTCTCTGGAGACTTAATCTTTCCAGGGCAGGGAAAGTCCAGGCAAATGAGAAGCTTATTAGAAGGAAACACGTCTTGTAGTCTGAGATATGTGATGTGTGCCTCATTTTATTTTTAATAACAGAACAGGGTGTGCGAAATATGCCCATAAAACCAGCAGAGACATGGGAACAGGCTGATCCCCCTGCCTGCAGCCACAGGCACCCTGTTCACAGCAGGAAGGGGCCCTGGCCACTTTCCATATCCTTGAGAAGTGGGGACCACAGATCAAGTTTTCAGGAGCCCAGTAATGGGGTGTGCTTTTCACTGAAACGGATCCCCTGTTGGGCTCAAGTCCCTTGTGCTCTGAAGTTACATAAGCATGCTGTGCTTTTGGTCTTAAATACAATTTCAGTCTCAGGCAACGCACGCACATCAGGTACCGGCATGGCAATTCTATCCCCTCTAAGATGCCTTTGCAGGCCCCGGAAGAGCCACCCACGATGGTGATAGGAGCCTGTCCAACTTCCTTGTGTGGAGATCGGAAGGAAACATGGTTAAGACACATCTTCGGAGAAAAGGAATTCACTCTGTGCATATGGAATCTCCCGGAACCAGAGTCTACATTCTCACAGGGATCCATGTCTCTCCTCCCTCGAGTGAACTCTGATGTTCTCAAGCCCAGCAAGGACTGGGCTAGAAATGACCCTGCTCGAGGGCCCAGGAGAATTATTTCCCATTGCGCCTGCAAGTCTGCCTTATTAAAAATATCTGCAGCACCACCTGTACCACCTGTATCCTGACCCAGTGCCCTCTGAAAACCAGGCTCCGTGCTGCGGTGCACCACAGCCGGTTGGGGCTGGAGAAACGGGAAAAGCACGGTTATCATACGGAACAGACTCATTAATCAGGCTGCCCAAATAGAGTGCCTCAGATGCAATCCAGTCACCAGCCAGAGTCAGTATTCTTTGCCTAATGTTCTAGCTTTGAAGAATCAGCTGAAATTCACAGTGCTCATTTGCAAACTCAAATTAGAAACAAAAAACAATAATTTTTCCTATCTCAATCCCTGTTAGATTCAAAATTTGTTTCTTCTCCACAGAAACGTATCTATAGAAAGAATGTGAGTTTCAACCACAAAAAGTGATGGCTCTATTAATGAACAAGATGCATTCTGTTGATACACATCATGGAGAAATTGCAAAACTGGAGATACTTGCAGTTCAGTAAGGCTAGACAAGGCAATTACTAAACACCAAGACAAATGTGCCAGAAAATATCAGAAGAAATAATGGGTCAGGGACAGAGCCAATAACAAAAGGGATTTAGAAGGGTTTCCACCTTTTCTGTGAAAGACAACAAATGAATATTTAAGAGACGATTAATATGGCCATTCATTCAATGAAGAGTTGCTATTTACTTATAATATGTCAGATCCTCGGCTAGCACGGAGAAGTAGCAAGAGAAACTTTCCAAGCTGGGAGAAGCTTGTATTCTAGTTGGAGTGACAGGAAGGTGACCAGATATTCCTAACAGAGAATGTCAAGTCCAATAATACAAGTCTGAGACAACTCTGTGAAAGGGTCACGTGGGTGAGATCTTTGAATCTTAAGGCCATGGAGAGAAGGGAAAGGAGGCAGAGTGGAGAGAATGTGCCAAGCCAGGCCTGTCTAACACACTGGTTGCACGGTGGGTGCAAAACCATTGAGAGATGAGGGATGAGACATGCACGAGAGCAAGATTACAAAGAGCCTTCAGCGCTTCACTCTGCAGGCCAGGGGTTGGCAAATGAAGGCCTGGGCCAAAGCTGGTCCACCACCTTTTCATGTACATAAAGTTTTATTGGAACACATCCATGTTCGTTGATTTACACAGTATCAGCTGTGTCTATCATCTATTGTCTACTGCTTTTGTGCTACAGAAATAGAATTGAGTAATTGTCACAGGGTTGCTTTGGCCCACAAAGCCTAAAATATTTACACTTTGGCCTTTTATAGTGGCAGTTTGTGAACCCTGCTATAGGCCAGGGGGAGGCCTCAGTGATTTAAATGTTTTTTAAAAAAAGGATCACATTGATTTTTAAACTGAGGGCTCTGGCATCAGGGTGGCTAAAACTAGAGTACCAAGAGATGGGAAGCAGAGCCCTCACCTGGAGGCCATCTCAGATTCCAAGGCGGATGAGGAGCCTGGAGCTAAGCAACTGTTGCTAGGAGGGCCCGAGGGACCTTCCTGAGTTTTCAGTGCTCAGGGAGGGCTCACATGTCCTGGGTGTAAGAGAGGACGGTCTAAGGACTGAACTGGGTTCCCAGTTTGTCTGATGGAGGGAGTGGTGATGACATTAACGAGACAGAATTCAGGGGGAAGCACAGGCTCTTGTGGAGGGAGGGGAAGCACAGAGTCCAGGCCCTGAGAGACACCCAGCACTCAGATCTGGTGAGCACTTGGGAAGCTGCAGCCAGCATTTGCAAATGGTGATTCTGAGCAAATGATGAGAATAGTACATGGGAAGAGAATGACCATAACTGCATATAAAACTCTGGTTCAATCCCAGGGTGGGACTTAGTGTGAATGAGTTCCAATTTAATTCTAATCAATCAGTCCACAAATACAACTCAGTGGTTTCAGTAATTAGGGAACACAGAGGTGAGAGCTCCCACAGCAAAGGGACAGAGCCCTCCAGGAGGAGGGAGGTGTGCTGGGAGGAGGTGGGCTCACACAGGAACTCAGAAGCGTCCCTGAATTTAATGCTGACTAGGGACAGGCCACACAGATGGGGCGCGGGGGCTCACGGTGCTGCTTCATGTAACGCACTTGTTTAATCTGCCTTTTTTTCTTGGTGCATTTTTAAAAAGGTTAAAGGAAAAATATGGTCAACAGTTCTATAACACTTTCCTATGTTGACAGACAGTAACTATACTAGTTGGGGTGAGGATTTAATAGCGTATATAAAACTGCTGAATCACGATTTTGTATATCTGAAGCCAGTACACTGTATATTGTATGTCAACAATACTTCAGTAAAAAAAAAAAAATCAAAGACAATAAATAATTTTAAACATTTGTTTAAGAAGGGTTAAAGGACCTTCACTCCTAGGCTACTTGCTATTCGAGGTGCTACTGCACTCATCTGAACAAACGCTCATTTATTGCCTTTCTTCCACAAGCTGATGAATGACAGCAGAATGCAAGCCACATAAGAAAGGGATCCCAACTCTGGAGCCACTTCCTGTCTTTATTTGTTCATGTAAATGGAGTTGTGTTTCACAAAGGATTTTAGGAGGCTTAACAGACTTAAAGTGCACCTGAGGAAAAAAGAGAATGCACAGGGATGAGAGGAGAGAAAATGAAATAGAAAACACCTGGGAAATATACAGGGAGGAGGTGTGTTGTGTACTGACTTGCTGTGATTTCAAATCCATGTTTTGAAAACTTGTTTTGGACAAAGCTCTTTGTGGTTCCAACTTGTTTTGAATAACTTCTTTTGATGAAGCTGTTTTAAGTTGGATATTAGGCCTTTCTTACCCAACTCTGGAACCTGGAGTGGAGAGGACCGCAGGGTCACTGACACCACGGTAACAGCATGGTGTCCCTCATGTGATGGGCTTTTAAATTGTAAAAACCAAGAGGTTTGACCGGCAATTTGAGAGTGTTCGGTCTGGGCAAGACTACTCTTTGCTGATCTAAACAGCTCTCCAGAGAGCTTAAGACCCTTGCTCCTGCCGTGCCCAGGCCGCTCTTGACTGGCAGCAGTGTTAAACTGAGCACCAGTCTCATGAACAGAAGGGACATCTGTTTCTGCCTTGGCTACTCCTCGGAGACAGGGGCAGAACCATGTAACGGCCCCTGAAGTAGTGACCTGCAGGGCAGCCCCCTTGCCTGCCAACACTACCGCCATCACCTGCTGGCTATGTGCCCCAGCAGCAAGGGACCGACATTGGCAGCTAACATCCAGCTTTCAGCTGGAAGGACCGACTACCTAGAAACAGCGCGTACAAAGGTAGACCTCAGCTAAATTTGGACTTCTTTTCTTTCATCTCCTCTCTGCCTGGAACAATAGTGTCATTAATCTTTCACCGGTTCAGAAAATTTTATTTCTTTATTGACTTATGAACAACCATTATCCTGTATGCTATTGGCTTGGGAAATATAATTACTATAAAGTATAATTCCTGCAGTGAACCTGTGTTAAACTAATTACTTGCGAAGACAATCTTGGTCTCAGAGCATGATTTGCCCCAAACACGAGACTTAAGAGAGCCTGGAAGGAGGCTGAGAATTGGAGTTAATACGACCCAGAGGGTTTTCCAGAAGGCGCAGGGGAGGAAAGGGCCCAGGCCCTTGGCTGGAGGTGAGGGCTCCTGTCAGGAGGCACCCGCAAAAGCATGTGGCTCACAGCACTGACCATCCCCCCGCCCCCCTTGACACCTTGACCTTAACTCTAAGGTCAGCATCCAGGCTTGAGGGGGTTTAATAAGTTAACACCCTGTTAGTTCCCCAGCCCCAGACTCACTGGGAATCACTTTTAACCTTGGGAGCAGATAAGACACAGTGTTGAAAAACTCCAAAGCCCCAAGTGGTTAGGGCTGGTGGGTTAGTGATATGGTGATTATACTGTGCATCTCAAGTCCCCACGCTCCTGGACTTTTTCATTACCTCATGGTCCAAATTGACCCCTTGAATTAAAAATTAAAGGCAACTCTTTCTCTAGCTAGCGTTTGGTAAGTAAAGCATTTTAGTAACTTACTGGGTGGTGAAATTATACACACAAAAACTAAGTATCCCAGGTCATGAAAAATAATCCTTTCTTTCCTAAAATAGGGTGGCATGAGGCAGACAGAAAGCCAAGAGTATTTCTAAGGGTTTAGGAGCTAAAACAGTCTCTGTCCCCACATTTTATACCTCCACAGATTAAACTGAATTGCTTTCATCTTGCCAGCTTGGTCAAAGCTGATGGGAAATTCCCCAACGATAAAAGAACAAAGGAAATGAGAACAGAAGCTAACCATGAAAGGCCATCCCGGCCAGGGGCACCTGTGACCACTGAATGCTCCTGGCAGGGCTGAAAGGAGAACCATTAAATTAGATTTGAACATGTGTGAGAGTCAGGTTGGCTGTAGGGTCTCTGTACAAAGAATGCAGAGAGAGGAGAGGTTCCGTCAAGGCAGGACTTTGCTTTGTCTTCAGGGATTCTGGACCTGACCTCTGGGATGGAGACCGCTCCCTCAAAAGACCAGAGCTAGGCCTTCACAGGAATGCAACATTTTTCAGGCTTTACACTAATTTGAGCTTCTTATGAAAACTGATCCCAAAATGCATAAAGAAAGAAAAAATCTCTAATTCACTTGTCAGCCATAACCACTGATAACATATTAGGGCATTTTGTTCCAAACTTGTTTACATACAAATATTCTTCATTAAATTAGGGTCATGCACTCTCTATAGCTTTATATTGTTTAATTTTTCATTTAACACCCTACATTTCAATCTTCCATACTGTTTACTCATTTTTAAAACATCATTTTTGAGGGCTAGATAGTATTTCATAATATGTTATAGCCGAAGTGATTTCATCAAACTCCTAGTGAAGGACACTTAGACCATTTCTAATTTTAAATAATGCTGTAATGGAAATATTTTAAAACTTCACATATTGTGATGATTATTTCCTTAACATGACATTCTAGGAATGGACCTACTGGGCCAAGGAGCAGGAACATTTTTAAAGCACCTAATGCATATTGACAAATTGCCCTCTATGATCTGCCCCTACTCACTGCACTTATGACACTGAATGTGTGGGTTTTTTCCTACACCAATTCACTCGCCAAATCTCTAAATACTGATCCAGCATCCAATGTTTAATCCAATTCTGACACTAACTACTCAGAGTTAGCACAGACCTCACAGTTAAGTCCCACAAAACTGTCCTCACTTCAGACACGAGTCACAAGTCTAGGCTACCTGTACTTCTGACGAATTGGTGGTAAAGTTAGAAGTTCCCACAACTCCTCCTCGGATTCAATAATTTGCTAGAACAGCTCACAGAATTCAGAAATGCTCTTTACTTACATTTACTGGTTTATTATAAGGGATACAAGTCAGGAACAGCCAATGGAAGAGATGCATAGGGCAAGGTATGGGAAGGTAAGGGCAAGCTTCCATACCCTTTCTGGGCACACCACCCTTCTAGCACCTTGATGTGTGCGCCGACTCAGAAGCTGTGTGAACCCTGTAACTTAGAGTTTTTATGGAGGTTTCATCATGGCTGACTAAATCATTGGCCATTGGTGATTAGCTCAATCTCCAGCCCCTCTCCCCACCCAGAGATCAGGAAGTGCGGCTTAGAGTTCCAACCCCTAAACACACCTTAGTCTTTCTGGTGACCAGCCCCCATCCTGAAACAATTTCCCCAAGTCATTTCATTAGCGTACACAAGACACTCTTGGCATTCCAGAGATTCCAAGGGTTTTAGGAGCTTGGGCCAGAAACCAGGAAAGAAGACCAAATATATATTTCTGTTGATTTAGCACCAGCGAGGAGGCCAGAAGAACACTCTCCAAAAAGACAGTTATCATCACATTCCTCCATTTCACAGCCTTTTTATGCACAGAAAACCAGTCTCCTATGAGATATGCCTTTTGTCCAGCTTTCATTGATGTTCAAGATCCATAAAGGGAGGCTTCAAGAAAAGGTGGACAATTCAGATATCGTCTGAAAAAAACCTGCAGGGTAATCTTGGGACTGTGAATAGACCTTACTGTCAGCACAGGGCCTGGCCCAAAGGAGGTGCCCAGGAAACGCCCACCCCCAGGGCTAAGAGGAAGGAGCTGAGGCTCAGAGTGGTGAAGAAGGCTCTCTAAGTGAGGGAAGAGCAGGAGTGAGCAGGGAGAGAGCCGCTCTCCGACCCAGGCTGGGACTGCTTCAAGCGCAGGACGCTGCACGATCTGTGCAGGGGGAGACGGACCATCTCCCAGGGTCCAGCAAACTGGACAGCATCATGGATGGGGACAAGCCTGGTGCTTCTCCACAAAAGGAGCCATTCTCACACAGCCAACAAGCACCTTCTCAGGGAAAAGGAGACAAACGGCCCAAGACAGAAAGTAGGCATCGTATCATTTGGCACATGAGACAGTACTGCATGTATCTGCAAGCAGCAAATGAGTGGAATTTATCTGTGAACAACATGGTAATAATCAATACCATTAATTTTTCATTAAGTAGCACTTTCCTAATGTCCTGTTAATGTTATATCCTGAGATCAGAGAATAATGGACACCTGAGAAAACAAAATCCGTTTGTTGATTTAGCACCAGCGAGGAGGCCAGAAGAACAAGACCCAAGTTCTAGAAAAAGAAACAGAAGCAAACTGAATGGAGAGAAGGAGAAGCCCACTCCCTCTCCTACCCAGGGTCTTGGGAATCCTCTGAAAAAGCTAAATTTCTCCTGGGATTATTCAATTCAGTTCAATCCAACAAACATTCTTAAGAACCTACTGTGTGCCAGGCACCATTGTAGGTGCTGGGGAAAAGGTCCCAAAAGCTCAAGGTATAATAGCAAACAAGACACCTGTCTGGGAAGGGGGAGCCCACACTGAGCCCAAAATAGGAAGGGACAGTGGGGGTCAGCTTCATGGCTGGAGTGCAGATCCTTTCTCTGACCCTTGCAGAGTACTTGTCTACAGCCTTTTTGTTTGCATAACCTCTCCTAGGCTGGAAACAGGAAATAATTTTTTAACCGAAGACCAACAACCAAGTCCAAGAAAACATGAGGGGCTCTTTTTTTTTCATTATTTTTTATTTTTTTAATATAATTTATTTTATTAGAGGGGCTCTTTTTGGTTTTGTTTTTTAATGAGGAACAAAATATTTTTAAAGGTAAATAGCTTCATTTTGAATCTAGCAGTCTATGTGAAGGTAGGAGGCTCAGGGCAGTCCTGGCAGAGGGCTTTGAAAGGAGGCCTGGGCTAACCGTGAGGTGGGCTCAGGGCCCACTGTGCAACCTACCCTTGGGAAGGGGGCCCCAGAAAGCCCAGCACCTCAGTTCATCTTTAACTGACAATGGAAGAGAGCTGGCCAAAGAGCAGAAGCCCTAGGCCAAGGTCACAGTCAGTGCCACTATCCACGCCCTCACCAGCGAAGTCAGGACAGCACACAGCCTTTCCTTCCAACCACAGTTAAGAAAGGCTTTGCACGTCATAACAGATGGATCATGAAGTTATAATATACATAGCGGGTGTGTGTGTGGAATCAGTTGAATATATAAAACTGCTTCCATATAGTAAAAAATGGTCAAATACCAGCAATTTCTTCTGGTTCCAACTACCATGTAATAGCTAACATTTATTGTGTGCTTAGCTCATACCAGGCTGACAAAAGCACTCTTCTGCGTTAGCTCATTTACTCCTCACAACCCATGAAGCAGGGTCTGTTGACCCCTTCTCCTGAGGTTGTGTGCTTATAAATGTCAGGGCAGCGATCTGAACCCAGGCCTTCCCACCCCAGGATCTGTGCTCCTAAATGCCGTACTCCCCCTTGGCAAACACACACTTCCTGAAACAGTACACACCCCTTCTCTGTGTGACACTTCCTGATTCTTTCTATGTCTTCTTTTTTTTAATACCAATTCACTAAATTGAGCTCACTACACATGAACAGTTTGGGCCCCACACTTTGAGAAGCCCTGCCTGGCCTGGCCCATATCTTGGCTTCGCCAGGGAGGCCTCTCTGCCACTATTCCTCGCTGGCACACACCCTTCTCATAACCACTTTGGATACTCCCCCAGCAGCCTCCGAGGCTTATCCTTGGATGCCCCAGCATCTGGCTCCCCCAGTCAATGCCGTCCTCCATCACTGCTCCTGAGGTGGGACCTTCTTGCTTCCTAGGCTGCACTGAGCTGTTAGCCCTCATTAACTACCATCGGAGCAGCACATGCTACCCACTTCTGTGCCACTGTCTGCTTAACAGGAGGGATGTTATATTCTGGAAAGAGAGAGAAACTCTTTGTTTTTGTAACCCCCACAGGCCTAGCGATCTTAAGACACCTACCTGTTGAGGGACAGATTAGGTCCTTGCAGGTCTAAAAACCTCCCAGCTGCACCTCCAGCCTGAATCCACTGCCTGCCTTAGGGAGGGGGCAAAAGCAGGTAGAGTCTGCCAGCCATGCAGACCCCAAAGGAACAGGAGAAGAGCGATGGTCTCTCGCGTTTACTTTGACTTTTCCACTCCTAATTCATCCATTTTGCAAATTCTTACACCAAGGCAGTTCCAGTACCTAAAACAGGGCCCCAAATACCTCTAGCCGCCCCTGGCGAGCAGGAACCTTTGCTTGGGCAGCTCAGGCCATGAAAGAAAAATTCTCATGAAGTTATGTTCCAAATAATTCATGGCACTGAGACTCAGGGCAAAATGACAAATGGTAGGAGTTGAAGGAATTGGCTCAAATCCATAAAATCATTCCCCTTCTGTTGTATAATTTTTCAATTTCAGCTCATCAATCCTGTCCTTCCTTTTCTCACATGCAAGGGCGCACGTAAATATGGCCCAAGTCTTGTTGCTAATGGCCTTGCAAACAGAATCGTCCCTGGAGCTGCTGCCTATGGAAAGGCAGCCAGATGAAATTTGAGACAGTGTGAGCACAAGGCCCCCCGGTAAACTGAGCAAAAGAAAATGCACAGGTTTGGACTGACTCACAACCTCACAGGGAAGCCCACAGAGCAACTCCATCCTTTAGCTCACCAAATTCCTGCATACGAGCCTCCCATCTGGTCCCTGCCACATTACTTCCTACTCCATTTTGCCTTCCTGATAATTGATAATGGGCCTGGATATGAAAGAAATTGTTCTCCATCACAGGCTGCATAAATAGCCCATTATCCATAGGAAGCAATTTATTTGCTTAAAATTGCCAACTCTCATTTTGTTTTAACATGCTGGTTCTCTATTAAAATAAATCTGCACCTATGAAAAGACCATATATTTTCAAAGCCTCGCACTGGCTCCAACTTGAGAAATAAAACTGAAATCAGCTGAGGCAGACTGACCCCATCCCAGCCCTCCAATATTAAAAAGGCAGCTGAGAAAAGAGAGGGAATTGCTTCTGGAATTCTCTCCAGAATCTCAATCCTAAGTGAGTCACAAAAGAGTAAGCCAACTATTTCAAAGCACACAAGTGCACACACATGCACACACACACACAAATCATTCCAGACTTCTTTTAAAGAGAAGGCAACCTGACTGGGCATCAAAAAGGAGGTTGAAGGGTCATGCATGTCCATGTGGATTTTGGATCAAGGAAGTGAAGAGCATGATAAAGGCAATATTTCAATCCATGGAGAAAAAAATTTGCTTAGTTTATGGGGCTGCAATCATCAGTTGAGAATCGGAAAATATTAACTTACAATTACACATCGCACATCATATACCCAAATCTACTTTTGAGAAATTTAAAAACAGAGTGAATTGAAACAATAATAATTAGATGACAAAAGAAGTTCTTTCTAAAGAATTGAAGGCAGATTTATACATTAAAAAAATAACCACGAAGACAAAGAAACAACCTGGAAAAAGAAAAGATGTGTGGCAAACAAAAGGATAATCTTTAATATGGAGAAGATTTTGCCAGAATATCCCAACAGAGCAATGGAGAAAGACACAGGCTTTCTCCACAAGGAAAAATACAGATAGTCAAAAATCACATCAAATAGAATTCCATCTCACTATTAATTTTTTCATTCATAGTATTTTTTACTATTAATTTCTAGTGCAATCGAGGAGAACCCTAATATATCATGTTTTGCCTGTGAGACTCATATTCAGTCAGTAAATATTTGCTTGTGTCTACTATGTGCCAGACACTGACCTCAGAACCAGGCTATGATACAGGCTATGGTAACAAAGATCCCTGACCCTGTGTGCTTCTGAATATTCCATGAGGGGAAGACAGACAGTAGACAGTAGGCCCTTTGTAAAGTAAATAACATGGCAGATAGGAGAGTGCCGAGTACAAGGAAAAGACAAAACAGAGTAGAGCAGACACACTGCAGAGGTGTGGGGGCCAAGGCAGGTCACAGTGTAAACCCGGACGTCAGGACAGTGGACCTGCAATGGGAAGACATCCGAGCAAAGTTCTGAAGGAAAGGGTGGTAGCCAGGGGCTATATGGAGAACAGTGTTCCAGACAGAGGGAACAGCAATGCTAAATCCCTAGGTTGGCATGTGCCTGGTGTGCTGGAGGAATGACAAGGGGGCCAAGTGACAGGGGTGGGGTGGAGTGAGGAGGGGAGAGAAGTAGGTGGGAATATCAGAGAGAGAAAGGTGGGTGGGAAGGAGATCACGTAGGGCCTTGTAGGCCATCTTCCACACTTTGGATTTTACTTTGAGGAGGTGGGAGCTCTGGCAGGTTGCTGAGCAAAGGAGTGACGTGCTCTCATATGCGGGTTAGAGGGATGCTTCAGTCCAAAGAGGACGTACAGAGGCCAACAGGTACATTTAAAAGGCTCGACATGACTCATCTGCAGGGAAGTGCAAATCAAAACCACGATGAGGTATCACTGCACACCTATTAGGATGGCCATCATCAACAAGACAAGAGGTAATAAGTGCCAGTGAGGATGTGGAGAAAAGGGAACCCTGTACACTGTTGGAATGAAATTTGGTGCAGCTCCTATGGAAAACACTATGGTTGTTCCTTAAAAAACTAAAAAAAAAATAAAACTAGCATAAGATCTAGCAATCCCACTTCTGGATATTTATCTGAAGAAAGCAAAAACACTAACTCAGAAAGATCTATGCACCCAGATGTTCATTGCAGCATTATTTACAATAGCCAAAACATGGAAATAACCCAAGTGTTCATCAATGGACAAATGGATAAAATGTGGTGTGTGTGTATATGTGTATATATATATACACACACACATACATATACAATGGAATATTACTCAGCCATAAAAAAGGACATCTTGCCATTTGTGACATGGGTGGACCTCGAGGGCATTATGATAAGTTAAATAAGTCAAACAGAGAAAGACAAATACCCCTACAATTTCACTTATATGCAGAATCTAAAACCAAACAAGCAAATGAAACCCAGTCTTATCAATACAGAAGACAAATTGGTGGTTGCCAGAGGCAGGAGATAGGGGTTGGGCAACATAGGTAAAGGTGGTCAAAAGGTACAAACTTCCAGTTATAAGATAAATAAATCATGAGATGTAATGTACAGCCTGCTGACTACAGTTAATAATAATATATTGCATATCTGAAAGTTGCTTGGAGATTAGATCTTGAAAGTACTCATTATACAAAAAAATTTGTGACTATGTATGGTGATGGATATTGACTAGACTTACTGTAATATATACAAATTTTGTAATAGATATAAATAAATTATGCTCTACAGGACTCTAATATAATAATATTATGTGTCAATCATACTTTAATAAAAATGTTTTAAAAAGGATGCTTCTGGCTGCTGGGTTGATAACAGCCTGTAGGGATAATGTGGGAGCCAGGAAAGGCTGCTGGGTGGTCCAGTGGAGAGAGAATGATAGCAATAGAGGAGGGGGAAATGGCCGGGCTCTGGATGGATTTGAAGGTCCAACCAGCAGGGGATATCCTGAAGGTAGGGTATAAGATGTGAAAGAAGGGGGGGACCGAAAAGGGTTCCACGGTTTCTGGCTGCAGCAAGTGGAAGATCAACAGGGCTTGTTTTATGATGTGCCCGGAACTGTCGCGGATGCGGTAGCAGTACTCTTGCCCCAGCCGTGGGAATGTAAACTGGCACACATGGTCTGCAGAGCCATCGAGCTGCACCAAACGTGTTAAAAATATGGACCTTGTTGGGCCCTGATGAGAGGAAATTTTAAATGGACACTTTTAAGATAATCAAAGAGAGAAAGGTGTTGATGTTGATTTAAGTTAAAGAAACATACTGATGTGATCATGGATGAAATGATATGATGTCTGGCTTTGCTTTAAAATACTCCAGGGAAAAATGCATGGGAGCAGAAGTGACAGACGCAATATAATTGTTGGAAATGATTGAAGCTCAGTAGTGGCTCCTCAGGGGATTATACTCTCTGCTTTTCAGGATGTTTAACTAATAAAAATATTTTAAGGTGTGCATACCTTTAGACCCAGCAATTCCATTTGTGGGAATTTATTCTAAAAATAAGAGGTATGTACAAAGACTTATTTGCAAAGATAGCACAACATTAAAAGTGGGAAACCACAAACCGCAAAAATATAAGAGATTAGCTAAATAAATGACAATAAGCCATTCATTTGAAAATAGTAGAAAGATCAGAAATTGGGCTGGATTAACACAGAAATCTAGTATATGACAAGAGTGACATTTCAAGTATTGGGAAAAAATGGACTCAATAAATGATGTTGGGAGAGCTAAGCAGGTATCTGAAAAAAATTAAGAATGAAACTATATTCCACCTTTATACCAAATTCCAGAGAAATCAAAGATTATATATATGAAATCTGTCAGTCATCATTATAATAGAAAAAATCATTAAGAAAAGTTTTTTATAATCTCAGAGTAGATTAATAGCTGTATTAAGTAGGGAACAAACACCAAAAGCCATAAAATAAAAGGTTGACAATTCTGCAAGATTTTTAAAAGCTTTTCTTGGCAATAAATCACAGTAAGTTAAGTCAAAAATCAAAAACAAAATAAAAATATTTGCAACTTATATTACAAATGAGGAGCTGATTTCCCTAATATTTAAAAAGGTCCTATATATCAATAAGAACAAGGCCAAGAGACCAAAATAAAAATGTTCAAAGAATATGAGTTCCCAGCAAAGGAATTACAAATGGTTCTTAAACTTTTAAAACAATGTTCAACCCAACTCATAAGAAAAATGCAAATTAAAATGACATTTGTTTAATATACTTCACCTTGTGAGGCAGATGAAGCTTAAGAAGTTTGATAACACATTGCACTTTGAACCTGTGAAGAAGCAGGCCCTCTGAACAGTGGTGGTGGGGCTCTCTATGCGGATGATCTTTGAAGTGCACCATGACAAGCTCTATCCTATTAAAAATGTACACATTAACTCAACAATTCCTTTTCTAGAAATATATTCTCCAGATACCCTCATTCACATGGGGAATGAAGTCTGAACCAAGCTATTGGTGTAGCATTGTTTACATATTTTATAAAAAGATCAGATTTAATGATATTAAAGAATGACTGTTAGTTGTATTAGGTATGATAATGATACTTTTTAAAGTCCTTACTTTTTTATGCATATCTATACTAAAATAATTAGTAAAATGATAAAATAATATAATGTCTGGAATTTGCTTTAAAATAATACAGAGAGGAGGAGGGTTGGCAGATGAGGCACAGATAAAACATGCCTGGTCTCAAGTTAAAGCTGGGTGATGGGCCCATGGGTGTTCAGTACATTTGAATTTTCCATAATAAAAAATTAGAAACCTAAAAGGTCTGAATCATTAAATGCCCATTAACAGAAAATTGGCAAAAATAAATTATAGGATACCCAAACAATGGAAGAATAGGCAGCTGTAAAAAGAATAAGAATGATTCGAAACACATATTGTTAAATGAAAATAACAAGATGCAGAAAGTTGTCCATCAAATGCTGCCATTTGTGTAAAAAGAAGGAAAAGGGGCTGCACAAACTTGCTTGTAAATGTACACCTGGCTCCCTGGGGAAGGGAACCAGGTGGGGAGGAAGGACAGGAATAAAAAGATACTTTATATATTTTTTCTATCCTTTGAAACATGTGCCATTAACATGTTATCTATTCAAATAAAAAAACCCAACTTAAGATTGTAAAAATATACACTAAATCATTCATAGTGGTTATTGCTGACAGTTAGGGTTGAGATGATTATTGTTATTTTCCAAATATTCTACAAGGAAGATGCATCTCTTAAGTAACTGGAGAGAGAAGAGAGAAGGTTGCATTTGAAAAGTCAAAACCCAGGGAAAGACTTAATCAAAGGGCTTGTCTCAACCATCACACAGGAGGTGCCCCACGGAATCCCAGCTGCCTGATGCTGCCCCAGTGCTACACCTCACAGCATGCTGAGGAGCCACGGGTCATGAGGGCTGGGTGGGGACCTGGTGCTGGGTGAGGTCTGGCCCTGCCCTTAAAGTGCTTGTGATGGGGCAGGTGGGGAGAGTGGCAGAAACCCAAATGGGCAATCGCAGCACCATGGAATAAGGGCTATTAATATCCACAGCTTAAGAAAGTTGAGTGTGGGTTGGCAGGGGTATCATGAGAGGAAACTTCTTTTTCAGTTGGAAAATGTGCAAGAGCCTTAAAGGTGGATGGTAATTGGATTCAAGATTATATGGTGATGATGCAGTTTAGCATCAATGATAAAATGGCTGAGCCCATTTGTTAACTGGCATCCTTTGGTGACTCAGCACTAAAACAGTTCCTAATCATTTGCACTGGTCTCCAGTGCAAAGCTGAGCTAAACTCCCTATCATGCCTTTAAACTGCTGCCATGTATAAGAATAACCATCTTGCTCCATTTCTAGACTCCTGCTACTATTCTAAGGGACCTCAATATCCTTAACCACTGCTACTAGCTCTACCACAAGAAACCCTACAGATGGCCACCTTCTGGTCCTTGTCCTCACCCAGCATTGCTCCAACTCTGAAATCTTAAGCTCTGAATTTGTACTCCCACACCACAACCACATATTTTTCCAACTCACCCCCACCTGGCTGCTTTTCAAGCTTCCAAGACCTTCACTCTTCAGCATTTCTCCAGACCGTCAGCCTCCATAGTCTTATTTCCTATTTGGCTCAACTAGACAAGTGACCCGGAACCCAATTCAATTCAACCACTCTCTTTCCAATTCCCTTACTAGCTTCCTGCTGGGCCTGTTCTCTGGACCCCAGGGATCCTTCCCACTTCTATAGCCAGACACAATACTTTCCTTGTAGTCCTATTCAAGATCTTCATGATTCTCCCTAAATTCCCAATCCCACCTCCAAATCCATCCCCAAACTCTCAGTGAAAACGTCGTCTTCCAATTGCCCTACAGAAAAGAAAGAGGGTATCAGTCCAAAATGGTTTTAATTTTTCACCCCTTTTCCCCTGTAAACGTACCTATTGTAAAATTCATTCTCATTTCCTCTCTTGTTTTAGACAAAAGAGGTATCCCATTCCATTTCTATCAGAGTCATTTAATGGGATTCCTCAGATTCTCTCGACCTCGTCCATCTCCTGTACCTTTGGCCATTTGCTTTGCTGGAGCTGTTGCCAGTGTGGAGACTCAAATCAGACTACCTGAGGGTAAGTGGCTGCAAGGCCTCAGGCCATTGCCAGGGTCTCTCACTCCTTCTAAACTTGGATGAAACACCCCAGTGCACATGCAGTTAAGCCTCCCTGGTGGTGGCCAAATAGGCTGGATGACACACTCCAGAAGCACAAGAGTATTAACTTCCTGAAAATTCAATTTTGACCAATAAGAAAAAGAAGAAAGAGATAGCTAGGAAATAAATTCCCTCTCCATTCTTCCCTCCAATGGATTATCCCAAAACAGTGTTTCTATATAGCCTGTCTGGACACATCTGCTGAGCTGAGACCTCACGAACAGTGACCAACCTAACAATGCATCACTTGGTGCTTACTTTCCATCCTTCCCTCTCTTGTTCTCTTTTCACTCATTTTTGCTGCCCTGAGTTTGCACCTCCCCAAAGGCATTAGTACTTAATCCTTGCCTCAGGCTCTGCTTTCCAAAGCTAACATGCTATGCATGCTATGGATTTTATTACTTCCTTCCTGTCCAGAGACTCTGAATCTTATTCTCTCTCTTCTGCAGCATAGGTTTTTTGTAGATGCAGACAAGTCTAAAGAATGTTGTAACTGAACCTCTGTAAACCCACAACCAAGCTGTATCAAATCTTAACATTTTGCCATTTTTATTTAACTTTCTTAGAAAAAGGAAAAAAATTAGTCATAAGAAATGCAATTTAAACTCCCTTATTTCTCTCCTTCATCTCATTTCTCTCACTCCCCACATACAATCACTGTCTTAAATTTGGTATTTATCATTCTCACTTTTGTTTTTAAAAATCCTTATTTCTTATAAAATATTTCAAACATAGGAGTCCAGAAAAGAGAATAATATAGTAAACATGTATTTATCTAAACCATCCCCTTACCAGGCCTACGCACTACACTGTATTTACTTCAGATCCTTTTAAAAATACATTCATGAAAGTATAATTTATCTACAATAGTTTGAAGTCCCTGATGGATCACTTCCCTATTTTATTCCTCTCCTTCCATGCAAAAGTAACCACTATCATGATTTCAGTACTGATTGTTGCCTTGAACATTTTTTCCTTACTCTGAATATACACACATTTGTGTGTGTGTGGTGGGCATGCATATATGATATAATGATACACATACATACACATATACATATATACATGTTTACCCATATAACTGCTATATAATGTTCCATCTCCAGTTGATGGGTATATAGTTTACTGAATGTTTTTTACATAAAAGTTCCCACAATTAATATTCTTGCATCTTGTGTAGACAGTGTCTCCCTGTAACAGCTGATTAGTCAGTTACAAGCTGGGGACCAGGATAAGCTGGACTTACTCCTGCTTTGTGTGCTAACTCTGTTTTTGATAACAGTCTGTGTCCTTGGCCAATAAGGGCCTTAGCATGTAAGTGGGACTCTCTCGGGCCATCTCACCCACCAGGAAAACTGAAGAATTAAGTGCATTTGGTGGCCACTATACAATTACTAAAAATAATGCTGTAGAGTCTTAATAACATGAAAATTTGTTCATTATTTATTTTCAAGTGGAAAAATAAATGTCTAAGCATTATGTGTTGTGAGACCATCATTTTGAATGATGAGATTATATATACCGAAAAGATCCAGGAACCAGCCTGAAGGGGCTACTGCTAGTATCAAAATAAATAATGACAGGAAGAGATTATGATCTATTGAATAAAATGGGAACTGATGAGCCAATACTGATACAAACGAATGAATGAATGAGGATAGGCAAAAGCTGTTGCCACAGCATAATAAATGTAGAAGGAATGATGGGCTTAGGAAAACCATCATCTGGTAACCACCACAATAATAATTGATTCAGCAAGAATCACTAATGGATACTTACACTAGCAGGTGAAAGTTTGATGAGGGTCTCATATTTATATAGTTTCAAAGGATTTCCCCACAGAATGATTACTAATGATGAAGGGGGAAAGAGTGATTTTACAATGAGAAAGCTGGCAGATTTTACCTAAATTAAGTGATCAAAGTTAATACTACCAGTAATGGGACAAATCATCATATGTGTCACCTGGTCAGATGCCATGAGGACACTTCATCCTCACTCCTCCAACAATTCTGTGAAAGCTGCAAAACTTAAATCTAATCACAGGAAAACATCAGACAAACTCAAAATAAGGGGCATGTTACAAAATAACTGGCCTGTAACTTCAAAAATGTCCAGGTGGCAAAAGTAAAAAACAAAAAACAAACAAAAAACAAGGAACCTTTTGAGATTAGAGGAAACTGGAGATATCACAGACAGATGCTAAATGTGACCTTGGATTGGACGATGGAGCTAGAAAGAGCAGTCCCAGGACAGCAGGGGACATTAGAATGGAGACTGTGGATTCGGCAGCGGTTTTGTTCGACATTAGTTTCTGGTTCCAATGATTATATCGTGGTGATGCAGAAGAATGTCTTTGTGGAAAATACACACAGAGTGTTCAAGAGTAGCAGGATACCATATTGCTGCTTATTCTATGAAGTTCAGAAAATAAATTATACATATTTGAGAGGGAGAAAGAATGATAAAGTACATGTGGCCAAATGTCACCAGTCTGAGAATCTGTGTGAGGGATAAATAGGAGTTCATTGTGCTATTCTTGAAAGTTTCCTTTATATTTGAAATTATTGAAAATGAAATAGCAAAAACAAAAAAGACTAGGTGATACCAACTTAATAACATCCATATGGTGGACTAGAACGTACAACTAAAAGCCGTATTTACTAAGTGACATGAGGAAATCTATTTTCTTTAAAAATCGGAGTAAAAAATTATATTAGCAATATGATTTTAACTGCAAAAACACATGCCTAGGAAAAAAAAGAGAAAGGAAATACAACCTAATGAAAAGGTGAATTATCGCAGAAAGACGATACTCCAGATGACTGCAGGCAGGTGGTGGTGGTCAGTATAATTGTCTTTATTTACAAACGTGTCCATGTGTCTTTTAAAGAAGAACCAAATGTTATTTTTAAAAAGAACCAAATCAGTTCATGAAGATTTAACGACTGCTCCCTTCAGTCTGAGGTCCATTTTTCTGAGACCATCTTAAGTCTCAGAGTGGAAATCTTTCACCCATCTCAAGGCACCTGTTCTTATGCCTGATTCTTCTGGAAGCTCTTTTTTTCCCAACTCATATTAATCAGTCCAGCTGTGAGGAGAAAGCCAACCACAGACTCTGCCCTTAGATGGGTTTACAAGGTATGTACTTTAGCACGGGCTGAGAACTGAGGTAGCTAAGCTTCAAAGAGGGTGCTTGCCATCCCATTCAGCAACATAAAGAGCAATTTGACTGGGGGGAGAAAAGCCATTTCAACATGAAAATTGGCTCACAACAATATGCCTGATAAAAACAGCGCGTAAAGGAACTGTTGGCAGGCCCATCTCCCCACCCGCACCTCCCTCTCTCACTCATTACCCTCTCTCATGGGCATGCCACTCGAACGGAAAATGAAGTTCTCTCAATGGAAAAACAAGTTGGGGCACCTTTTTTTTTTAAACTCTGAAGCAGTGAACCAGGACTGTTCACACATTCTATGAAGAAAAAAAGAGAAGAAAAACACAAAGCGTTTAGTCATTCTGCTCTTTCTACCTGAACACATTCCAAAGATTTCAATGTCACTACCAAAAATTCACCCTTGACCCCTCCCCTTCTTGGTCACTCTACCTCCAGCATCCACGGCCATGGGCCTGAAACAGCGCATCTGACTAAGTTCACTTCAGCATCGAATTCCTCCCTGGCTCCCCAGACTCATTAATTCTGCAAGCAGTTGTGGGACTGCTGCTCAACGGCGGGCCCGCCGCAACGGGCATCAGCCCCTCTCTGGGTGCTGGGCTCTTCCCGACCTGAGCCACCCACTTCGGTGGCCACCCCGCTCCAGCTACACAGCAGACACCAGCTTCCTACTGAATCAGGAGCACACCTTCTCTTCCAGGACTACAGGCTGTTTTGCTACCCAGAACACCCTCTTCCCTTTGTCTTGTGCAAATGACAAAAGCCTATCGACTCTTTAAGATTTACAGCCAAAGTCAGGTTTCTCACATAAGCTCTTTGGGAGAGGAGGAAGAGGAGAAGAGCTCCCCATCTCCTCTGGAATCCTGTCAGCATATCGCACCAGAGGGAACCGTGCTCCGAGGGCAGGGCCAGAGCCCCACCTCAACTGCCTGAACTGCCCAAATGCTTCCACCACCTGCAGCAATACCGGGAGGCCCCCTCAGAAGAAGTCTTGGCATGCACATTTCCCCTCCCATTTGTGCAAGAACAGTGGACAACAGAGGAAGCCCCCTCGGGGGTTATACCCAGCCCTGCAGGCAGGATGTGGTCACTGTGGGGCTAAGTGCTCCAAATGCCAACCACTTTCCAGAAGGTACTTCACTCCATGACACACGTGTCAATGAGATACTCTGTCTAATAACTGATCCTACAGCTCCGGGTCCACCGTCTGTCGCCCCCTCACAGTGGTGCTCAATAAATGTCCGTTGAATGGCAGGACAAATGAGTGAACTGAGGCAGGGCTGGTAGATCTTGAGAGGTGTGAGCTGGCCCTGCACAAGTATAGTGGGGTGGCCTCAGCAGGGCCCCAGAAACTGCATGGGGTATCCCAATAGGAATATGTTGGAGTTACTTTAGATAGGACAGGCTAGAATGTGGCTCTGCCTCTCTCCAAACACTGTTCTGGCTTCCTCACCAACTGGGGCATGGGGGGAAAACAGGGAGGTGCACCAGGGCCTTGCCCTGCAGCCCTGTGGCAGCTGGTCTCCAGGCGGGAGGAGGCAGGCAGCACGACTGTGAATCTCCCTGCCAGGGAGCGTAGAGGTCACCCACCTCCCAGGACGGACCATGGAAGACTCAGACTGCAGCAGCTCCGTGAACCAAGGCCACACTCGCTGGCTCCAGACTCTCGGCCTCCTGGGAGCAGCAACAGTCCCCCAGTGGGAAAGTCAGTTTCCCTACCTCTCCCTTCCAGTTACAGACCTGGAGGACAAGGGGGAAAGGCCCAGCATGAAGTCCTCCTCCAGTTCCAGTTCCTAGGCACTGGGAAAGGGGCAGAAGGGCAGACAGCAGCTGACTTTTGTTTATCAGAAAATTTCATGAATCTGTTGCTGATACAAGATGGAGCAAGCCCAAGGTTGGGAAGGCCCAAAATATTTGACTAAGTAAGAGGAACAGAGGTACTGAACACTTTTTCTGCTTTAGGGTCTGATCCAGTGTCTGGGACAGAAGATTGAAGAAGCCAAACAAGGTCTCTGTTGCCATAAAACTGAATTTCTAGTGGGCTGAGATAGATGACTTGCAAATACGCAAGAAGGATCTTTCAGATATGGGCAAAGGCTGTTAAAATAAACAAAACATGCAGTACACTGAGAGGACAGAGGGCAGAAGGCTCTCCCTGGAGAAGAAGACTCAGGGCTGAGACCCAAACAGAAAAAGGTGCCAGCCATGTGGAAACCTAGCAGGAAAGCGCCCTTGGCACAGGGAAGCCAATGCAAAGACCCTGAGCGAGAGGAGCGGGGCCTGCAGCACGGTGAGTGGCTGGGGTGGCTGTGCTCAGGCTGCCCCCGCATTGGCTGTTTGTTCCTTTATTGTGCCTCGGTTTCCTCATTTGTAAAATGAGAGTAATATTAACATCAACCTTGTAGGTTGAAAGGACTCAGTGATATAAGACATGTTCAGTATGTATCTCATGCTCAGAGTAGATACTCAATCAACATTCGCTGTGATGACAATGACAGCGAGGAAGATGATGGTGGTGATGATGTCGCAGGCTGCCGTGAGACAGCAACAGACGCATGAGGCACCCCCGCCAGCTCCCCCAGCCCACGCTGCCGTCTGGTCCTTGGCATCTTCTTGGCTGGATTCTCTCAAGCTCAGCACTGCCTGTAAGACCCTGTGCCCTTTGGCGAGGGCTGCCGTACCCAGCCAGACACGGTGACCTACCTGGAAGTTTATTGTCTCATGGTTCCAGCGGCTGGAAGTCTGAGGTCAAGGCCTGAGCGGCGCTGCTTCCTTCTGAGAACAGCGAGGGGGACTCTGTTCCCTCCTCTTCTCCGGCTGGTGTGCTGACAATCTTCAGGGTGTTTCTTGGCTTGGAGATCTCTGCCTGCATCTTCACATGGCGTTCTTCCTGTGTGAGTCTGTGTTCAAATTTCCCCTTTTTCACAAGGACACCAGTCAGACTGGATCAGGGCCCCCACTTCTGACCTCATTTTGACTTGATAACCTCTGTAAAGACCCTATCCCAAGATAAGATCACATTCAGTAGTACTGGGGATGAGGACACCAACAAATCTTTTTTGGGGGGGACACAGTTCAACCCGTGATGGACGCCCACCTCTCCTTTGGGATTCTGCCCCCAGCACTGCTTCACACTTGCTGGTCCCCCATCCAGGGCCATCCCTACTCCCACATTCTGTTCCCAGACATGTTTCAGGCCAGCCGGAGAACAGTCTGAGTGTGACTGAAAGACCACCAAGTGTCGGGCCTGTGTTCCTGCCCAGCAGATAGTCTTTCCAAACCCAGAGCTGTGGTGAGAATTTATCAGTCTCACTGCCTCCCCTAGGGGGCCCAGTACTCCTTGTAAAGAAAAACAAGATGTTCTGCTCCTGCCAAGACAACTGTGGCTTCAAGGCCTCACCATCGTATTTGCCACCCACTTCTGCAGATGTCTGGTTTGTTACAGGAGCCCAGCGAGCCACTGTCTTCATGAAGCTGGACTTCCCATGGTGCAAGAGAGCAGCAAGTAGAAGACAACCTTCCCAGGACACTTCAGTCTACCCAAGGCCCCCATCAATTCTCAGTGGCTAATGACAGGGTTTGATACAACTCAGGAACCACTCAAGAACCACTCAGGAACCACAGGCCACAGCATCTAGGAGCCCCACAATAGGAACAACTCTGAGAAATCCATGGTTATGTTCCCAGAAGCAGAGATCTGAGGAGCCGCCAAGGCAAGCACAAGAAGCTGCTTTCTAGGAAGCAGGAGGGCCCAGGAAAATCCTGGTCCTTCAGATTCATCTCCCTACCACCAGCCAGGGGAGAGGAACCCAGACAGGACTGGAGTCTCTGCTTGTTTTTCTGAGGGTTCTGAAGTTGATGGACACTTCGCTGGCCTATGGACAAGGTCCCTCAGGCTGTGCGTAAGCCAGCTCAGGTGTTCCCAAGTTGGGGAAGGTCATCTGAGGTTACCCCATGGGGAGAGGTATAGAAAGAATAAACAACTCCAAATATGGCATTGTTTGTCCCCAAACTGTCCCTGGCCAGTTGAACAAATAAACCTGAATGCACAGCTGTTGCCTGGGCCTGAAGCTCCGTCCCTTCCTGGCTGAGTATAAGCCAGACACCCGCCAGAGCAGGACAAACACTCGGGGCTTACACTGGGCTCCGCAGGCCGGCAGGGTGGGGTCCCTTCCCTTATGAATCGGTCTCAGACGGTGAAGGTCAAGACTGACACTTCTTGCTTGCAGATCCGAATTCTGTTCCAAGAAGGGTATTTAGGGATCTGCCTCTGACATCTCTGAGCCACACCTGCCAGTGTGACAGTATTGTAAGTCCACCGCACCTCGGTGTGGGCTCCTCCACCGGGAAATATGCCCACTGTTCTGACAGGAGAGGCCCTGTCTGAACTCTGCCCTTTGGGAACCTCTGGGTTGGGGGTGGCAGTGGCTGGATCTTGGTCAGGAATTGTCTGTCTGCTGCCAGTGGTGCGATTTCCAGAGAGTCGTCAGACAAGAAGCTCTCTCAGGGTAGGGAAGCCTCTGCGGTCCCCTGGGCCTGTGAGTCCAGTACGGGACATCAGCTGCTTCAGCACACCCTGCCTGCTGCCAGTCTGGGAGCTGGTCCTGGCTGACCCAGGCCTGGGGTCCAAAATCTACACTCACAGTGTCTGGCTCTCCTGAAATGAGGCATTCATGTTTCCCAGGTGGCCTGGACCACTAACAGATCACATCCCAGCACAGTGGAAGGAACTTTGGCCCGAAGTAACTTTTTCATGAGTTAGATGCTAGGATGGGATTACTAGGACTGGGTCCCAGGAGGCTCTCCTGCAATGGGATTGGAAGCATCCTTTGAACAGCAGAGCGTCAAGCTGGATTAGAGAAGATGAGGGTTAGGAAGATATAACATGGTTTTAACTCCTGGAAAGATGAAATCATGGCTAGAGACCAGACAATGTGCTTCCTCACTAAGGAGAGCAATGACAAAGCAGGGAGGGTAGCATGCCACCAAAGTGCCATCACCTTGCCCGACATCACGAGAAATGCCTTGGCTGAACAGAGCTTCACCCACGCGCCCTGTGCTCTGACTCCTGGTGCTCTCGGGGTACGTTCTGATGCCTGGTGTGGAGGAACTACCCTTACCATCAGCGAAGGACTGCCCAGACAAGCTTGGTGACAGGCCCTCAAATACCTGAATCAGTCTGTGATGCTCTGCATGACAGACGCAGGAGATAAGCTCACGGGGTCACTGGCTTTGGACACAGTCCTGCTAGCACCCAGGTCATACATTGTTCTTATATGCAAAGAGCACCGAGTTCCTGGAATGTAAATGACCTGCAGAGCCTTTGCCCCTTCTGCACGCACATAACTGTGGTGGCCTGCATTATGGACTGAACTATATTCCTCCAAATTCATAAATTGGAACGCCCACATAACTCTATTTAGAGATGGGGCCTTTGAGGAGTAATTAAGGTTAAATGAGGTCTTTAGATGGGGCCCTAATCTGAAAGAACTGAAGTTCGGGAAGAAGGGGAAGAGCCCCCAGCATTTGCTCCGCACTCACAGGCAGAAAGGCCACGTGAGGACACAGTGAAAAGACAGCTGTATGCAAGCCAGGAGGAGCTCTCACCAGAAATCTGCCCTGCCGTCACCCTGATCTTGGACTTTCAGCCTCCAAAACTTTGAGAAAATTAATTTCTGTTGTTTAAGCCACCCAGCCTGTGGTGCTTTGCTAGGGCAGCTCAAGCTGACTAATTGGGTTCAAAAACCAAATGTTCCCACTTGACCAGCACAAAGCCTCTGTGCTGGGGCACCTGCGACACCAGGTAAGACAACCTATCAGCTTCCCACTTATGTTGGGATGAATCATCACAAATGGAGTGGCTGAAAGCAACACAAATTTATCCTCTTATAGTTCTGGAGGTCAGAGGTTTGACATGAGTCTTACGGGGATGAAATCGAGGTGTTGGCAGGGATGGTCCCTTCTGGAGGCTTTGGGGGGAATCCGTGCCTTTTCCAGCTGCTAGAGGCTGCTCTCGGCTCCTTCTCCACCTTCAAAACCATCAGTGAAGCATCTGCTCCTCTCTCTGAGCAAATGCCTCCCTCTTCCAGGGGCCCTTGTGATTGACTGCACTGGGCCCACCCAGGCAGTGCAAGAGACTCTCTTGTTCTCCTCTGCAGCTATGCAGTTTCCAGGGTTAGGATGCAATTTAGGGGACCATTATTTAGCTTACCACAGGCAATGGTTAGTCTACAGCACTTTCTAGGACTCTCCAGAAGGGGCCAAAGCCTGTGAAGCCATCTTCAAATGGTCTCTGTTTATTCACAGGACAGGGCATGGGTTTCCCTGGCAATGGCAGACCACTTCCCGGGGAAACCAGGAGCAAGGGCACAGCAGTGTGGACAGGACAGGACCAGCTGTGGAGAGAGAGCCCTGTGCATGGGATGCTGGAAAGACCCTGTGTATCCTCAGGCCACACTGCAGGAGGCACTCCTCAGGAGCACTATGGGCAGTTGGCCCACAGCACCAGGACCCAGGCCACAGAGTTCAGCTAATGCCCCACACAAATATGCATGGGAGAGCACCTCGGGCACTGGAAGCCAGCAGAGAGTAACCTGTAGAACAGGCCCGGATGGTTCCATTTCTACTGCAGTGGTGACTTTCTGGAAGAGGGTTTGGTAGAGCTCAAGCCAGGTATCCCATCAGGACATGCCCAGCACCACAGAGACAAAGGTACCTACCTGGGCAGAGAGCTGTCTCTGTGTCAGGCCTGCCTCGCTCAGTGGGAGGGGCCACCCTTGGTGGGAGTCCTCTGGATGGCAGAGGCTCAGAAGTCACCAATTCCTATGAAAATGCCTCAAGTTGGTGGAGCTAAACATCACAGCCCCATCTGATACACTGGCCTGGTCCCTGATGCTGAGGGCCTCAGAACCTCTTCAAGTCACAAAGCATTTAATGAACTCTAAGTCTGTGTAATGGGTCTATCAGGGCCTTGAGAGGACACCATCGTTAGAGGCACTGCCTCTGCCACAGAGAGGGTTGGTTATCATGGATGAGACAGATATTTATGGCATGCTGATGGGAAGTGTAAAAATCGTGTACTAATTTGTTAGTAAACACTGGCAGAATGAACAAATGAACTGAGCACCTGTCCCAGTGGGAGAACTTGATTGATGACATGGGAATGAGTAGTCATAGCTAATTCATTCACTCATTTACCCATTCCGCAAACACTTGTGGAATGCACTGCATGACAAGTACTGTACCCAACACACATATACAAAGATGAATCACGCCTAGCTCTTGTCCTCAAGAAAATCCTAATCTAGGAAGATAAACAAGTACATAAAAAACATCAATGCAGGATGATAAAAACAGCAAAAAAATACATGAAAAAATGTAGTAATTATACAGGAGAAGGGATTGGCTTTGGGAGTGGCTAAATTTTCAATTATCCAATAAAACAGTCATTCAACAAATATTTCTTGAGCGCCAACGATATGCCAAGCTCTCTGCTGGGCACTGGGAATACGTAGTAACAGGACCAACACAATTGCTGACCACACATGGAGGTTAAATTCCATCCCATGAAATGTCCAGAACTGGCACATCCATAGTGACAGAAAGTAGACTGGTAGCTGCCAAGGGCTAAGGGATTGAGAGGAAAGAAGGTGTTGAAAATGCTCTGGAAGTGAGCTCGGTGATAGTTGCACAAGTCTGTGAATATATTGGAAACAGTTAAATTGTACACTTTAAATAGGCCAATGTATGGAATGTACATTGTCAGTCTATAAAGCTGACTTTTTTAAAAGTCTTGGTGGTAGAGAAACACAATAAGCAGTCACAATTGCATATGATGGAGAAGTCCAGGATGCTTTGGGGCTTCCCACAATGCCTGATGGGATAAACGTCTGGAATTTCCCAGAAGAGGTGACATTTCAACTGAAGTTCACTTCTAGAGAAGGACTTGCTCAGGCAAAGTGAGGAGCTACAACTCCGCTAGGTGGTTGGAGGGAAGCATGTGGAAGGAAGAAAACACATGATATATTTGGGGGAAAAAAATGAAGAAAGTTCTGGAAAAGAGTGGAGAAGAATGGAGGAGGGGAGAGAGGTGAAAATGTAGGCACAGACCATTTCAACAGATGTTATGAACAATTTCCAGAAGACATGACTTTATGTGAGAGGCAAAGGGAAACAATTTCATGGTTTGAAGAGGGGATTGACAGAGTCAAACTTGCATTTCCTTCATTCAACTAGCCAACAAATAGCTAAGGCCTACCTTTGATATGTGAGGCCCTGTTCTAGGGGACAAAGCTGTGAACAGGACAGAAAAGGTCTCATCCCTCATGCACTTTGCAAAATTATAAGAAATATTAATAATAAACAAGTAAGCAAATAAACTAACAGGTAAGTACATACTTTGGAAAGACCCCTCTGACAGCAGGACTATGGGAAGAATGGATTGAGGAAGAGGAAAACCAAAAATGGGGAAAAAGAATAGGAGGCTCTGGCCATCGTGCAGGTGAGAGATAAGTGTGTACATTGAATGCCTCCCCAAAATAACATTCCCTCCCTCTACAACCCCATCCCAACCCTCCTCCGGGCCAACAAAAGCTGCCTTCCATTATTCCAACAGAACATGCCAGAAACTCACTTTTCCAACCTTCTTTAGCTTGAGCATGGCCAAGTGACCCAATAATGACCACGGACCTGAGAGGAAGGGTGTAAAAAGATGCCTTAGGGACTTCCGGGAAGATGGCGGTGTGAGCAGGGCGGCAGAAATCTCCTCCCAACACTATATTTATCTACGAAAACACAGAAAATACATCTATTCCTAAAAGAGAGACGAGAATACACAGGAAAGCGCACAGCGTGCAGCTACACCCGAGAGGACTCGGCACCCCAAGAGGCGGGTAAGATACGGAGCCGCGACCCGGCGGGACCCGAGCCCTCCCCCACCCCAGCGCACCGGCGGGAGGAGAGGATTCAGAGCCGGGAGGGAGTGGAAGTGCACCCCGCGAAGTAGCCAGCCCCGGTGATCTGTGCGGGGAGCGCTGACCCACATTGCGCAGTGCAGCGGAGATTGGAGAGACAGAGGGGCAGGATCTGAGCGGGGAACGCGCCAGGGGGCTTGCAGCCGGCTCCGGGAAGGAAAAAAAAAAGTGCGCGCTTTCCTCAGCGGTCTTAAAGAGACAGGAGCCCAGCGGAGGAGCCGGATCGCCCCAGCACACTCAGCCCAGCAGGCTGGGAGTCCTGGGGAGTTTCAGACGCCTTAGCTGGCGACTGAGGAAGCGTAGCCATACTTAACCCTTCTCACTGGGATCAACAGCCTCCTATTCGTTCCCACCCCTGCCAGAGCGATAAAGGGCCCTGCGGAGCGGCACAGTCACAGCTGTGGAATAGTGGGGCAATAGCGCCACCTAGAGCATTCCCACAGAATCTACGTCTGGTGGGCATTTTTTTTTTCTTTTGTTTTATTGTTTTTGTTTTTGTTTTTTCTTTTCTTTCTTTTTTCTTTTTTCTTTATTTTCTTGTTTTCTCTTTTTTTTCTCTTTTTTTTTTCTTCTCTTTTTAAAGTCTTAAAGAGCCCAGCTGACATACGTGGCAACTATCAGTGACCAAATTATACAGCCATGAAAAGACAGAGGAATATGGTTCAGACCAAAATCAACCAGACAACCCCAGAGAGGGAGTCTGAAGGGATGGAAATGCACAGCCTCCCTGAAAAAGAATTCAGAATAAAAGTCATAACCATGCTGATGGACCTACAGAGAAATGTGCAAGAGCTGAGAGAGGAAGTGAGGGAACTGAGGAAAGACAATACAGAAATCAGACAAGCGATCGACGGGCTTAACAGCAGAATGGATGAGATGCAAGAGACTGTTAATGGAATAGAAAACAGAGAACAGGAGTACAGAGCAGCTGAGGCAGAGAGAGATAAAAGGATTTCTAGGAATGAAAGAATATTAAGAGAACTGTGTGACCAATCCAAACGGAACAATATTCGCATTATAGGAGTACCAGAGGAAGAAGAGAGAGAAAAAGGGATAGAAAGTGTCCTTGAAGAAATAATTGCTGAAAACTTTCCCTCGCTGGGGAAGGAAGTAGTCTCGCAGTCCACCGAAGCTCACAGATCTCCCAACACAAGGGACCCAAGGAAGACAACACCAAGACACATAATAATTAAGATGGCAAAGATCAAAGATAAAGACAGGGTATTAAAGGCAGCTAGAGAGAGAAAAAGATCACCTACAAAGGAAAACCCATCAGACTATCATCAGACTTCTCAACAGAAACCTTACAGGCCAGAAGAGAATGGCATGATATATTTAACGTTATGAAACAGAAGGGCCTCGAACCAAGAATATTGTATCCAGCACGATTATCATTTAAATATGATGGAGGGATTAAACAATTTCCAGACAAACGAAAGTTGAGAGAGTTTGCCTCTCATAAACCACCACTACAGGATATCTTAAATGGACTGCTCTAGATGGAAGCACACCTAAGGCTAAAAAGATGTCACCAGAGAAAAAAAAAATCATAGCAAAGAAAGCAGACCATCCAAATACCAACTAAAGGCAAAGAATAAAACACCTATTATAGAAAGAATGGAGGAGGAGGAATAAGAAGGGAGAGAAAGAAAGAAACATCAGACTGTGTTTACAATAACTTAACAAGAAAGTTAAGTTAGATTGTTAGATAGTAAAGAAGCAACCCTTGAACCCTTGGTAACCACGAATCTAAAGCCAGCAATGGCAATAAGTACATACCTATCAATAATCACCCTAAATGTAAATGGACTGAATGCACCAATCAAAAGACACAGAGTAACAGAATGGATAAAAAGCAAGACCCATCTATATGCTGCCTACAAGAAACTCACCTCAAATCCAAAGATATACACAGACTAAAAGTGAAGGGATGGAAAAAGATATTTCATGCAAACAACAAAGAGAAAAAAGCAGGTGTTGCAGTACTTGTATCAGACAAAATAGACTTCAAAACGAAGAAAGTAGCAAAAGATAAAGAAGGACATTACATAATGATAAAGGGGTCAGTCCAACAAGAAGATATAACCATTATAAATATATATGCACCCAACACAGGAGCGCCAGCATATGTGAGACAAATACTAACAGAATTAAAGGAGGAAATAGACAGCAATGCATTCATCTTAGGAGACTTCAACACACCACTCACTCCAGAGGACAGATCAACCAGACAGAAAATAAGTAAAGACACAGAGGCACTGAACAACACACTAGAACAGATGGACCTAACAGACATCTACAGAACTCTACACCCAAAAGCAACAGGATACACATTCTTCTCAAGTGCACATGGAACATTTTCAGAATAGACCACATACTAGGCCACAAAAAGAACCTCAGTAATTTCAAAAATATTGAAATCCTACCAACCAACTTCTCAGATCACCAAGGTATAAAACTAGAAATAAATTTTAGAAAGAAATCAAAAAGGCTCACAAATACATGGAGACTTAACAACACTCTCCTAATTAATCAATGGGTTAACGACCAAATCAAAACAGAAATCAAAGAATATATGGAGACTAATGACAACAACAACACAAAGCCACAACTTCTGTGGGACGCAGCAAAGGCAGTTCTAAGAGGAAAGTATATTGCAATCCAGGCCTATTTAAAGAAGGAAGAACATTCCCAAATGAATAGTCTAAAGACACAATTACTGAAATTGGAAAAAGAAGAACAAATGAGGCCCAAAGTCACCAGAAGGAGGGACATAATAAAGATTAGAGAAGAAATAAATAAAATTGAGAAGAATAAAACAATAGAAAAAATCAATAAAACCAAGAGCTGGTTCTTTGAAAAAATAAACAAAATAGATAAACCCCTAGCCAGACTCATTAAGAGAAAAAGAGAATCTACACACATAAACACAATCAGAAATGAGAAAGGAAAAATCACGACAGACCCCACAGAAATACAAAGAATCATAAGAGAATATTATGAGAATCTATATGCTAACAAGCTGGAAAACATAGAAGAAATGGAAAACTTCTTAGAAAAATACAACCTTCCAAGACTGACCAAGCAAGAAACAGAAAAACTAAACAGACCAATCACCAGTGACGAAATCGAATTGGTAATCAAAAAACTACCCAAGAACAAAACCCCGGGCCTGATGGATTCACCTCTGAATTCTACCAGACATATAGAGAAGAAATAACACCGATTCTCCTTAAAGTTTTCCAAAAAATAGAAGAGGAGGGAATACTTCCAAACTCATTCTATGAAGCCAGCATCACTCTAATACCAAAACCGGGCAAAGACCTCACCAAAAAAGAAAATTACAGACCAATATCCCTGATGAACGTAGATGCAAAAATACTCAACAAAATATTAGCAAACCGAATTCAAAAATACATCAAGAGGATCATACACCATGATCAAGTGGGATTCATCCCAGGGATGCAAGGATGGTACAACATTCGAAAATCCATCAACATCATCCACCACATCAACAAAAAGAAGAACAAAAACCACATGATCATCTCCATAGATGCTGAAAAAGCATTTGACAAAATTCAGCATCCATTCCTGATTAAAACTCTCAACAAAATGGGTATAGACGGCAAGTACCTCAACATCATAAAGGCTATATATGACAAACCCACAGCTAACATCATACTTAACGGCGAGACGCTGAAAGCTTTTCATCTAAGATCGGGAACAAGACAGGGATGCCCACTCTCTCCACTGTTATTCAACATAGTACTGGAGGTCCTAGCCACAGCAATCAGACAAAACAAAGACATACAAGGCATCCAGATTGGTAAAGAAGAAGTCAAATTGTCACTATTTGCAGATGACATGATACTGTACATAAAAAACCCTAAAGATTCCATTTAAAACTACTAGAACTAATATCTGAATTCAGCAAAGTTGCAGGATACAAAATTAACACACAGAAATCTGTTGCTTTCCTATACACTAATCATGAACTAACAGAAAGAGAAATCAGAAAAACAATTCCATTCACAATTGCATCAAAAAGAATAAAATACCTAGGAATAAACCTAACGAAGGAAGTGAAAGACCTGTACTCTGAAAACTACAAGACACTCCTAAGAGAAATTAAAGAGGACACTAACAAATGGAAATGCATCCCATGCTCTTGGCTAGGAAGAATAAATATTGTCAAAATGGCTATACTACCTAAAGCAATCTACAGATTCAATGCAATCCCTATCAAACTACCAACAGCTTTCTTCAATGAACTGGAACAAATAATTCTAAAATTCATATGGAACCACAAAAGACCCCGAATAGCCAAAGCAATCCTGAGAAGGAGGAATAAAACAGGGGGAATTACACTCCCTGACTTCAAGCTCTACTACAAAGCCACAGTAATCAAGACAATTTGGTATTGGCACAAAAACAGACCCACAGACCAGTGGAACAGAATAGAAAATCCAAACATTAACCCAAACATATACAGTCAATTAATATTTGATAAAAGTGCCTTGGATATACAATGGGGAGATGACAGCCTCTTCAGCAGCTGGTGTTGGAAAAACTGGACAGCTACATGTAAGAGAATGAAACTGGACTACTGTCTAGCCCCATACACAAAGGTAAACTCAAGGTGGATCAAAGACCTGAATGTAAGTCATGAAACCATAAAACTCTTAGAAAAAAACATAGGCAAAAATCTCTTGGACATAAACATGAGCAACTTCTTCATGAACATATCTCCCCGGGCAAGGGAAACAAAAGCAAAAATGAACAAGTGGGACTATATCAAGCTGAAAAGCTTCTGTACAGCAAAGGACACCATCAGTAGAACAAAAAGACATCCTACAGTATGGGAGAATATATTCATAAAAAACGTATCTGATAAAGGGTTGACATCCAAAATATATAAAGAACTCATGCACCTTAACAAACAGAAAGCAAATAATCCAATTAAGAAATGGGCGGAGGACATGAATAGACACTTCTCCAAAGAAGAAATTCAGATGGCCAACAGGCACATGAAAAGATGCTCCACATCGCTAATCATCAGAGAAATGCAGATTAAAACCACAATGAGGTATCACCTCACACCATTTAGGATGGCGGCCATCCAAAAGACAAACAACAACAAATGTTGGAGAGGATGTGGAGAAAGGGGAACCCTCCTACACTGCTGGTGGGAAGGCAAATTAGTTCAACCATTGTGGAAAGCAGCATGGAGGTTCCTAAAAAAACTCAAAATAGAAATACTGTTTGACCCAGGAATTCCACTCCTAGGAATTTACCCTAAGAATACAGCAGCCCAGTTTGAAAAAGACATATGCACCCCTATGTTTATCGCAGCACTATTTACCATAGCCAAGAAATGGAAGCAACCTAAGTGTCCATCAGTAGATGAATGGATAAAGAAGATGTGGTATATATACACAATGGAATATTATTCAGCCATAAGAAGAAAACAAATCCTACCATTTGCAACAACATGGATGGAGCTAGAGGGTATTATGCTCAGTGAAATAAGCCAGGCGGAGAAAGACAAGTATCAGAAATGATTTCACTCATCTGTGGAGTATAAGAACAAAGAAAAAACTGAAGGAACAAAACAGCAGCAGACTCACAGAACCCAAGAATGGACTAACACAAAGGGAAAGGAACTGGGGAAGATGGGTGGGAAGGGAGGGATAAGGGGGAAAAAGGGCTATTACAATTAGCACACATAATGTAGCGGAGTGGGGAGGCTACGGGGAATGCAGTATAACACAGAGAACATAAGTAGTGATTCTATAGCATCTTACTATGCTGATGGACAGTGACTGCAATGGGGGATGTAGTGGGGACTTAATAATAGGGGGAGTCTAGTAACCATAATGGTGCTCATTTAATTGTACATTAATAAGAGCAAAATAAAAATGAAAAATAAGGTGAATAAGAATACATACCATATTTTCTTCTGTGGTGAGTAGGCTCCTGAATAATCTTTGCTTGCCCTTGTAATGCAGCTTGTCCTTCTTAGGTAGATTAAATGACTGTCGTAGCACCGTTCTTTCCTGTCTAATGTTTTCCTTACTCTGGAATATGTAGAGAGCTAAAGATTAATGGTTTCTGACAGCACTGCTTTGGCAGTATTTTATACTGTTTTTAAATCCATTAAATTCTTTCTTAAAATATGTTGTGAAAAAATGTGTGACAAGTGGTACGAAGTTTGTCATTAAAGCTCTAATGAAGACAATATAACTCTCCTATAATTTTTCTAATAGTTGTCATTTTGGTGGTTTTTAATTGGCTTTTGTACTCACAGAAACAGAAAACAGACTTTCAGTAATATATTGATCCAATGAACAATCATTTCTTAGAGGCCAACCATGTGCCCAAAACCGTTAAATGGGGGTAACATTTAAGAGTAGGTCATCAATAAACACTGAACATAGTTTTTCTATCTTCCTTTAAGGAGTTAAAAGCATTGAGATAGAATGCTAACATGAATATCACAGAATAAGTGCATGCCAAACCGTGTGACTCTGACAAGTGTAAAAGTAACTTGAGGAAAGGTGGATTAGATAAGGGTCAGGTTAGGGTATGAGCAAAGCTTAGAGTGCTAGAGGTTTAATTTGTTCAAACAGGTTTACTGAACCTTTTGGATTTCAGGCACCATAGCTAAAACAAAGGTTAAAATGCTATATGGTCCTTGCCCTCAAGGAATTCACAGCCTAGGGGAGATACATATAAACAAGCAATTACATGGGATGGAATAAATAATAGTAATATAACTATGAACATGTGCTGCAGGCACCCAGGAAGGAGCCCCTGCTAGGAAATCAGAGAAGGTTTCTCAGCACGTGACATTTGAGCTGGATCTTGAAGAACGAGTTAATCAGCAAAGAGAGAATAGCCATTCTAAAAAGAAAACAATGAAAAGCTTACAAAACACTTTTTATAAGGAGGGAGAAAACTTTCTGCTGGTTACTCTTCTGTGCACATCAAATTTTAAATGATCGTGATAGCCTTTGTGTATTCAAGCTGCCCAGCTGACACGGAGAGAAGCAGAGGTGCCCAGAAGAGTCCAGTCTAGATCTGCTGACCCACAGGCTCATGAGCAATAATACATGTCTATTTTAAGTTATAGAGTTCAGGTTGGTTATGTTATACAGTTGATCAGTATAGAGGTGTTATCATCCAGTTATGTACAAGGTCCATGGAAGGGCACAGGCAGAGAGGAATGGAATCAGCTGGCTTTTTCTGAAAGACTGAAAGTATACATAGGAAAGCAGAGAAGTTAAAAGCTATATTAGTCAGGATTTTCCAGAGAAACAGAACTACCAGGAATGTGTGTGTGTATACATATATATGTATGTGTAACATATATAATATCCATGTAGATGGAGATTTATTTTAAGGAATTGGTTCATGTGATTGAGGAGGTTGGTAAGTCCAAAATCTGCCGGGTAGGCCAGCAGGTTGGAGACACGGAAAAATCGGGGCTGAAGTCCAAAGGCAGTTAGATGGCAGAATTCTTTCTCGGTTCTGGGGAGTCGGTCTTGGGTCTCTTAAGGCCTTCAACAGATTGAATAAAGCCTACCCACATTATGGAGAGTAATCTGCTTTTCTCAAAGTCTACCAATTTAAATGTTAATCTCATCTCTTCACAGAAACATCCAGAATAATGTTTAACCAAGTATCTGGGCACTGTGGCCTAGCCAAAATGACAAATTCAGCCATCATACCAGTTGAGAAAATCAGAAACCAGTTGACTGGAAAATCAGAATGCCTCTATGGAAGATGTGAATGAGCCCATCATGTCCTGTAGCTGCAGGTCATATATGTACACATCCTCAGAAATATCCCTGAGAATAATGGTTTGCTAGAAAAATCGATAGCTCAAATTTTAGTTTCCTAGGATGTACTTATCAAGTTTTAATTTCAACTAGTTAAGAAGTGAATGGATGGGATGTAACCTTGCCCTTTTACCAATTTATCCTTCACATCTCTACTTGATGTCTCTTAGGCATCTCAAACTTGATCTCAGATTGATTTTCAATCTTTTCCAATCCTTTTCTTCCATCTAGTGGTGGCATCTCTATCCTCCCAGTTGATCATACCAGAAATTTGGGAAATACTCTTTATTTGGGGGGGGGGGGCCACTATTTATTTATGACAGATATTCCACATCCATGATACTCTCCAGTTAGTCCTTTGGGATGATGCCATCTGCCTTGGTCAAAGAACGGAGTCATCTGACTTATCCCTCTGAGAATGGCTCCCCAGATGGGACAGGTATTATGCTGGCCACTGAAGCTGCCTGTCACCTTGTCAACCCGGGCCACATTCATCTGGATGTGTGGTTCTTGGTGCAGATGATGTGGTTGCTGGCAGAGCATTTCCATAGCACATACAGGTCCAGAAACTTGCCTGGGTCATTCTGCACCCTAAGGCCATACCTGGGGCCACCACAAGGAGCCCAGGCACAGAAAGCTGGGAAGGATTCTCAACTCCTCCTTTTCACCTCTTATAATCAACTATTCCCCTTATGAAGTTCTGTGAGTTTTACCTTCAAGAGAGAGCTGGACTCTGTCTACATCATTCCACCTTCATTACCATCAAAAAGTCCAGGTCACTATCATACCTCTCCTGACTCAGTCAGCTTGCTTCCACTCTTACCACCCTCCAATTCATTCTCCAAAAAAACAACCAGAGTGGTTGTCTTAGATCCAGTTCCCAGAGCCAGACCTTAAAATATGAGGATTTGTGTGCAAGTACTCTTCTCAGAAGCTGGCAAAGGAGAGAAGCAGGGCAGGGAAGAAAACAGGCAGTGGTACAATTTTGGGTGAAGTCCTGAGGATAATAGCATTAGCCTGATGCAGAAGGGGAATTCTGGAGTGTAAACTATACCCACTGTGGTTCTAACTTGAGGCAAGGGAGTTGACTTTCATACATCCATACCACTCAATCATTAGCAAAATGCTACCTTGGGGATGTAAATTCTCAGACACTCCAGCTTTCTGTGCATGTGGGGAAAGATGCTCTAGCAGCCTCCAGACAATTAGCTAAAGTGACTCAACTGGGTCTGGAGTATACAAGATGGTTCACTCACATGGCTACTAACAACACAGGTTGATGCTTCCAGCAGGGGGTGGGAGTGGGGCAGGGGCAGAGGTGGTTTCTCTCTAGTGGACTTCTTCATGGGGCTGTTTATTCCTCCTCACAGCATGGCATCTGGATTCCAGGAGTTGGTGTTCCAAGGGAGAGGAAGTACAAGTTGCCAGTTTCTTAACACCTGGCCCCAAACTGGCACTTCAGTATTCTATTCATTGGTAAAGCCACAAAACTCATCCAGATGCAAAAGGAGAAGGAATAGACCCACTTCTCAACAGGCATGTTAAAAGAATTTGTGCATCTTCATCTGTCACACTCTTCCTTCTGGCCACAGACTGTTTACATTCTTTTTACATACAAAATACAAACGCCCCTCCCAAGACCTCCAAATAGTTCATGTCATACAGAGCATCAGGTTCAAGCTGGCATTCAGGATCACTTCTGGTCACTTAGTGTGTGGCAGACACCTACACCTGCTGGAACAAGACGGGCCATAAGAAAATGACCTTTGTTTTTTTCACTCAGATCAATTCTTGGACTATAATAGACACACTATACATATTTACTGAATGTCCCAACTTATTTAAATCTCATTTTTCAACTGAAAAAATTGACATTCAGAGAAGGTGAGTAAATTTTCAAATGTTAGAGTAACAGTCAAGTCAGGATCTAAGGTCTATTTGACTTAAAACTTGTGAAAATGTGTAACACAATCTATCTCAGTGAGACTGAGAATCTGGTGGAGGAAGTAAAAGAGTAGGTCTAATGAGAAAATGAGATGAGATGACAAAGAGTAAGCTATGGTATGGGTTGTAGGAAGGAACAGATGCAACTGACAGCTTGAAGAGGTAAAGGTTTGGTGATTTGGGAGGAGCGGACATGGACAAAGCCAAGGATGATTTTCTCTCTCTCAGAGAGTAGGAGACTAGGAAAATAAATTAAGCAAATTTGAGACAGAGCTGGACATGAGAATTCAAGTTCAATGATAATCCAACAGCAGGTAAAACAAAAACTCTACATCAGGAACTACTGCACAAATTATTAAAAAATGTTTTTTCTTTAAAAATTTCAAAATTGCAGTAAGATATATATAAAACCTACTATTTAAAAAAAGGACACTTATAAAATGTACACTTGTGGTATTGTCTCGTCCGAGGGTTTCAGCCCCAGGCAAGTTCACTATGGATTCAGTGAGACCAAAAAAATGAAACACGAGAGTTGGGGGTTTAAAATAGGGGCTCATACCAAGCTTTATTCTCATGGTGGCAGGTCAAGTGCTAGAATCACATCTGCCTCCATCTCTGCTCCCCTCTCCCCTGCTCTCCTGCTTCCCTCTGCCCTTAGCCCCAGGTGGAACTCTTCTTCTAGCAATACCAGTAGTAATGGCTGATTGCCAACAGGTATGCAAACATGTGCCTGTGCAGTAGGCTAAGTGCTACCTCACTGCACATACACAATGGGTATCAGATGAGGATCCTAGCCAGGAACTTCCATTTTCCCTACTGAGCACATTTTCACTACTAAGCACATTCACACTGTTACGCACCCATCGCCACCATCCATCCCCCATCATCCCAAACTGAAACTCTAAACCCTTTAACCAACAATTCTCAAGTCCCTCCTCCTCTCAGCCCCTGGCAACTGCCATTCTACTTTCTATCTCTATAAATTTGACTACCCTAGGTATCTCATATAAATGGAATCATACTGAAGGGGAGGAAAAATAATTTTCCTTCTACCCTCTGATTTCTTGTCTGAGACCCCTGTAATAAAAGACAGATTAACAAAAGAAAAACAGAAGTTTATTGGCATATATACCTCATGCATACATGAGATACCCAGGAAGAATGAGGAACTCCCTAAGAAGGCCCAGGCCACCACCTTAAATACCATCTTCTGTAAAGACAAAAGAAAGATGTTGGGGTGGGAGCGGGGAGGCCAGGGATGGGAGTTACACAAGCACAGTACACAGCAGAAAGGTCTGTTTTGCAGATATGTCTTCTCCAATTGACAGTGTCTTCTCCATTGACAAGATTTCTGGTGATTTAACCATCTTTCTCTGGCTGGTATAGAGAGGGAGACACCCTTACAAATAGAGACTTTTTTTAAATGTAAATTTCCCTTAGCTTCCCCTGTGTTTTTAACCAACTTGAGTCAATCCTTATGCCAAAAGAGGCATATTTTAGGGCGACATATTCTGCTTCTCTTCATTCCTGGCTCTGAAATTTCCCAGTAAGTCTCACAGTCTACAAGCTGAGTTGGTAGATTGTTCCGTATCTAGCTGAATCCATCTGTTACTCCTGAGAATGGGTCAGTTAAGTCCAAGATTTGTGTCTTAGTTTGGGAGCTGTTATTGCAGTTGGACCCCTAAAGTTAGTCTATATTGTGCAAGCAATCATATATTTAATAAGAGGTTATTTCTATGGAAACAAGAGAAAAACAAAAGGTTAATTGTGAAAACAGACCAGAGGGAAGTTAGTCAAGAAGATTTCTAGTTGTTGGGCTTGAAGCGTCTTTAGTCAGAGTGAGGAGAGGCAATGGCAGTCTGATAGATTTTCTTGGTTTGCAGTTTGAGTATCTCTGGTGATGTCATAAGGTGTTGCAGTGAACTTTCTGAGTGGCCCACACAGCAAAGACACAAAGGTTGTCCATACCTGAGCTGATGTGGTGATTTCTCTGCAGTTTTTATCAGGTCATCCAGCTCCAGGTTTTAGGTTTTGGGAAAAGGGCAGTTTTCTTAGCGAATTCAAGTCAGAAGCGTGGGAGAAAACTGGAAACTTTCGAGTCAGATATTGCAGAAACTAGAAGAATTCAAAATCCAGTCCAGTTTGCAGGTAGATAACAAATTGAAAGACATCTGATATTCACAAAAGTGCACTACCGAAAATGATTTTCTTTCCCCCTACTCCCCTATAATATTTTGTCTTTTTGTGACTGGCTTATTTCACTTAGCGTAACATCTTTAAGTTCATCCATGTTCTAGCACGTCAGAATTTCATTCTTTTTCAGGGTTGAATAATATTTCATTGTATATATGCCATTTTTGTTTATCCTGATGGATATTTGTTTCTACCTTTTGCTATTCTGAACAATGCTGCTGTGACCATATGTTATCTGTTCAAGTCTCTGCTTTCAATTCTTTTGAGTATTTACTGTTAATAAACTGAGGTATAGTGAAATTTTTAAGAATTTGAGCAAAATCAGTTCAGATCTGGTAGCTCCTACCACTGTCAGAAGGAACTAGAAGGCTTTATAGGGAAGGTGTAAAGCAAAGCATGGAGATTATTTGATTCACTACGGCTCCAACAGATGCTTCATCTGGGAAAGCCTCACTGGCTGCTTGTGATTGGTTGTCCTGACGTTCCCATTTAGTAGCCCTGAAGAATCTGCAGGCTGAGGTTTCGGTTTGCCCAGGTAGGCTGCCCCGGCCCTGGGGCCCCTTCGGTCTAATGGCTTCCTTGTTTAGCTAATTAAAAAATACCCAGAAGTAGAATTCAGTTACCAACCTTTAAAGGTTCCGTTTAAATGATATATTCCATGATAAGGAATACGCTCCTTTAATAAGACAGTCTGTAAAATCTGCAGTTTCCCCAGGCCAACAGGAACCTCTCAAACAGTGAAGCTGCCCTTGAGTCGCTACTTTTTACTGGGACCAGACTCCTCAAGCATCGTCTTATCTTTGTGATACCTCAAAGCTGTTGGCACAGTGCTTTGCACAGTAGGTACTGTTTGAAATACAGTTAGAATATATTTCTATGGGATATTAACGGGTTAATTCATTAGAAGGCACGAGCTTTTGAGTCTTTTAAAATAGGATCAATTTTTGCCCCCCTTTCACCCCCAAAGAACAGTTTGTTTCACTTCTCTCCCTCTCCTTAAACTCTCCCATTACATACAAGGAAGAACAAACGGATTCATAAGGCGTCAAGTTCAATCTCTTCAGAAGGACGATACAGTAACTTAGTTCTAAGAGATCAGATAGATGTGTCCCCAGCAGACGCAAATTACCGGTTGGAGGGTCGGCGGCTGAAGGTTTTTCTGAGTTGTGATGTTACTGGGCCACCTTTCCCAGCCCAGGTCCTCTTAAGGCCCTTGCGGGCTGTCCGGGCGTCCGAGGGGCGGCGTGGTCGCTCCAAGGCCGCCTTCCATTGGCCCGGACCGTTTTCAGCTCCTTGCCGAGCGCGGGGAGAGTCAGGAACCCAACAGCTTCCGGAGCGCCCGCCCTGCTCGCGGCCGGCCACGCGCTGCTTGCGGAGCCGCCTCCGTCCAACAGCCGGGACTCCCGGACGGCCGCCGAAGGATGCAGCCGCCTGCGGGGAGGGGTGCGGCGGGGGAGGCGGAAGGAGACCTGGAGAATGGCTCTGGGGCATGCGCCAGAGCGGCCGTTAAGAGACGCACAACCGACGCGGCGGGTCCCGGAGCCTGGAGGAAGAGGGGCGGGGGCCGGCTGTGGACGCCTCGGGCGGAGGACAGCGCCAGACGCAGGAGGCGCAGGTGGGGGCGGCGCAGGTGGGGGCGGCGCAGGTGGGGGCGGCGCAGGTGGGGGCAGGCGGGTTTAGTCACGCAGCGGGATCGCGCCTGCGCAGGCGCCGGGGGCGGGGCCCGGAGTTACAGGCGGCTGCTGCTCGGCGGAACCGCTCGGTGCGTTTTTTCTATTTGGCTTGCTCTTCACTCGAAGGTAACGAGCGCGACCACTCTTGCTCTGTGAAGGTACCGTAACGTTGGGTCGCTTGAGGAGGGCTTCGGAATACGAATTGGAGAATGATTGAGAAGTTAGCTGATTGATATGTTGCCTGCATTTTAGCTGCAGTTCTAGTTGGTAGAAGCAGGTGTACAATAGAGAATCAAAATTTAAATTCAGGTCCATCCGTCAGTTGGATAGGTTGGAACATCGTATCAGTTACTTAGGACATTTGGCTAGGTATGGATGAGTAATTGAAAGCAATTTGAATGAGATTGAGGGCTTTAATGAAATAGGGGATAGGTTTGTTTAATTTGTATCAAATCTAATAGTAAAAGGGAAGAATGGGTGTTGTTGCATATACCTGGGTTCGGCGTAGTTGAAACGTTACTTGGGCTTTTTGAGACTATTTGCTAAAAAAAAAAAGGTCTGAAGTAATACTTACCGAATAAAACCTGTGGAATAAATGGTAACATGTAAAAGAAGAAAGCCTGCTCTCTCCCTTCTCTGTTGATGTAGGCAGCTATTTCGCCCAGGGCCCTCTTTGTAAAAGCTGTGTTTTGTATATACAGCCAAGTGACTGCTGATGCATAGAGCTTGAAGGATACATCTACAGTTTTGTTTCAATGAAACGTGGGGGAAACATGGAAGAAAACAGCACAGAGGTAATGCTACCCTTAACCGGCTTGTTTGACTCTCAAGAGTTATTCTGGTGATGTACTGTGAGGTAATGAGGAGTAAAATCCATCACATTTAGCTCCTGACATTGTCCAGGGTGTTGGCTGAGCTTAACAAGGATGTACATAGATGAAATTTCACCTTTGGTGTATATAAAGTGAAATGTATTTACTTTTATCCATTGTTTAAGTAGGAAACTCTGTAAGAACTCTGAGTAGTGTTTGTCTAATGTTAATGTGCTCTTGGATCACCTGGCTTCTTTGTTAACTGCAGATTCTGATTGAGGTGGTATGGGGTGAGGCCTAAGAGTCTGCATGTTTTTTGATACATTTTCAGATAAAGAGGACACTCGTTTGGGAACCATTTTTGGAGTACTTAGGCTGTAGATCTGTGCTGTCCAATAGTAGCCACTTACCACACAGAGTTATTGAGCACTTGAAGTAGCTGGCTTGTGCAGCCGAGGAATGAAACTTCACTTAATTTTAAGTTTAAAGAGGATACTCATACTTCATTATTGGAAAAGTTCTTAAGTATGTTTGAAGTAACTCAGGGTGTCAGTCTACTTTTTAAATGTAAATGTTTTCTAGTCCAAATACAGAGCAAACATTTCTGAGGAAAAGTTTGGAATTTAGGTGTATAAGAAAATACACTGGACTTTAAAGATTGAATATGAAAAACAAGAATGTAGTGTTAAAAAACAAAATTCAACCAAGTAAATTTGAAGATCTAATTGTTTTTAAGCAGCAATTCATGAAGTATCCCATCTAGCAAGTAGACAGATGCTCCCAGGAGTTACACAGAATGGAAGGTTTTCATAAGCAGGACGGTGGGGCAAAAAGTTCTAAGCAAAAGAGATTAGGGGTGGTTTCAGGTAAGGTCACCCTCCATTAGAAGGAGCAGGGGGTCTTTTTTGCAGATTCCCTCACTAGTGATTGGGAAATTCCAGACTGATTGGCTTAAAATCCCCTAATTAGGTTGGGCTTTAAGCCCCAGTTTGCTAACTTGGCCTAGCAGAATTGACCTTATGTTGGGTCTGTGTTTTTTTTTTTAATCTTGATTTCATCTTGAAATGATAGATATATTGGGTTAATAAAATACTAATTACAACTTAAAAACATAAAAAAAATAGGCTACAAAAAATTTGTATATGTGGCTCATATTTTATTTCCATTGGACAGCACTGCTCTAGATATTAAGTGCCGTTTGGACTGTACTCCTTTATAATACTTGTATTTAGCAACAGCAATAACACCTGTTGTGGATTAATCATGATTGTTTTTCTAATAGCATCATGTTAAAGAAAAATTCTGTTGAATGTAAAAAGGCTTTATTAGAGAAGAAGACTTTATTTAGAACTATTTTAATAAGAGCGTGCAATCGGGGAGAGAGATTGGGCTCCACTCCACATACAACAGACAGCTGGGGATTCATAGTCCACAAGCAGAGGGGGTCAGTGGATGGAGAAGAGAAATCAAAGTTGGGGGTTCTTGCTGAAGACAGGCCAGGGTGACCAGATATCAGGGCTGGGGCTTGAGATATTTGATCAGATATGGAAGTTTGGTCGGGGGTGGGGCAGATTCTCTCTAAACTGACTTAGGATTCTTGCTAAAACTGGGCTAGACAGGACAGGGTGGGTCCAGGCCGAGGCCTCCTCAGAAGCAGTCTTAGAGGAGGCCGACTTCCATTTGGTCAAGGAAAATCTTTGGTAGTCATGACCAGTTTCTAGTCTCCTGCCTACCCAGACCCCAGGCTTTGGCAGCTGTGGCTCCACTGAAGGTCCCCTGTGGCTGGGAGACTTGTTTAAATGCATTCATAAGTAATTTCCCCTTCAGTTGACTCTAAGCCATAGGAAACATAAAGCTAGACTTTCACTTAATAAAAGACATGGAGGAGGCTTAGATGAGCTGTGGGGGGGATACAGTGTCACCTAAAGTTTTTAGGACATAGGTGGGTGAAGGGCCAATGCGTTCAACAAAGTGATTGGGGGAAATTAAGCCTTTTTTCTTATTTAATTCCTGAAGTCAAACATGATTTAGAACACTTCCTTTTTTTGTTTGTAAACTTCCAGTGTAATAGTGTGGTTGATGGTAACTTTGAAGAAGTTCCCAGAAAGAAGGTAATTGAGTTTAAACCTCCATTATACAAACAGCGTTACCACTTCGTTAAAAATTTAGTGAATAAACATCAACCCAAGAAGGTAGGTATGTCTCTTTATGTTTAATTATGAAGATTGTCTTAAGAAATGTTTTGTCAAACAGAAAACCTTAACAAGGACTTAGCAAGTAAGCAGAGACTATTCTGCTCAAAAAGAGTAGTATTGCAAGGAGGGAAAGGGATTTTTGCAATAGGGAGAATGCTGGCCAGAAGATAACTTGTGTTGTAGTAGTTGGGCAAAAAGGGTTTTTCTTTATAAAGAGGAGTACACTAAGCTAGGAAGAACGGGCTAAGGGAAAGTGGGATAAAAGGGTGGTGTGTTTGGATGGTAGACCAACACCTGTTATCCCGAGGCCATCCTATTTTCTAGGAAGGACCCTTGAGTAAGGCTGCCTGTTTGCTCAGGCTGAGGACAATTCACAGTTCTAGGGAGGGGAAAGGAGAGATGCTTAATCTAAATTGGGTTAACAAGAACTTTGTTCCAATTAATCAGTGGGACAAGTAGTTAGCTGATCATTCCTGGCAAAGAATGGGAACATGGCATCTGTGAGTATGGGCGAAAGTGGTACTTTCCAGAAAGCCCTCTTTGGGAACACAAAGTACAGGTGGATTCCTTTAACCTGTTTACCAGGAGAAGAGGACTCAGGCAGAATCAATAGTATTGCTGATTTCAAATACGAAGAAAATCTTGACATTTTATAGCTGGACGTGATTTTATGGGCTCCACATTTCTAGAGAGTTTATTCAAAACAGGTGAATCAGTCTGTGGCCACAGGTATTGTGGTTCTTTTTTTTTCTTTATTGAAAAAAAGTTGATAATATATTGGTTTTAGATGTATGACATAGTGACTTGATAATTATATATATTACTAGATGCTTGCAAGTGTAGTTCCCTGGTACCATACCAGCATATTACACTATTATTGGTTATATTCTGCATGTAGCACTTCCATTCCTATGGCCAACTTATTTTTCAGTTTACTGTTTTTACCTCTTTATCCCCTTCACCTATTTCACCCATCCCCCCACCCTGCCCCGAGGTTCTTATAAAATGTGCAGTCATGGGTCTGCTCAGCTGGCTTCCAATGACAGTCATGATTTCAAACAATATACTTACATTTGGCAGTAGATAACTGGTTACTAAGCTGTAGATTGGATAGTCTGGATGGGGAGAAGATGCTGGTAAGTTGATTTTCTAAATGGAAGTTTTTTTTTTTCAGTTTTACCTTCAAGACTCTGTGTGTGAAGGCTTCCCTTATTTTAGCTCTGTCCCTGTGGTTTTACACTTGCATACCACCTTGCAGTGACATGTTTAAATCCTGTAGCCAACATGGCACAAGTATTCAGTTGAAGCATTTCAAATTGCCTTTTTGTCAGCCTCGAGTTCAGTAGAGTTTTTCATATGGTTTGACCTAAAGTTTTGTTAAATAGGAAATTAAACGACTATGTCCTGTATGAGAAATGAAAGTAAAGAGAGTTTTCCTTTGCTGAAGCATGCTACTGAGACTATTTAAGTCTCAAGTTTTGATTCTGAACGGGAGAAGTGAGTGTGGACCTAATTTTTTCTCATTCGTGTAATACAAACAATAGCAGTTGTTCTGGAATAAGAGTGGTGTGTCTGTGAAGAAATGAGTTTCCCTTCTTTGAAAGGGAATTAAGTATGCTAAATTTCAAAAGGGAAATTAAAATCACCCCAAGGACTCTTCTCTACACACTGGTTCCTTTCTTTGGATTCTTTGGTTGACCATCCAGATTCAAACCTCCTTTGAATCTCTCCAGTCTTTAAGGTAAGTTTGTTACTTTCTGGTTGCCTGCAGTTACTGTATGATCACTTTGCTCTTGAAAGCTTTGCTGTTAGTGGTGGTGGGTGGGGTGAAGGTGTGGGGTCCCTGACATCCTCATTCCCTTTGCAGCAAAGGTTCGTGATCAGTGTCGGCACCGTCTGCCCACTGGCTTCTGCCTCCCTTCTGTGTCCATTGTACAATGTGTGGGATTTCCTAGAACCAAGGGAGTCCATGGACCAGCCTAGGGAACCTCTAAATTCTGCAGGACCGTTATTTGGCTATGCAGGCTAAAAAACGATAGACTTAGGAAAAATGGCTAGTAGTTTAATTCTTTCTAAAGAGTTATATAAAGTGAAACTCTACAAACTTCTTTTTGCCAGGTTATTGAGGGGCTCATGTTATATCCTGCCTATTAATAAAGTTTCAGCTCAATTCCTGCTTGGAAGAAATTGAGTAAACTACATAAAAGCATAATGTAATGCTCTTAATGATAAAATTTACTTTCTGGGACTAAGTTTTTATTTTTTAATTGTGTTCCTCTCCTCCCACTGTTCCATAAATGTACATACCTCAAAAAAGGAAAATTACTGACTGAGACCAAGGGTGTCCTGTTGAGGTAGGCTGCAGGGTTTACTAATATGTTTAAGGAGAAGGGTCTGTGGTCAAACACATTTGAGGCAAAATTGGGTTAAAAAAGCTAGAAGGAAGGGGCGGAGCTTGCGGGGAGGCGCGGCTGCACAGGACGCCAGGCCCGGCCGGGCCCGGACTGGGGGCGCTGGGCCCCCGCCGGCCACGCCGCCTGCAGAAACGCTTGTTTCAGACTTGTCAGCCCCGCGGAGGTTCCGGCTCCCCCTCCACAGAGGCCCCGCCGGCTCCCGGGCCCCACGCCCCGGCTGCCCAGAGAAAATCCAGCATTGAGCAACGTGCAATAAAACTTTGAAGCACAGAAGAGCGCTTCATGCGGATGAAGGTGTAAATATTGCAACAACAGTGCCTGTTTGGAGAGGCAAAAGGGTAACGTCAGAGTCAACACTCTGCATCATCAGAGCTAAATTCTAAACTACTTGGGACGGATGCGCGGAATAAGGTAGGTGCTGACCGTAATGCCCTGCAAGAAAGGCTCAGCGACTCAAGGGATAAGTTGTCCAATCATGGCACCATTTGGCCCCTTTGCCTTCATGCCAGGGAAGCTTGTCTGTACTAATGAAGTCGCTGTTTTACTCGGGGACAATTGCTCAGCAAAGCAGGCTGTGGGCTTAGAGGAGCATCGGAAAGGGCGTGTAAGAAAAACAATAGACGATTTAAAAAAAACAGTGATGAAAAATTTTGAATCCAGAGTGGAATTCACAATTTGCAGAAAATGAGCGATGCTGCAGGTGATATTGTTGACATAAGAGAAGAAATTAGAAGTGACTTTGAATTTAAAGCAAAACACCGAATTGCTCATAAACCTCACTCCAAACCAAAAATTTCAGGTATTTTTGAAGCAGATTTTGCAAACGATGTAAAATCTAGGGATTTGCTTGCTGGTAAGGAATTGTGGGCTCGACTTGAAGAACTAGAGAGACAAGAAGAATTGCTGGGTGAACTTGATAGCAAGCCTGATGCTGTGATTGCAAACGGAAAAGATACAACATCTGAAGAGGAAAAGAAAGATCAGAACATAAATGTGAATGTGATGCATCAAGCAGCAGGCTCTGTCACTCCCAACAGTTGTTATAAGGATGTTACAAATTCAGAACTGTTCAATGGTCAAGTGAATAGTCAATTGAACTGTTCAATGAATGGTTCAAATTGTTATTACAATAAGAAGATGACGATGGTGATAATGAAAATGGCCATGATGCTTTAGGGGTTGGAGATAAGTCTATACCAACAATATATTTTTCTCATACTGTCGAACCTAAGAGGGTCCGAATAAATACTGGAAAAAATACTACTTTAAAATTAAGTGAAAAGAAAGAAAAAACTAAGCATAAACGAAAGAACAGCTCTGGCAGTGGTCATTCTGCTCAAAAGCTGCCTACTGTCCGGACTCCTGCTGACATTTACAGAGCCTTTGCTGATGTTGTAAACAGAGAATGTGCCCCTCATCAGTCAGTCCTGAAGTGTTGCAGCAGAGAGAAGAGTGTTTGCAGTGATACCAGGGAAGGCCGTGCTGCTGACTTCGATGACAGGCGGGGCATTTTGAGGAGCATTAGCGGTGAAGAGGCTACTTGTAGTGACACTAGTGAGAGCGTTTTAGAGGAGAAGCAAGAAAATCATCAAAAGAAACTTTTGCCCTTATCAGGGACACCTGAGGCTTTTTCTGGAACTGTAATAGAAAAAGAATGTGTATCACCCTCCTTAACACCACACCCAGCCATGGTTCGTCCTGTGCTACCCATGATTCCAGAACGAAAGAAGTTCTATCAGAAGTATCAGAAGAAACTACAAAGAGGGTTTCCAAGTTTAAAGCTGCCAGAATGCAGCAGAAAAACTAGGACCTGTCTAGGAAACGGGAGTTTACATCCTAAAACCTAGTTTTGCAACTCCTTAGAATATGTATAGCAAAACACATGTAGTATGAAATAAGGCAACCTGAATTAATTTGGTAGCAGGTTCTCTTACTCTTATCAGTGGTGGTAAACAAAATCAAAGTAAATGTTTGAATACTTTAATATTCAGCTTATTTTGTTAATTCTCTGAATACTGTCAACACTGTTGTCTAAGTTTGCCTTATGAAGCAATGGAAGTATTTCACATTATTTTTCAAAGAATCCTGCTCATATGCATTGTTTTTGTGTTTTGAACCAAATACAGGCAGTTTTGTACCAGCTGTGAAGTTGTGCATACTATATGGACCATTTTAAAGAAATTTTAAAAAGTTCAGATAGATTCAACAATTATATTGCTTGAGCATTTTAAAGGCACTTTACAAAAATCTACTACTTCTAGGTTTTGCACCTAGGTGGCTACTTAAAAAAAACCTCTCCCCCTTTGACTGTCATCTATCATTGCTGGCAAAAAAAAAAAAAAAAAAGCTACATGTACCCATGGGAAAGTTCATTAATTGGAAGAATAATGATATTTTGTAAAACAATGTTTTTCAAGTAAAAATTTTATGAAACTTGGTCTTAAAAAAAAAGAATGTGCCTTCATTGCTCAAGTTATAGTATGAATTTTCAGAGGGCAATTTGTCTCCTCTGGAAAACAACCTGGTAAACACTGCAGTAGAGAATTGATCTTGGTTTTACAGAGTGCAGTTTTCTGATGGAATGAATTTTGAGATAATTTTAGTCTGTTAGTTTTAACCCTTTGAAACCTATTTTTTGTGTGTGTGCATGTTAAAACGATTCATGGAATCTTCATGAGTGAGGATCCAGAAATAGTTCATAGCCCACATAAGGCTGCATAAGAGCCAATTCGCTATCCTAGGAGCTGATTTTTTATTTTTTATTTTGGTATGGTTCCTTTAAAATGTTTAATATGAGTTTTATCTTCATTTGCCTTTTTTCTCATTAAAGTGGGGTTCAGGGATTTAAGTGCTTCACTATGGTTGATGAAGATTTTATTGTATGATGAAGAAAATCAGATTTAATAAAAATCTATAAGAATGCATATCAATGCTTTAAGGGGATTAGATTAGTCAGATTGTCCATATGGATTGTAAAGTCCTGGTCAAGATTAGGCTCTGTCCTTACATGCGTGGTAGGTAACCTTTTTTGTCTTAAACTATGAAGCTGCTCAGAGGTACAAGGTTTCCTTTTTGGGGATACCTGCCCGCCGTGGGTGGCACTCCTGCGCCAGGCTCCTGATCAGTGATTTGCCTGATACTCATCTGAATCGGGAGTTTCTTGTAAAAGCCCCAACACTCTTCAGTAAGTCATGGGAAGTTAACAGGATTTATCCCTCCACCCCGCACCTCCAGGCTCATAATGTCTCAGATTAATTTCCTTTTTATGTACTTTTTCTACCAAAAAAGATCTTTCCGTATAATGATTTTCTTATGGCTTTATTTCTGATACCCACTTGTCTCAAAAAGGTTTTATCACATTTAAATGTCCTTGAAACAATGTTCGGTTTCATCTGCAGGTTGCGGACTTGGGTTGTGGTGATACTTCACTCATAGGGATGTTAAAATTCCACAGCTGCATTGAACTGCTTGTCGGAGTAGATATTGATCAAGCTACATTGCAATGGAGAAGGTAATGCCTAGGTTCTTAAAGAATTGTGCATTAATCTGAAAGTAGTGGTACGATTATACTTAGAGGAAATGTCAATTTTATACAACCTGTTTTAAAAGATTGGCACTATGAGAGTCGAGCTCACCAAATGACTTTGTCTACACTAATTGGCTATACATTGTGAATAATACCTATGTTATGCTTCTACTGTGCAGAGAGTATGGTCTCAATTACCGTAGTCAAAGCATTGCAAATTCTATTGCAAATGGCAAAATCTATTTACTTTCTTCCTGGACACCATGATAACTTGTAGCAGAGGACTTAAATTGCCTCGCCTCCTTCAGTTTGAATCAGAGCAGCTGTCCAGTCTCATACATGTGTACACACACACACACACACACACACATAAATAAAATTAGACTTAAACAGATTGTTTCAGAAATGTTTTTATTCTAAAGGAACAAAAAGATGAAAGTCAGAGCTAGAAGACCAAAATTATTAATAATGAGAGTAATAGCAATGTTTAAAATCTTGTTTTCATTGGCCACTTCCGTGTGTGAGAGGAAGTTCCCCTATGACCTGGTGCTTAATATATCAAGTCATGGAAGGCAGGCTTTGTCAGACTTAATGCAGGTAGAAGATAACTATCAGAGGAGCAGATAATTATCAGAATTCTATAGTTGAGATATTTGAGATATTCTGAATAGATGATTGTGTTCAGATGTCCCTTACTTCTACAATAATGCTTTTTGCAGGAAGACATTGTCTCCAGTCATGGGGGATTATCTAAGTCCCCGGGATCTGGATTTGACTATAACCTTGTACCATGGCTCTGCTGTGGAGAGAGACTCTCGTTTGCTTGGATTTGACTTGATAACATGTATTGAATTGTAAGTATTAAACTGGTTCTTACTATATAAATTTCATTAAAAATATATGAATTAGTCTCAGTAAATTTGGTGTCCTAAATATGTATATTTACACATGGTGTCCTACATATATACATATACACACATACATATGTATATATGTATATATATATACACACATATATGTTTATATCATAATTCTTATTTAAAAAGAAAATAGGACAGGCTTTTTACTGGCCTTTTTTGACTTTTTGTTTGGGAATAATTTCAAACTTACAGGTAAGTTGCAAAAAATAAATAGTGCAGGGGCACCCATATACCCTTTATCCAGATTCACCTATAAACATTTTCTTCATTTTCTTTATCGTTTGCACATGTGCCCTCCCTGGCCTCCTCTCACCTTCTCATCCTCCAGGTGTGTTTATTCCTTTTTTTTTCCCCCTGAATCACTAAGGGTAGGTTTTCTTTATCATGGCTCTTTGCCCCTAGTAGAAACAGTATGTATTTCCTAAAACAAGGAGTGTTCAGTAACCACTTTCTAACCCCTCTTTTTTAAAAAAGAATTTTCTTTGTTTTTGGCTCTTGGTGATCAGATTTAGGTTATGCATTCCTGGAATAGTGTAGAACACCGATGACGTTATTTAGGTCCCTTTCAGGGCATCCCATCTCTAGGCGCGGTCCATTGGCCCAGCCCTGGCGATGCCGCTATCTGCCCTGATCAGAGTTCGTTCCCCTGTATAATTAGTTGTGTCTTCTTTCACAACTAATACGCAGTCAGTGAGGAGACACTTTAAGGACAATGCAAATATGTTGTCACTCGTCCCTCTTTCCCCATTGATTTGTCATTCATTAATGATTCTTTTCTGACCTAATCTATATTATGTGATGGCATATGATTTTTTGAAATCCCACCACTCCCTCTATATTTACCAGTTAATCCTACCACAAGCAAGAGCCCAGATTTATCCCCATTTATTTATCATGAGGATGAACTTCTTAATTCTTTTTTTTTAATGGTTTATAACCTATTACTGTATATAATCTATTTTGTTAATCAGACTGTCACAAGTTTGGTCAGTGGGGGGCCCCTCAAGCTGGATCCCCTGTCCCTCCATGTGTTTGTCATACTGTAAGCACTTACTTTCTGGCGTATATTCTAGGCTGATCTCTGCTTTTCCTTTCCCACCCCTGGAATCAGCCACTTCTCAAAGGAGCTCTGGGTCTTTTTAGTAGGAAATGGTATTCAGAAGCCAAGATAAGTGCTGCTTAATGACCTTTTAATGGTGGTGAAGGGACTTACTCTGGGGTCAGTTTGCCTGGTGCTGTGTTCAGATTGATTTCCAATTTTTTAGTAATATGTTCTCCAGAGCAGAGTTTACTTTTTATTTCTTTTGTATTACATATTGCTTGGCTGGCACATGGTAGGTACCTAAAGAGTGTGTGAAATGACTTATGGAAAATGTTAGAACATTATTTTTTCACTGTAGTAATATAATACAGGACAATTTACCACCTAAACTATTTTTAAGTGTACAGTAACGTGGCATGAAGATTTATTTGCACTACTGTGCAGTCATCACCACATCTGCAGAACCATTTTGTGTCTTGCAAAACTGGAACTCTGCACATCAGCAATGACTCCCCATTACCTCGACCCTCCGCCCCTGGCAACCAGCATTCTATCTCCTGTCTGAGTTTGACTGTTCTAGGTTCCTCGTTTAAGTGTAATCATGTAGTATTTGTTGTTTTGTGACTGGCTTATTTCACTTAGCATAATAAATGTCTTTAAGATTCATCCATGTTGTAGCCCAGGTCTGAATTTCCTTTTTAAGGTTGAATACCATCCCACTGTGTGTGTATACCACAGTTTGTTCATCCGTCCACTTGGTTATGGACACTTGCATTGCTCCCACAGTTTGGCTGTTGTGAATAATGCTGCTGTGAACATGGTGTACAAATATCTGTCCCCATTTTTAGGTATTTTGCATATATCCTCAGAAGTGGAATTGCTGAATCATACTGTAATTCTAATTTCAAATTTTGGAGGAAGCTTCATACTGTTTTCCATAGCTGATACACCATTTTACATTTCCACTAATAGTGCACAAATGTTAGAATTTCTTCATATTTTTGGCAACACTTGTTATTTTTGTTTCTTGTTTTTTGTTTTGATATCTCATATCCATTAGGATGGCTATCTCATTACGGTTTTGATTGTTTTTTTCCTAAGGATTAATAGAAGATCTTTTTGGTCATTTGCATGTATACATATGGTCATTTGTGCACTCTTTAATTAGATTGTTTCTTGGTTGTGGGATTGTAGGAATTCTTTACATATGCTGGATATTAACCCCTTTAGAAATGTGATTTGCAAGTATTTCCTCCCATTCCTACATTCTCAGTGCTTTTACACTGGATTAAATAAGATGGTATGGTTAATTTTTGCTAAATTCTATTTTGTAGCATGTGTGATACTCTTTTTTTTCTCCTCAGTTGGGGTTAATTCCTAAAACCTGCTCTCTTGGGTCTCTGTGTAGTTCTCCATTATTCAACGGAGGTTTTTCGTTCTTTTTATGCCCTTCTATCTTCTACTCTTTCCCACCTCCCCAGCTTGTCATCTAGGTAATTCAGTTTAAAATGGGGTTCCTGCCAGAAAATCTTCCTCTGTCCTATGTCATTACATTCATTATTTATTAGTTGTGTCTACATAAGTCCTTTGGTCCTTTTATTTATTAATTACTATCATGAAATTATATACATGTAATAAGTCTTCTAGTGCTTTACCTTTCAAATTCCTCCCTGTGCATTGAACTTCTCCTTTACCTTTCTTGTCCTTAAAAAGGCAATTTACCCATTTCAAAAAATGGTTTACACTTATATAACATTCTATAAGTACAAATAACAGTAAAATCTCCTTCTTTCTTTCAGCAACCCATTTTCCCTCCCCAAGGCAGTCACTGTTAACACTTTGTTGTGTAGACTTCCAGAAATAGCCCATCCAGTACAAATACATGTATGTATTTCAGTTTTCTTTATACAAGTGCTGGCGTACTACATACACATTGTATGTACCTTGTTTCTCTTAGGAGAGTATCTGCAGATCTTCCATGTCAGACCTCAAGTGCTTCTGTATTTTATTGCTGTACATTTCCCACTATCTGAATATAAACATAATGTGCTTAGCCAGTGTCATGGGAGGAGCGCTTAGGATTACCTGATGTTTTGCTGTTGCAATACATGACTTTGTATATTTCTTAGCTTTGCTTGTATATCTGTAGTATAAATTCCTCGAAGTAATTAAAATACCAACAGCATTCTTCACCGAACTGGAACAAATAGTTCTAAAATTCATATGGAACCACAAAAGACCCCGAATAGCCAAAACAACCCTGAGAAGGAAGAATAAAGCTGGGGGGATTATGCTCCCCAATTTCAAGCTCTACTACAGAGCCACAGTAATCAAGACAATTTGGTACTGGCACAAGAACAGACCCATAGACCAATGGAACAGACTAGAGAGCCCAGATGTGAATCCAAGCATATATGGTCAATTAATATACGATAAAGGAGCCATGGACATACAATGGGGAAATGACAGCCTCTTCAACACCTGGTGTTGGAAAAACTGGACAGCTACATGAAAGAGAATGAAACTGGACTACTGTCTAACCCCAGACACGAAAGTAAACTTGAAATGGATCAAAGACCTGAATGTAAGTCATGAAACCATAAAACTCTTAGAAAAAAACATAGGCAAAAATCTCTTGGACATAAATTTATGAGCAACTTCTTCATGAATGTATCTCCTTGGGCAAGGGAAACAAAAACAAAAATGAACAAGGACTATATCAAGCTGAAAAGCTTCTGTACAGCAAAGGACACCATCAGGAGAACAAAAAGACATCCTACAGTATGGGAGAATATATTCATAGATGACATGTCCAGTAAGTGGTTGACAATCAAAATAGATAAAGAGCTCATGCATCTCAACAAACAAAAAGCAAATACGCCAATTAAAAAATGGGCAGAGGATCTGAACAGACACTTCTCCAAAGAAGAAATTCAGATGGCCAACAGGCACATGAAAAGATGCTCCACATCGCTAATCATCAGAGAAATGCAGATTAAAACCACAATGAGATATCACCTCACACCAGTGAGGATGGCCAACATCCAAAACACAAACGACAACAAATGATGGCAAGGATGTGGAGAAAAGGGAACCCTCTTACACTGCTGGTGGGAATGCAAATTAGTTCAACCATTGTGGAAAGCAGTATGGAGGTTCCTCAAAAAACTCAAAATAGAAATACCATTTGACCCAGGAATTCCACTCCTAGGAATTTACCCTAAGAATGCAGCAGCCCAGTATGAAAAAGACATATGCACCCCTATGTTTATCGCAGCACTATTTACAATAGCCAAGAAATGGAAGCAACCTAAGTGTCCATCAGTAGATGAATGGATAAAGAAGATGTGGTACATATACACAATGGAATATTATTCAGCCATAAGAAGAAAACCAATCCTACCATTTGCAACAACATGGATGGAGCTAGAGGGTATTATGCTCAGTGAAATAAGCCAGGCGGAGAAAGACAAGTATCAGAAATGATTTCACTCATCTGTGGAGTATAAGAACAAAGAAAAAACTGAAGGAACACAACAGCAGCAGACTCACAGAACCCAAGAACAGACTAATAGCTACCAAAGGGAAAGGGACTGGGGAGGATGGGTGGGAAGGGAGGTACAAGGGGGAAAAAGGGCTGTTACAACTAGCACACATCATGTAGGGGGGGGGTCATGGGGAAGGCAGTATAACACAGAGAAGACAAGTAGTGATTTTTATAGCATCTTACTACACTGATGGACAGTGACTGTAATGGGGTATGTGGTGGGGACTTGATGGGGGGAGTCTAGTAGCCACAATGTTGCTCATGTAATTGTACATTAATGATACCAAAAAAAAAATATTTCCTCCAACTAAAATTGCTGAGTCAGAGGATGTGTTTGTGATTATGGCCGCCTTAGTTAGGGGGAAAGGTGAGATGGTACAGCACAAGCCCCAAGATAGCAGTTTAAAGAAAGTAGAACTTTATTTCTCTTACCTTATCTGAGCTGCCAATGAGTGGCAGGGGTTTGGCTCTTGGAAGTCAGTCAGAAGCCAGATCCCTTCTGCCTTGTCTGACCAGCCCCTGGACTGGTACAGCCACCTGTGTAGGCATAGTTGGGTCACAGGCACCTTCTTGTAGCAATTCAGGGCAGAGGGGAAAATCAGAGAGGCATGCGTGGCAGATGTTTATGACCCAGACCTGGATCTTTCAGTTCACTAGTGAGAACTTGGGCTTGTGGTCACACCTGGCTTGAGAGGTGACTGGATATATCCTCTGACTGACAGCCATATGCCTGTGACAACTCTTGTGGTGAAGAAGGGTAGCACAGATGCGGTGGGCACGGCTGGTGTCCGCCCACAAGCTGTTGCCCAGCTGCCTTTCTCAGTGGTTCTGAGGCGCAGTCCTACTGGCCATGTACGAAGGTCTGTTTTCCTCGCCCCCTACCAGCTCTTTCACAGCCTTGTCCTTTCCAGCTTTCTACCTTTGACAATCTGATAAAGGAGTGTAATCTCAGTGAAGTTCCGTGTTTCTCTTGAGTGAGAAAAGGTAAACACCTTTCACATGTTCAAGTGACATTTTTTTCTCTGAACCATGTATCTTTAATGAATTTCACTATTGGGTTTATGATATTTTTTGTACTGATTCATATGCTGCCTTAGTACATTAGGGGAATGAGTCAGTTGCCTGTGATACAGATTGCCAACATTTCCCCCAATGTCGGTTTTTTTTTTTAGTAGTTAAAAAGATAGTATAATTAGTATTTTGGGGCAGAGGTACAGTTCTGTGGCACATGTGTAGTTTATGTGACTGTCACTCAGCATACAGAACAGTTCCATCACCCCACACAACTCTACCTGTTCGTGGCCGTCCCGCCTGTCCCCGGACCCCCGCAACCACCGATTTGTTCCCTCTCATATACCTTTATTCTTTTGAGAACATGGTGATAATCATACAGCATGTAACCTTTGAGGCTGTTTTCTTTTGCTCAGTTAATGCCTTTGAGAATCACCCAGCTCCCTGTCAGTGTCATTGGTTTTTTTCTTTTTGATTCCTGAGTTGTATCCCATTGTATAGCTGTGTTACCTTTTCAGCCATTTAAGGATATTTGAGTTCTTTACAGTGTGGGGTGATTATAAATGGAGGTGTTATTAACGTTCATGTATAGGTTATGCGATACCACAAGTTTCATTTCACCTGGTTGTGGGATAACCGGGTCATATGCTTTAGCTGTGTGTTTTGCTTTTTAAATGTTTGCTCTGTATTTCCTCCCATCTACTGATTGGGTTTCATTTGCTGTCTTACCCTAACTTTTTGAAATACATACTTGCCCGTTTTTTTAGCTTTTCTAGTGTGTGAATTGAAAGCAATGGGATTTCTCTCTGGATGCGTTATGGCTGTAAGTTCTGATATTCCATATGCGCAGTGATGACACAGAGAAGTCACATAGAGTAAGAAGACTCGAGGCTTCTAGGTTTGGTAGCTTGGAGACCATGACTGACTAGTGCGCCTGGTCATCAGGTCACCTTCCCTGCTTCTCCCAGTAACTGGCTGGAAACTCATGGTGCCCCCCCGCCCCCATCACCATCCTGCTGAGATGCACACGCTTTCAGGCACATTTGCCTTCAAATCACACCTGTCAGTTTATGTTCATCTCTTTAGAAACTGCATTTTTCAGGCAAACTCTCAGTCTCTCATGTTGCCTCCATCTTCTGTTTTCCTCTCCAAGGTAAGGTCAAAGAGGTGGGTCAGGCGAGCAGGTGCATCAGGGTAGGGGGCGCTCCTCTGGCCTCCTCCATGTCCCAGTGGCTGCCTGTAGTGGGCCAGCGGATCTGGTCCTTGGGGTGTGCGGGGGATCTGCAGAAGCCTGTGACGTGTGTGAGGCATGTTCTGTCCTCTCCGCCCCTCAGGGCTCCAGGGGAGCTCGACCTCCTCCCTTGCACACTTGAACCTACCTTGCTTATTGGCACTGCAGACTTGCCAGGTCAGTCCCTGGCCTGTGGCACCCTCAGCTGGTTCTCAGGCAAGCTCCCAGCCAGATAATCTGCAGATCTGCCTCTCCCTCCTGCAGCGTCCTACTCCTTGGAAGCTGAGAGCGGGCCAGCTGTACCAACTCTAACTCAGCCTGCAGCTCATTGCAGCATGCTGCCACCTTCAGTGACGTAGCCCCAGATTTCTTGGTAGAGTGATGTGAGGAGCAGGTGGGAGTAGGGAAGGAAGGTAGAGATGGTGGAAACCAATGACCCACGAGCAGCCTTGTGAGAAAAGGGTTGTCCTGGAAGCCTGGGGAAGCAGATTGTCTCCCTCGTCCATATTCAAAGTGGCTCCGAGTTTGTGAGTTGGTTTGAAACTCAGGTCCTTGTGAGGAACTTCTGTGGATAGCTGGTTTCTTTAGGACACATGGGTTTAGCTGGGATAGTACTACTATCAGAGCCATGTCTTGGTAACTTGTTACATAATTGCAGGTTTACAGAAAAGTTGCAAGAATAGAACAAGGAACCGCATGTCCTTTACCCATATTCACCAGTTGTTTACATTTGACTCCATTTCCTTTTCTTTAAATGTATTTATGTACATGTATTATTTTTATCTGAACCGTTTGAAAGTTAGACATCATGACCCTTTTCCCGTAAATATCCCACTATGTATTTTCTAAGAATAAACATGGTTTCTTACATAACTACAGTATAATATCAGGAAATTTAACGGTGGCAACAATTCTGTTATCCGGTCTGCAGTCCATACTCAGAATTCATCAGTTGTTCCCACTACTTGAAAATTCAGCTCTCGTTTAAAATGGTTCAGAAGGACAGTGCATTTGTCTCTTTGGTTTCCTTCAGCCTGGGACAGTTCTCCTCCATCTTGCATTGTCTCATTTGCTATTGATATTTCTCAAGAGCCCTTGCTGTTTTGTAGGCTGTCTCTGAGTGTGGGTGTGTCTAGTTCCTCGTTGTACATTCAGGGAATGCTCTTTTAATGGGAAGACCACAGAAGTGATGTTGTGTCCTTACTGGTGCATTGTGTCAGGGAGGTCCATGCTCAGATACCCTTTTAAGAGTTCCAGGTGATGAGGCCCAGAGAGCATAATAAAGGACCTTAGATAAGGGGACCATGGACAGCGAGGATGAGACTATGTGAATATATGATTTTATATCATTTAAGCACTCTTACATATTCAAAGAAGGGATAAAGCAACCTAGAGATAGCAATTGTTTTTACTAAATCAACTAGGAAAATACGTGCGAGTGAAGCCCTTTTATTATGTCTTTCTCATTAACCATTTTAGAATAGAGCACTTGGATTCCGAAGCCCTGGCCAGGTTCCCCGAAGTTGTCTTTGGGTACTTGTCCCCAGCAATGGTCGTCATCAGCACCCCGAACTCCGAATTCAATCCCCTGTTCCCAACAGTGTCCTTAAGAGATGCAGACCACAAATTTGAGTGGAACAGAATGCAGTTTCAGACCTGGTGAGTTCATAAGCATTCTAGAATGTTTTATTTGTTTGATTTTTGGGACCTCACTGGAGTTTAAAATCCTATAACATAAATCTTGATCTCTGTATTACCGAGATTTTTTTTTCCAATAAAACTGATTCCAAAAGTAATAAGATCATGAAGGAACCACCACATTTGGGCAAAATAAACAAGGAAGTTTTATCTTAGGTCTCACAGGCAGGCCAGTGTAGAAAGGCTGTGTACGCACCAGGTACCTTTTACAGGAAGACGGTAGGGTTTTTGATTTGGAGCTCAGGAAACAAAACGGAGGGAAGGTGTGGGTGGGTGAGGCCGAGCCTCATGACTTGGCCCAGGGGTGTCTCCTCCCAGGGCCTTGTTTCTGGCTGTATTTCAAGCCCCGTAGGAGATGGGATTGTAACCCTTGTCATCTCCTTGTCCACCCCACACTCGGGTATAACTTTTCCTTTTTCTCCTCCATATTCTTGTAGTTACTTGAAGACTGACACTTTCATTGCCTTGATGCCCCCTCAGAGAACTAAGCAAAGGTTTTTACGGAGAAAGTGTAAATGGATGTGGCATTTTGTGTTGCTAGTAAGAATTTCCAACTTAGAAGTATTTTAGTTCCTTGTATTTTTCATGTCCTATCCTACTGGAAGTTCGCTCACAATAGCTCTAAGTGTAGTGAAATGATTTCTCTTGTGATTTCAGGGCTTTGGAGGTGGCCAGTCTCTACAATTACTCTGTGGAATTTACTGGCGTGGGGGAACCACCAGCAGGTGCTGAGGATGTTGGCTATTGTACCCAGATAGGGGTCTTTCAGAAAAATGTAGCAAAGGCCACTGAAACCTGCTTTTCAGAGCAGCATGGTGAACACGTTTATAAAGCTGTGAGTATTCTTTGTGAGGTCGCTATCAGGGCAAAAAGCTCATTTATTAGGATGGTGAACTGTTGCTGTTTTTTTTTTTCTTGCGTCCCCACAGTAAAGATAAATGTGAATGATTTTATTTTGAGGTTGACCCTAGGAGAATGCTTCATGTCCTACAACTGCTCTCAGGGTCGGTCTATGACATGGTTTTGCCGGGCCTCAAGGCTTATTATAGAGAACAGTGTGCTGGAGTCTTAGTACTTGTAAGCTGTGTGTGCCAGCAAAGCCCTCTGTAATCTATCGGGATCAGCGGCCGGAAGGAGGAAAGCCCGTCCTCCCCAGCTTGGAGGCTTGGGAAGTGACTGCTGGGAATGAGCCTCCAAGCTTCTCAGATCCTTTTGGTTTCAGGAGGTATGGTAAAGAATAAAAACCTTTCCCTTTAATCAACAATTTTTTTTTATCCTTTTCCCTCTAATATCAAGTGGGAATATTGGGTTGGTGTGACTTGGTGGAAACCTGGCTTGGGAGATTTAGATCATTAGAATTTTGAAAGCAAGTCAGATAGTTAATGTCTGTAGGTTATTAGTTTGACTCCCATTATAATTGTGGCATTCATGGTTAGAAGGGTTTGCCCTAAGTACATAACAGTTAATAGGTCCATACAGTTAAATCGTACTGTGGTAAAAAGTTAGTAACGGTTTTGAAACATTTCCTATAGTCCCAGTGTTTTTTTCCCCTCAGGTTTTTACAGTTTCATACCCAAGTTTGCAGCAAAAAAAATTCCGCAAACTTGTAGTGGCTAACGAGGTGCTCCGAGAAGTCCAAAGCATGAGACGTAGATTTGTCCGAAGTATGAAACTACAGGAAGATCCGGGACCTGGTAATCAGTCGGAAGACACTGGCCACTCGACGACCCACATCACGCCGCTCGAACAAGGTCACACGGAAGCCGGAAAAGCCGACACAGAGAAGTCTCCCGAACCTTTCCGTGACGGAGATAGGTTCTGTGTACCCTTGGAAAGGCTCCTGGCTTCTCCTCAGGTGAACCGGCTGTGCGGTACCGTGGAGACTCTGCGAGCGCTCATTGCTGACTCGGTAGCGCTGAGCAGGGACGGGTCTGCAGTGCAAGCTGACCTGTGCGAGGAGCTGGAAGACTGAGCAGGCCGTGTTTGCTGCCCGCCAGCGTTTTAGTAGTAGTTGGGCTCATGCAGGCATTTAAACGTTTTGTGTATTCATAATTCAAGTGACTTTTTATTTTGGAATTACTGAACCTTGGTTTTCTTTTAATAAGCCTTTATTGGGGGGGAGAACGGTTATAGTTTGTTGTATGCTTGTTTTTTGCTAGAGCCATATGTTGAATGTGGCATTAAAATTTTTTAAAGAAAATCGAACTATCAAGTTAAGTGTGTCAAACCTTGTTCCGGGGAGTAAGAGTAGTTTTAAAACCTCTGGAGGATTCTCTCCCTCCTTTGAGCTCCATCCTAGCCTCTGTCATCCTTGGCCTAGAACATACAAAAACAGGAATGCAGGTGTTTGAAGGACTAGGAGCCTCTCTGCGGTAGAAACACTGGGTCCCGGGTTTTGAGCGCCCTCTTCCGGCAGCTTGCAGGTTGGAATTAGGGTGGCAGTGGCAATGGGGGAGAGAGAAGTAACAGCCTCACGCAATACGGAAGAAACTGGTCTAAATGAGAGATTTCTTTCGGAGCCTCAAGAGGGCAGAGGTACGCGGACAGGAGAGGAAAGAGGCTCCTGGCCAACGACAGCTCGCGGCAGGGAAGCTGGAAAGTGTAGTCTTTTATTCGGGGAGGCCGTGTGCCCACCTGGTGTCCTCTGCCGAGGAATGACGAGGAGAGAAAGGACTGCAGCAACTCGCCAGGCTGGGCCGCACCGGGAATTCCCGACTGACCTGACATGGGCTGGGGGTGTGTGGAGCCGGCGCCTGGGAAAGGTCTGGGGCCTGCAATAAAGGGTTTGCAACTAAGTAGATGGGAGGTGAACTTGATGAAGGAGGAGGGGAAAGAGAGGATTCTGGAAGACAGTCTGTTAACCCCATAACCGTGGGTTTACCAGCTCTTTTCACCTTACACTTCATAGACTGCGTCATTAGACCCTCAACCTTTGTGCTTACACTCATTTTCCTTCCTAAATTTGCATGATTGAGAGATTTACACTTCTTCCTCCCCACAGCCTCCCCCAGCCCCCAGAAGGCCCTGTCTGGCCTCACCTTCCTAGGCCTCGGCTCGCACAGCTTCCACCTGCAGGCTTCCTTCTCCGTGCTCCGTCACAGCCCCGCTTTCCAGCCAAGGGCAGCACTTGGTCCTGTCTTTCCTCAAGTCAGCTGATGAGCTTTGTTCGTGGTTAATCCCCTGGAAGCCTTTAAATACTTAGGACTGCCATGGGGGTTGGAGGCGCCGTCTCTCCCTTCTGGCTTCCTCGGTCTCCCCCATTATCTCTGCAGCCTCAGTACCTGCATTCTTCTGGAAGGTTGTTTTTACCCCTCTGTCGTGATAAAGGACTTGCTTTGCACGTGAAAGTTTCACGAATGCTCCCCGTTGGGGGTCAGCACATGTTCTTGTGGGGACAGTGAATCTTCCCAGCGTTGTAGCTACTCAGCTCTGTGAATTGAAGTGGAAAAGCAGCCATGGGTGATTTGTAAATGAGCAGACGTGCTGTGTTCTGCTGAAATATTGTTCACTAGAAAAGGCAGCTGCCAGATTTTGGCCATAGTTCGCAGATTGTTTTAAACAAAAGCCATAGGCTCGTACCCATTAGCAGCACAGAAATGGAGTTCTTTCTAAGGAAAAAAAGCAATCACAGACTTTCTGTTGCTATAAATGCAGCCAAAATCAAGTTTGCTAAGGGAATTCTTGACCCACTTGTGTATCATGGTGGGTGACCCCATGGTGGAGTTTTTGTAAGCACTGAGAGTAGAATGCCCAGCCCAGGGTAATGTTCCTTCCGAAGAAGCTACGTTAATCTTTAGGGGTGTGGTTAGGAAATTTAAATATCCTTTCTGGATAATAAGGTTCTTTCTTGTAACCAGGCAGCCACTGTTCACAGCAATGCACATTGCAGACCCAGAAAGTGAACAGTCATTCTTCTACAGGATTGTTTCTGGGGCAGAATGATCAAATACCTGATTGGTTTAAAGAAAAAAGAAAAGCAGAGCAGTGGCCATCCTACACACGCTCCTCTCTGCGCGATGTGCAGAAAGGGCCAGGTACAGCTCACCTGGTGACCATGCACCCACCTCGCAGGGGTCTACAGAGGGCGGGACCTGCTGAAGGAGCCCAGTCTGCTCCAGCCCCTGCCTGGTGAGCTTGCCGCTGCACTTCCCTCACTGCCTTTCCTACAGCATCCCCCAGGGGGCAGTGCTGGGTGGCCAGTCCCCCTCAGCCCTGCTCTGTATTTCTGAGAATAATTTTCCAGGAGCTCCTGAGAAAAAACACATGAAAGGAATTGTGTTTTTATTATTGAATCTCTGAAAATGTTTATTCTATCTTCCCATCAGAAACCTCACGATCATGTGACTTGGTGTGAGGGAGCACGGAACCCCCCCTCCGGCCCGACCCACCTCCCTGGGCCATGCCCCATGTGGTGGGCTGCGTATTCCTGTCTGGGGATATATTTTTTAATTAAAGTGTTCTTTAACAAAAATCCAGCCTTTGCTTTCCTGTTGGTTTGAGAAGCCTTTGGCCGCAGAGACTGGAGGGGAAGGAAAGCAGAGTACCTTAAGCTTAAACTCTGGTTGAACTTGACATTAAGGTGTTTGAAATATTGGTGGGGAAGGCGATCGCTGCCTTCCTTACCTCTAGTCCCTCTCCAAACAACAAAATCCTGCTGGTTGAAAACTGTGAATTGGTTTTTCTAGAGTTACAAAAAGTTGAAATTAAAGTAATATTGTAAAAATTTAAGATGATTCAGAACTATATAGAATTTAAATTTTATATAGATTCTTTTTCCCTTAACACCTGCCCTCCAACACCACCTTTTGGAACTCCTGCCTCTCAAATTCACCACTTGTTTTGAAGGGAAGAGTCTGGGCCACCATTCCTCACAGAATTCCAATTAAAATGTGTCTTTTCTGATACCAATTACTTCACATAAATGGTATTTATTGTATACTTTTTCGTTCAGCTTCCTTAGCAATATTTTTATAAATTCATTTCCATCTATTCTAATGATTACATGTGCTTTTGGAAAAAAAACATTAATAGTAATGCAAATTCATGTGAAAAAACTTAGACTGCTCATAAGGAATGAAGAAGAAATTAAATCCCCACCCCTCCGTTTCACTCCCTAGAGAAAACCATGAAAGGTTTCTTACATTTCTAACCAGTTAACTACAAGTAGACTCCAGTTTTGCAAGAATCAGTGGCCTTTTGGGGTGGGGTTGGGGTGGGGAACAGCCGATTGTTCCTTTTTTAGGAAACCACTTGAATGGCTTTGTAAACTATGTAGAGAAACTTAGGATGTCTGCTCCAAAGCTTTAAACTGTATTGTATGGCAATGAAAATTAATATTCTGAAGGAGGCAGAGTTTTATCTGTAGATGTTGCGTGGGAAGTTCTCACTACCATGACTACTGTGGCCCACGCCCCAGAATACGTGTGAAATTTAGGTTAACAGATATCGGTTGGAGCCTTCCTGGCCCTCGAGGCCAGAGTAAGAGTTGCCTGCAGTTCTTATTTCCATGCTCTGGGCCCCTCCAAAACCTTTTAAAGGATTTCTGCGATTTCCTATTAGCTTGAGGTCTCACAGCACTCCCCATCTTCAAGTTAAGCCTTCACACAGTGGAGATGTGCAGTCGCCTCCTCCCAGAACACTTGCACACGGCAGCTGCCACCTCCCGTTCTTCCCTTAGCTTCCCATGCCTCCCCACCCTTTTCTTTTCCCTGTTCTCATTTCCCATCTTCCCACCACAGCACACTGAGCAGCTGAGCTCTTTTAGGTATTGCTCTCAGCCCCCGGGGCTCTCCGTTTTGTCAGTGATTATCAAGGAATAATTACAAATAAAATGCATTCCCTTAGTGGGCCCACAGACACCAACTCCCCTGGTCACAACCGTCCCGGGATGGTGAAGCGGGACGTCAGGGGCCGAGCGCCGGCCGCAGTAGCAAGGTGGGGTCTTGCCTGGATCTGCATCCAGGACGGTAGGTATTGACTATGGCTGACATGGCCTCTTGTACGTAATGCACATCTTTGGGGAATACCCTGAACACTTAGGTGGAGATCTAGCAATACTCTAAGCTGGCGGGGCCGGGGAGTCCTACCTTTGTACCGTGAATGTTGATTTCACCTCTTCTGCAACTAGTTTTTGAAGCCAGTGGCAGGCCAGTTATACACCTTTCTGTTGCTTGTACTGAAAATTTAACTCTCAATGCTCTCTGCCCATTTATCTGTTGGGTTCTTAACCCTCCTGTCAGAGCGCCTGTCCTCTCGGCCTGCATTGCTGCAATTACCTCTGCTCCCTTTCGTCTTGTGGGCTGTGACCCCAGCTGGAATTAGTAAAATTAAGTTCTGCTCATAACCTTGTCTTTCCCAGAAATGCTTCGTTAGTCCTACTTTCCTACCTCAGCCTCCACCCAGCCAGATTCTTTGCTTTTTTGAATAGGCTGTTTTCCCACTGCCCTTTCTTGTCCGGCCTCGTCCTTCTTGAAGCCTTTGTCATGCTCACCAACCAGTTTTCTAATGGGACTCCTCAAAGAACTGAACTCACAGAATCTTTCATTGATCCCATACTAAGGGAAACAATTGTATCTTATTTCCATGAAGTATGTTTAAATTCTTGCTTCAGTCAGGGCTTTCAGATCTTTTTATGGTTATCTCGATTTTTTAAAAATACTGAAAAATGTAAAATGTGTTTCTCCTTTGTTCTTAATTCCATGAAATACAGGGAAAGAAGCGCAGGCACAGGTTCACTTGGGAGACTTGAGCTGAATCACTCAAGTTCAATACCAGCAGGTGGCATACTTTTCCCACTGAAAAGTAACTGCTTTGAGGACCCCCTGACATAAATCACAAGAAGAAAAAGTTATACCAATTTTCTATAGAGGTTTGAAGCCTTTTGCAGTGCATACTCAGGAAAATTACTGCTGAAATGGTTTAAGGGTCTAGTGGTGAAGGCAAGAGAAAAATGCGACCTAGCTGAGTTGTAATTGCATAGGAATGGGGTCTAAGTCATACAGGAAGGTCTCTGATATTTCCTTATTTTATGGGTCCATGTGTAATAGAGATCACTGATTCAGGAATGGCTAAATTTAAGGCTTTTCTATTTGTTTCCTGAATTTTTTGTTACCTTTTGTGTAATGCGGGATGGATTCACTCTGGTATGCAAATGGGAAAAAAGATCTCATGGACTTATACGTGCCACTGCCAGCTATGTGATATGTAGGTAAAATAAGATGGATGAGAGAGGGAGAGAAATACGCTAGGTGTTGAACAAAGGTGGAATAAGTTGCAACTAGAAGGCTGGGCCTGGGGCCTCCATGCCTAAGATGTGGGCAGGCAGATCAGGAGGTCCTGCCTGGCTTTGCTGTGATCCGGCACAGAGGGACCCTGGGTGACCCGGTGTGATCCTGTGTACCGGGAGGAGGTGTGCAGTGTTCCGAGTGCCCGTGCCTTACCCCACTATTCACAGCAAGACAATATGCAAAGATCTGGGTTTAAACTCATACTAAACTATAATACAGTTCATTAACTTTTAGTTGGTATTGCGATTTGATTATCAGCAGAGAGAGTATGCTGGCACTGTTCTTCCTCTGTGCGAGGACACCAGTCAAAGCCCAGTCTGTATGAGGGCATGGTGACACTGAATGTCATTTGTGGTGGTGACCTCTCATAGTGGCACATTTACGGACTATCTTGTGTGTGTCTAACACTAGAATTCAGATATATATGTAGATGTTACAGAAGGCAAATTTTGGCTTGATAAAACACCGAGAGCCGACTAAGTGGCATAGTCTTAGCATGAGCTCCTGTGTTCCTCATCACAACCCCAACGAATCTGAAGTCCTCCCTAACGCAGGCTCAGGAGGGTGTGCGGCTTCAGACTCAGGTCTGTCTGACTCCAGAGCCCAGGGCCGCACCGCGGCAGGCGCTGGCCTGGGACAAAGAAATGTCTTTCACTGGAGACACCGGAGTCTGTGCTCTCCTATCTGGCAATAAAGGGAAACCCTCAGGGGAAAGTTATACTGGGCCTTTCACTTTTGTTTTCTTACCCTGGCAAGAATGAGACAGATTTCTGACAGAATTGTAATTGAAATTTTAAAGTAAAAAAAAATTCTAAACTTTTAAGACTTTTATTTAACATGTATAAGATTCACCTTTACATTATTACAAATACTTTACAATAAAAAAGTTTTTGTAAAAGAAAAGAACACATTTCCTGGATTTACAGTTGTAGACTAAAACAAAGAAATATATAAATATGAAGGTCATTCTCCAAGTATTAGAACAGAATACTAATGGAATCACTTCAATAGTTTTTTCCATAAACATTTACATGATTACCCACAACAGCATTAACTTTCAAAGGATCAAATAAATGCATAATAGGAAGGTGATCCCCCAAATTAAGATCTATTTCCAGAAAAACTGAATATATCCTAAATGTCTTCCTCTGCATGGGATTTGGTCAGTATCAGCAGGATTTTCTTTGTTATATATGCAAGAGGAGCAAAGACACTTGTGAGTGCAGACTGCGGGGTCTGTAAATTAAAACTTCTGCCAGCTTTGTGGCATGGGGGGTAGGCTAGAGACCCCCTCACATGATCATTTAAGATACACTTTGTATTTATTATGAAAAGTCACATACATAAGGGAATAATAAAGCATTTATATCCAGAGCAGTCTCAAAACAGGGTTAATATAGGCATATTTCATCCTTTATATTTTAGACTTAATGTTTAACATCTCAGCTATTAAAATTATGCATAGTACCCATGCCAACATCTGAGTAGCAGCATAACAATTTCAGCTACAGTACTTGACTATATTCACATGACGTACCATTTACGAGAACTAAGTATAATTTCTGAACTGCCTCAGTGACCTGTTGAAATGCAACCCTGTCGTATGAGCCCAGTCTCTTTCAGAACTTTATATTTATTGAAAGCCTAATATTTCAGAGTACTTAAAAAATGAAGTATTTAATATTACTGTCAGCTTGAGCTCGTAACAGTCTAGTTAGCATGGAAATCTCAAGTCTAGAATTACTCCTAGAAGTTTTAATGAATACTCAATGCTACTTGAATATGTTTTGACTGGAGGATAGCTGGACTTTTTTCCTCCTAGCAACAAAGGGGCTAAGTGGTAAATCTCTGTGGTTCACAGTTTTCAGGCAAAACAGAAAACAAAAACCATACAAAAGAACTGAATTTGGATACCATAACTCTGATAGAATTTGCTGGATGGAGCAGTGGACTTAAGGATTCTTAGTCAAGACTTTCTCAGATTATAAATACTAATCCACGTTAGTTTCTATACAGAAGCCTTCAAGACCACCACAAAGGCAGGTCAACTGTCAAAGTGTAAACTGATGGCCTGGGGCCTTCTCTGTCTTTTACTACGCCTTCACATCCTCTCTGGTCTAAGTCACCTGCTGAAATCGCAGAAAGTGGGCTACCTGCCTCTGTATTTCCCCCAAAACAAGGTATTTAAGACTCTTACCTGATCACAAATATATTGCTTTAAAATACCATTAAAATCTCTTTCTCTAGGATAGAATTAGAAAAAAAAGAAAGCTATTTTTATTTTTACACATCTGCAAATTCTCCAAATGGGTGATTTGAAATTTGACTTTAATATTCAAAAACAATTAAGATCTAATTTTTCATATCTGATGTTTAAACCCAAAATGGAACCAAAAGTAGACTTGGTATTTGATAAGCACATTTTTTTTCACTAGCTACATCATTAAGGTATAGCTACACTGTACATGTTCTAAGGAAAGAAAAAATAGGAAATAAGGGAGACACTTAAGCAAACATGAACAATTTTTTTCAATATAATGAAATCTGATTGCAGAGTATGCCCTTGGAACACAAAACAGAGTATCCGGACTTTCACTGATGACCGAGGACAGAGGTTCTGTTTATTAAAATGTTTGATTTCCTACATATATCAAGATGTATCTGGTGGCTGCTAAAGTTATAAAGGCATTTTTGTTTTTCAAAATCTCTCCATTTTTTGTTTTTTAAAAATAATTCTGTATCATTTTAAATACTGACAGACAGTCTTGGATAAAGGTGTGAGGCCAAGGGCAGCCCAGAATGAGTGAGACGGGCATTACCCTCATCACAGCACCTTCTACGTAACTGGAGGAAGTCCTCACTTGAACCTCACCTACAATCCAGTCTTCATAATTTTCAAAACCACAAAAGCATTTGCACGAGCACCAACAAAACAGATAGCCTAGAAATAATATTTTAGAGATAGAAAAATAGGTTTTTAAAATTTCATAAATATATCTCTAAACAGTATCTTCATATCTCTGTGAAAAACTTTGATTTTTTTCCTCACGATATAAAGTGAATGTTATCAGTTCACTGTTATTCACAGACAGCAAGTCTTCACCACTTAAAATAACATTTTCCTGGGTTAGACTAAAATATTCAATTCGATTTTTATTTAACACAAATCTTAAAAAATGAAGTATAATTAATGACTCAGGAAGCCCTATCTCTGAACATTCAAAATATTCTAAAATGGGGTGTCATCTTTTTAAAAGTCTCAGACTCTAATGTTATAGTAGTAGTGGATTAATTTGGAATACTCAATCCAAAATGCTAACATGAACTATTCAAATTTTTCCAAACCTCCAATTTGGATATTAAAGTGTTTTCTTAATAATATATTTTTTCCCTTATTTTGCCAACATGAAAATACCCAGACCAAAGTAATTCTATTAACATGTTGTTTCTTGGACATCATTTTGAAAGGACTGGGAAATACTGGTTCCATAGAAACTACATTTTTCTTCAGTGACTGATTCAACAAAATGGAAACTGTCACCAGAAAAACGTTTAGGGTTTGGTTTTTCTGTTCTGCTGTTAAACTGGACACAGATCAGATGGTCTATTTTTGCCTCAAAACAAGTAACTTCTGATATAGTGAAGAAGAAAACACAGTATCTGCCCATCGGGGGCTGAAATAGAAAACCACAGGTCCATGTCAGTAATGTCAAGCAGCTGCCCCGGGTCTTTTTATCCACTACCTCCTTGGAATAATACTCCGTTTCAGCTAAGTCTTAACATAGAAAAGGCCTGTTTCTGGTCATAGCACAGTTTTCTTCCCGTTGTTCTGAATTTTGACTCCTAAAACCAGCAGATAGTAATTCAGTTAGTTAAAATAGCTCTTATGTTAAGGTGCCTTATGGTTGCCTAACATTTTAAATATTAAACATCTTGAATTTCTTATGTAGCGCTAATGGGAGTTCGGCAGCTCACCTAGCATCAACAGGTGACAGTACATACTGGACGGGCCATTAGACCCACTCACGTGTCTCAGACTTAAACACACGTGTTACTCAAGTTATGACTGACGTGTTTATAATTAAACATTTTACTTGTTAAATTGTAGTATAACATTTTCCCAAAGCACAAACACCCATACTTTATATCAGTTATTGCATCAAAAATTTAAACTTAGTACAATACTGTAGGTAGTATAATATGGAAGCTTTCCTTAACAGGAATTCTAACTATCTTGACAGAATTTATAGGGTTTAGACATAAAAAGTAAGTAAGTGGAGCCCAACTCTGTTGACACCGCTATTACGGGTCTTACACGCCACACAACAAGGTCACAGTCGGAGGGTGTTCTTCTGCCCACCAGGATGTTTGAAAGAAAAAGCAGGCCTTTCCTTATCATGTGCAGTGACCACAGAGGCCGCGTCCCTCTAAATGCACACGGCACACGGCCTTGACACCACCATGTTGGTATCTTCTTTGGTGAGTGGGAAAGGATGGGCTCTTTCAGGGAAGAAATCAGTGTCGGCTTTCCTCTTGATAGATGAACATACTTCAGTTTTTAATAGGTCCGTTTTCCCATAAGTGCTTGAATAAAGTGCCTTGGTAGCTCAGTTGCTCCACGTCATAAGCCCACAGGGAAGCTTCAGTTCACCAGCTCGACTCTAGCGTTTGACCACTACTTGTTCATAAGCTCCAGACCCTGCCCTAAAACATTAGGAAAAAAAGTCAAAATTTTGAGCTGTAGTATTTGAAATTGTTCTAGTTAACTTTGCCTTCAAAGAGTGCATTAGGCATTTTCTAAGAGATTTTATTTCTGGCAGATAGGGTTTAAAGAAAGATATCACAGGGTTTAAAGTGATCACTTACAGAAAATACTTGAAATACTAAATATTTATAAATGCACTGAACCCTGATCCTCTGACACTTATCCCACAATAGTCAATTACTGTTTCCTAATTCTCAACCTGTCAACACACTGTGGCAAGAAATCTCTTCTTCAAACATGTTTATATATAAGTCCTAAAATCAGCCACCCAAGAGCATATGCACTCTGGCAGTTTATCAGCCTTGCTCTTAGTTAATGGGCTGATAGTTCTTAGGTGGAAAAGTTGTGTGGCGTCTTGATGTACCTTCCGGGAAAGCATGAGATTCTTTTAGTCGACATGCAAATGTCTTTATATGTGGTCAAAAATGTAAATTACAGCTGGGTAGTGTAAAGGAGAAATGATCTTGAAGAGGGGTGTTTTTTTCACTGGCTTGGTTTGGCAGACTGGTGTCCCTCCAATCTGTTCTCCCCTCCTTCATAGACTTAGCTGGGCACTGGTGCTTGGCAAGAAAGCATGTTTCTAAACCCCTGTACAGATAGGTAGCGCCGTGTGACTAAGCCTCACCCATGGAATGTGAGTGGAGATGTGTCCACTACTGCCTTACTTGCTTAAAGAGAAATTGCTTGCATTAGACTGGTCGCAGTCTGACTTTGACAATGCAGGTGAGGAGGATGGGGAAGGACAAAATGGAGGGTAGCTGGGTCAGTGCATCACCTTTTGAGGCAAAGTGGTCCCACTGTCTGGCCATTGAACTTTTGGTTATGTTTGTTCCTAGCAGCTTAGCCTTTGTCCTGACATGCTAGGTACTGACTGCATTCTATTAATGAAATATGCATAATACTAAAAAACTTTAAGTTGGCAAGCTTTGTGAATAAATTACATAGAGTTATTCAAACGGCCTCATCAGCAGTTTGTCATTGCTGGCGCACCCAGGTCCTTAGTCCTATGTCACAATGGAACGAACACACGTTCCCTTCATTGTTTCTTGGTCTGGGAAGATAAAGGTTTTCTCCAAGCCTTTAAAAACAGTGTTTTTTTGACGACAGCTGGATTCACTTTTGGGTGAGACTCATTCTATCCCGCTCTGACCCCTGTGACCAATAAAGAGGAGAGTGGAGGCGATGGTGGTGGTGCAGAGGGAGGGATCGCTGCTTACAGGTGGGCGCCACTAGGTACCGTCCCCTCCGGTGCCAAGACGTCAGGGGCTACGACCAGGCCTTTCACTTGGAGTGTGCCAGAGAGCAGTAAGACCGGAAGTACCGCCATGACTTATCTCTTTCTTTAATGGAATTTTAAGAGGAAATTCTAAAAAATGGAAGTTAGGTGGTAGTGGTTACCAGCCCGCCATGGACTGAAAAAGACTTCTTAGTTGATCGTTCAGACTCCTGTTCTTACAGGCTCATCGTGCAGGAGAGACAGGACCGTCCTCAACGGAACACCAGTGACCGCCCATTCACAGCCACAATCAGAGTCTGAAGGAGCCCTGGTGAGCACCGCGGCACACTGGCTTTTCAAATGCCCCAAAATGGCTCTGCTTTGGGCAGTGGTGGACTTACAGGAACTTTCTCTCCTGCTTTAAATAACTAGAAACTCTATAGGATATATAGAAAAACAGTTTTCACATGCTGGCCAACAGGCAGAGAAGGGAAATAAATGAAGAGAGTCAGACATCGTCCTGGCTTGCTTCCGGAAGCAGTTTCCTTCAGGATGGCCTCAGCCCGCAGCACAGGCAGGGAGAATCCAAACCCAGCCAGGGGTCTTTCTGAGAGCTTAGCAAGGTTGGGGCCTGGGATCTGTAGGTTAGGATACCAGAAGGAGGGCTAGGGGAAAATAACTGAGGGAGAGTTTGCTGGAACTGTAAGCCCACAGATTCAGGAAGCTCAGTGGACCCTAAGCAGAGTAAACTTTACAAAGAGAAACATACCAAGGAACCAAACTGCTAAGAACATGGGATAAAGAGAAAGTCTCAAAAGCAGCTAGAAATGAAAGATAAATTACATAGAAAGAAATAAAAACAAAAATGAAAGCAGACTTACAGTCAGAAATTAAATGTCCTGAAGGTAAGCAAGGCTAAGCAGCCCTGAGCTGGCCAGGCTGTATCCCACGCACTTAAAATAGTCCTCCCTAGGTCCCTGCCACTCCACTTCTTGTTCTGCTCTCTGCATTCTCCTGGGTTCCCTTTCTACGAAGGCACTGTGGTTCTGTGCCTCTTATGTGCCCCAAGTAAATGCTTCTGGTGCAGCCAGTTTATCTCAGAGAGCAGGCCTAGTGCTAACTCATTAGCTTATCTGGTGGACACCCAGTGGTTATGGAGAGCCTATGTGTACAAATACTGTGCCGGGCACTTCCACTAGATTAATCTCCACAATATCTCTGCAAGATCGGTATTTAATTAGTGCACATAAAGTACTTGAGTGTTTACTGCATGCCAGATTTTGTTGTAAGCCTTTCCACATCTTACCTCATTTAATTTAAACCTGTAACTCCTATGAGGTGTGTTATTTTATCACCCAGGAAACTGAGGCAGAGAGAAGTGAAATAACTTACCAACGTCACACAGCTGGTAAGTGGTGGAGCTTGGGACTGAACCCAGGTAACCCAGCCCCAGAGCCTGTGTTGTTAACCCCAGTGAGTCAGTTATCTTTTTGGTGGCAAGTGAGGTTTGTAATTTGCCAGGACCATGGCTAAGCTGGGTCGTGACGGCTAAGGCAGGCATGAAGCCCAGGTCTGACTCCACGGCTCATTCTCTGACGCTCCTCAGCCTCTCTGGGGCATCTAACACCGTCATCTACTTCAGCTTCATTATCACTCTTTCTTGGGTGGGCGATGATTATTCTGACACTCATTCGGGAAGAGGTGGGAGCCAGAATGCTTTTCTTAGCTGCACAAATGCCTTCATGTCTCAGTTCTAGATTCTCTCTCAACTAGAAGTTGTCTTTCTTTTCTCTGAGTAACAGCAGTACAAATAGCTAGCATATATTGAGAGCTTTCTGTGTCAGGCACTGTGTTAAATACTTCATATAAATTATCTAACTTAATCCTCACAAATATCCTGTGGGCAAGTAAATTTATTTATCACTCCCATTTTACAGGTGAGGAAAATAAACTTATAGAGGTTAAAATCAATGGGGAAAGAGTTATTACTCGACCGTAAGCAGTCTGATGAGACAGCCCATGCTTCTGAGCATCTACTATTTTGGTTCATTTTGGGTGGAATTATCTTTTGCTGTCCCTCTACTTAGATTAATGCCAGCTAGGGCTTACTGAGTATATTACAGCATTTACCCTTTACAACAACCCCATGATTATCACAACTTTTCCACAGAGGTAGCTGAAATTCCACTGAAAGTAAGTGATTTTACCCAGGCCCCAAAAGTGGTCTGGCTAAGATGTGAACCCAAGTCTCTTCAACTCAAAAACACATGTTCTCTCTACTATCCTTATCATTATCTTCATAAATGGTACTTTTCTACCTGTCTCTGCTACTCGTCTGTCCTTGCTCCAATCTATCCTCTACATTATGGCCAGTTACTTTTTAAAAATGCCAATCTGATAGACCACTTCCCTGCTAAAAAATGGCCAACCTGTATACATGGTAAAGGTGGCAGAGGCCCTGACAACCTGGCTCCAGGACACCTGCCAACCTCATGTCCCACAGCTCCCTTTCCACACACCCCTCTCCCCTGAAAAACCTGTTTGTTTCTTGGCAATTCTCTGAGTACGTTATATTATTCATTAGCCAGTAAGAACAATGGTAAAGAACAATGAATGAGCTTTGGACCCCGAGAGATTAGTTTGAATCTTGGTTTTATCACTTAGTTTTAAGGCCTTGGGCAAACTGCCTCAACCTCTTTGAATCTGTTGTTTCCTCTTTTTAAAAAGCAGGAGGAGTACGTTGTGGGTATTCAAAGAGACAGTGTAAAAATTGAGTGAAACATATATGTGCTTGGCACATAAATAAATGCTCAATAAGTGCTATCTGTTATTTTGTATATTTATTATCATATAATTGTTATGCCTCTAAGTTCACTCTATTTGTTCCTACCACCAGGAATATTTGTCTTCCTTCCATATCCACCTGACAACCTCCCCATTTATTTTTTATTCTCCCAAAGACTCTGAAGTGCCAGCTCCTCTAGGAAGCTTTCTCTGTGAGGTCCCATTTCTGTTCTCTGAGTTTACTTTGTATTATAGTATGCACCATAGTATCATAAATTTTAGTTTATAAATTTTAAACTTATAGTTCATAAATATGTGGTTTTAGTTACATAGATTTAGTGTATAATAATATAAACAATAGTTTATTTGTCTATCCTACCTGCTAGAAAGTCAGATAATAAATATTTTAGTCTCAATGGCCAACTGGTCCTATTGCACTACTCAATTCTGTTCTTGTAGCATCAGAGCACGAGAGACGATACATAAACAGGGGTTGTTGTGCTCCAAGAAAACACTGCTTACAAAAGCAGGCAGTGGGCTAACGTGGCCCATGGGTTGTAGTCTGCCATCCCCACGTGCTAGACCACAAGCTAGCTGAGGGTAAGAGCTGGGTCTTCCTGCTTTAAATCCTTACCCACAGGCTGGTCCAATAACTAGTTTCTGAATTTAATGAGTGGATAAGTCACTGAAATTTAGTGAAAGGTCTAAATTGGGTTTACATCCTCTATAAACCCCTTTTCAAATTCATCCCTCATAGCATCTTTGTATGTCCCTCTCTTGCCTACCTATCACATCTGATCGTAGTTAGTTGTAGGTGTATCCTTCAGGCCCTGCATGTGCTGGACACATGAGAGGTACTCAATAAAATGAGAATTGGTAGAAGTGAATGAAAAATTCTTTCAGGTTCTGAACATCAGAGAATGAAGTAACTGTCTCGGACCGAGGGGGCCCCTGATGCGGCTCTGACTCACTCTGGAGCTCTGCATGAGTATTACCTGGAAAGGGACTGTCGGGGGTGCACAGCAGGGCAGGGTCAGGAGTGGGGGGGTGGGAGGTGATCCGAATTCCCGGGCATCGGTGCCCACTACTATTCGCTGCATGCTGGGGGTCAGAGCGCTGAGTCTGGCAGGTGCCTTTTCTTCACCTGGTCTGAATAATAGCCAAAAGGATGTTTGGTTTTCCTGATTTTTCTTAGTATGTGTGTTAGACTCTAGTGAGGCGGAGAAAGGGCTCGTACCAGAAAGCTTAATATCAGTGTGTGTTGCTGAATGGCTGTGCGACTGCTCATAACAAGACAAGACCACTGAAGGAGAATGTAATTTTGCTTTGCTCTTTCTAAAATATCAGACTAAGAACTATTTTCTAAATGTCCTTTTTATATTGTATCTTGCCCAATGCTCTTCTGGTCTTCTAGTAATATATTCTAAAGATAAATCTACAGAACCAATAAAATTATGTAATTTCAAACATACTCAGAATAAGGAAACCTAAGAATACCCTAAGAGCTATAACTTTTCTCATGGAACTACTAACATTTGTGTTTTCTAGCCTCGGTCTAATACAAACCTTGTAACCTTCATCTTCTACACAAGAACATTTAAAAGAGAAAGTCTGTTATTTATTTAGTAATATACTATTTGGACTACGTACCTGTTTGGAAGATGGTGACTACCAAAGGTCGTCCTTCCCCCAGGACCCACAAAGAGTCTCAGTCCTTCTTCTGCAATGCACATTTCAAACAGTTCTTAGAGGTCCAAATCAAATAATATTCATATTTCACTAATTCATATTTTGCACACTTTCATAATAAATTCATTGTTTTACCCTTCAATTTTATTACAGAGATAAAAAACTTTAAAGAGTTACATAAGTATTTTAAAGCAGGCATTTTAAAAGATATCCTAGTAGTTCTCACCAAGTCTCCTAAAGCTATTTTTCTTAAAACTAAGAAGATAGCTCCTCTTACAAATTTTCACAAGTAAGGTTTAATCATTTCTCCTTACAGTTACATAATGAAACCAAGCCCATTGTTAACTGCTCACTATTCACACCAGCATGAATAATTATACCTTTCAAATTGGTGGTATGTAAATTTTCAGTTGCTGTGAAATTGCTAAGGAGGGAATGAAGGATTCTATTATTCACTATCATTTCAAGATCACCACCCAACCCTACAAATTACAATAGTGACATGAAGTACTTATGTCTAAGTATGCCAAGGCAGATATAGTTATCATAAGGTATATAAACATGGTTGACACTGATATATAATTAAAAAATACAATAAAAGCTTTCTTTAAAATTGATCTTGTAAAATTTAAGTTCATTCTTTTCCAAATTTAATACCCACTTTAGAAATATATGAACTATAAAGTTATCTTCAGATTATTATGGGCATGAAATTTATTTTACAGATGTGTAACAGTCTAATGATGTACCAACTCTTTACTGCTGACTAATGGATTACACATACGTATTCTTAATGGTTATAGGCACACCTTCTGCACTGGAGTCCAGGCTGAAGTCTTGACTTTGTAGTATTTTCTCCACAATGTCATCTGCATCCACTCTGGTGTCATCAACTCGCTTCAGCTGAGATTCTACAGAATCTTGTTTCACTGGGCATCTTTGAAAATAATTTTAAAAATTTCTTCCTTGTTATGAAAACAAAGTCCTGTCCCCCCCCTCCCCCCGCCACCATTTATACAAAGACCAAAGGGATACCTGTTGAGTGTTTCTGAAGCTGTATCTTCTCTACCAACTGTGTCAAGAGTTGGTTCAGCTATTTTTTGCTCAATTTCATCACATGGCTCTAGATTACTTTCAATTCCTGTTGATGTACTTCCCACTGAGGTATTTCTCCTGTGGCAGAGCTCAGAGAAACTAGATGACCGAGAGTGGCATGTGCTATACCCTGTCAGAGAAAGTCACTTTGGATGTAATACTAATAACTAATATCAAACACACTGCAACCAAACATTCCTCTCCCACACCACAGTTACTTCAAGTCCCCTGAGAACAATAAATGTCTAAGGAATTCAGCTTCACTTTTAGGCTCTACCTGATACTTTTGACTGCTGGCTTGCATAGCTTGATGTTCTAGAATGTCCACAGGCACCAAGTTCATCTGGAACAGAGGCACTCTTTGCTGAAAGATCTACAATACATAATAACGTAATGTTACTATTACGGCCAGCATGTCGATAGCCAATTTGTATTCTAATCTGTGGATTTTATGAACTGCCAAATTCATTATCAAGAAAAATAAGTTACAAAGTGAAAGAGATCCCTTTAAATCAGTGCAATGCAAATAACTGTGTTGCGATGGTATATAATTTAGTTTATCGAAGAACTGTAGTATTTTTCATATGACTTAACAACTGTATTTTCATAAGATTTACTACCTTAAGTGAAATGATTTCAGTTTTTATGTTTAGTATTTCTCCAATAAAAATAATTAAGATATATTCTTATAAACTCTCACAAAATTGCCAGGTTTTTGTGTGTTTTTGAGGAAATCTTGCTCTCAAAAATCCATTACAGCAGTAAACTAAAGAGCGCTTTGTTACTTTAACGTTAGCGTTGCTAATGCTGGGCTGTAGCTTCTGCAAATGTCTGTAATTTAAATCAGCACAGCATGGGATGTAGCACTGAGAATAAAAGTTCTTGAAAAATTGATTATAGTATTCAGTTTCAAAGTAAACATACAAAAAAGCAGTATCAAAGCCATTTCCAGTAGTTCTCTGATAATGTGCATATTCCAGATGCCAATTATGTATTTCCAAGATCAGGCTTCCACAGAATTCAGGAACTAGAACTGTTTTTCACTTAGAGGCAAAAGGAAACCAATTGAGTAACACAGCAATTATAGCAGCAGTTCTATAAATGGTATTAAATGCAGTTGGAACAACAAATGCTGCCAAACAAGCTACTGGAGTGACTTGGCCCTTCTGCAAAGGTTTCTCATTTATGGACAGGCTGAAAATACAAATCAAAACAAGCATCTCTGGTCCTGCTTTACAGTGGCCCTAAATCCAAAGGTTAGCTACCACAAAATCTCAACTAAAAGAGTTGGTTCACACCAAGAATTACATAGGACTAAATCCTTTACACCAATTCAACCGTTATCTATTTGTTTCCAAAATGTATTCATTTCATGATTATTTATTAACCTCTTACCAAGTCAGGTACCCAAGATATATGCATAAGATATAGGGAGTACAAAATAAATAAGACAAAATATATGCTCACAGTTTAGAGGCAGAAACAGCTATAATACAACATGGCAAGTGCTAAAATACAAGCACCAAAGAGAAGCTATGAAGAGTCCCAAAGGACAAGTACACTGACCACTACCTGGAACTGGGGAAAGATCTCATAGAGGAGGGTAACTCCAGGTCTGTAACAATGTATATGAATCCCTCGGCTGGATCAGGTGGGGAAAAGCACGGAGAAGAGCATCCTCCTCGTTTGTCGAATGAGACAGAGCAGGGAAATGGGACAAGGGTCAGGCTACTATAAAATCTACTTAGTCTGTGAAAAAGGCCCAGCTTATTCTTTAACTTAATCTATATGCCGTTCTTCCTCTTTTTCCAGCCTCTTCATCAAGTAACTTTGTAACCAGGACAGGAGATAGACCTCTGATGTATAATAAACCTATGTGGATAAAGGATGCTGAGATCTGGACTAACACAATCCCCTGAGCAACCCTATTCTTAAGACAAAACTTCAAAAGAATTATGAATCACTTGTATACATCATGCCTTATGCTGACCTCTACATAAAAAGCCCTATAAAACTGCAACCCTAAACTCTTACATGTGTCTCCTCTCTGAGGTCACCCAAACTCCTTGTACTGTCTTATATCAAATAAGCTTTCTTGTTGCATAAGCCCAATGCACTTGTCTCTGAACTCTTTTCCATAATAAAGACAAGAACTCTCCAACCTCCACCGCTGGTGGTAAATGTCTTTGACACTTTGCTATCTCAATTCAGCTCTCTAGTCTTTACACAATCCTCTTCTCTCTACCTGTTTTATTTCAGACCAGTAGGGAAGTGGAAGTTCTCAGAACATAAACTCACTCCATCCAGTGCTCTGTGGCTCCCCCAAATCCTGGGGTGGTGGGGGCTTAGTTCCCATGTTGTGCAGATTCAGGCGGACACTGGATGCCAGGTGACCCTGGTTTTAGGAGTTGGCAAGAGATTTGCCCTGTGCTGAACCAAAGTTCAGTGAGCGTCCCTTTCTTCCTTCTGTTCTTCCTTGCTCTTTACTGCCTGTCCGGCTGCTGACATTCACTTCCGCTCTTGCTTTAATGGATTCCTTTCTTACTGACATTTGTCTGACCTGGTTGAGAATTCTTTCTTGATAAGAGCCAAGAATCCTCCCATGTGGGTTGAGTTTTTACCCACCGCACAGGGACAGATCTCCCCAGACACAGCTGCCCGACAACAACAAAAAAGCAAATAGTTTGGTAAAGTTGGAATATAGGGTAGTGGTGTGCAGGAAAAGAGAGATGGAGCAGATGTGTGCTAATGAAGGACCTCCTTCTATGAGTTTAAAGAAGGAAATAATTCAATGGTTTTAAGCAAGTATATGACACAATGACATGAAAAAGATCTACATTTTGGGGAGCTGACTTTGGCAACAGGATGAACAAGGGGTAAAGGAGTGAAAGTTTTCATGATAATCCAGCTGAGACTGAAAGAATTTTAGCAAGCACAAATGACAACTCAATTACTGAGGTAGAAATACAGGAGGAAGAGTTAGGAGGCCTTGTGCTGGAAATGGGGAATTTGAGACACCTGAGGACACCCATTCACTAGCCATTGAATTTCTACTGTTTCCCTGGCATTATGTTGGAGATACAAAGACAAATAAGACCTGATTATGAAGAACTTAAGAGTTTAGCTGAGAAGAAAGAAATAACAGATGGATTTCAGCATAACATGGGACGTGAAGCTGGCCTTTCCAAAAGACCTTTGGAAATAGGTACCTGGAGTTGAGAAGCGAGGTCTAGAGTCAACACAGATTTGTAAATCAGAACTATTTAACTCATAATTACATGATTATATTTACATTTGTGTGAAAAATCCAAGGGTATAGATGACACTGCCTAGGGAGGGTGAGCAGAGGGAACCAAACCCTGTGGAGCTGTAGAGAAAATGGAAATCTATGCCAGGATTCCTCGTATGGCTTTAATATTGGCCACTGTAGACCCGAAAGAGCCTATTTGCATATCTATGGGATGTTTGCCAGATGGGGCGACTGGTCAGGTACACTACTGGCTCAGGGGAGGGGTGGAGAGAAAACACCCATTCTCTCCTCTCAGTTCCTGGTATGTAATTGGTCGGGTGTCCACCAGTCACCACAAGACCCACCTGCAGAGTTCCTCCTAGAGCTAGGGGTGGGGAGGCTGGGAGAACGGGAGAGAACGGAGAAGGGAAGCCTAGAGGGAGAGCCAGGGGAGAGGGGAGGCTGGTGGAGGGAAGCCTGGAGCTCTGGTGCCCCTAGAGGATTCAACCTGTGCTGCGGAGGAGGAGGGAGCAGTGCTGGAGCCAGAGAGACTGAGCTGTCTTTGCCGCTTGTACACAGCTGGGTGACTGCCATGAGGATGAACATGGCATGACCCCCTTTTACCACCCCCGACTTGCCTTGTCTTTATTTGGTCTCACCAAATTCACTGTGAACTTGCCTGGAGCAGGCGACCCCCTCCTCCTGGAGCAAGAGGAACATCAGTATTTATGAGGAAATGGGAAAAGATGAAGAAGCTGCCAAGAACCTAGAAAAGGGAAGGTCAGAGAGGCTGGATCCAAGGGAGGAGAAAGCTTCAAGGAAGAGTGAACAGCCAAGATAAGAACAGGAACAGTGCCCACAGGGTGAGACACAGGACATCATCAAGAGAGGGCGGGAGACAGGAGCCAGACTGCATTTGTGTTTAGGAATAAATGGCAATACAGCCTTTCTAGAAATTTGGCTATAAACAGTGTGAGAGAGAAAGGGAGAGAAAGGGGGGAGAAGAGCCGAGCGCACAGAAGAGCAGCAGATAAAGGGTGTGGGGCCAAGGAGTTTCTGGTTTCTTTTCGGTATGAGAAGGAACTCAGAATATTTAAATCCTGAGGAGAAGCAGATAATGGAAAGGTTAAAAGCATACAAAGGATTCACGATACTAAATCAGGACATTTCATAGTCCTCACTGTCTATGAGAAGCCTTATCTTTGCCTACCTGAAAAGGTGGTAAGCATGTTAATCGCGCTGCTACACCTTTCTTTCCATTCTTTCAAATGATAACCCAGCTCACATAATATGAGAAAAAAGAAGCTCCTAAGTCCTTTTTCTCCAGCCAACTTGCCATTTTCCCCACCCTGCGTTTAGCTCCTGGAGCAGGTTCTGACTGATGCTGGGAGTTGGCCTGGAGACGCAGTATTCAAGGTGTGGCGTGGCGCCCAGCATATCTACCTCATCAAAAACTCACCGCAGTGTTAGTATCTGGTTTAACAAGCTCATGAGGTGATTCTGATGTACCCAGAATCAGTGACAGAGAAAAAGTGATTCACAGAAGAGAACCATCACCTAGGAGGTGAGTGGTAGAAGCTGCTGGGCATGTGGAATGGGAAAAATCCTGTAGAATCTTGTTCTGTTTGTGAGGAGTAGAAGCATACAATGGTGGGGGTATGTGGCACTGCAACATTTAGCTTTTAATCTGTCAAAGTATAACATTTTAGATGAAATGAAGCATTAGCTTAACCAAAAATTGCATAATTAAAACTCTGCTGGTAATTATCAGCCCATTTCAAATCATGTGCTCACAGAATTTTACATCTGGGAGGGAGAGACTTTGGGGATCTTTTAGGATATCCAGTTAGTACTTTTTCTCACAAATTAAAAAAACCAGTACTCTACAATCCATACCTGCTATTCCAAGATGGATTTTGAGAGTCTCTCCACCTTTTCTATCTTCTTCCAGAGATTCAGATTCACCAGCAATTGGTATAGACATTGATGTAGATGGAGGCCTGTAATGAACATACCTAAGGATCAGAACTTGATTTGTGCATGAATCTGAAAGTTTGAAATATTGTTAGAGATTGGTGTGCAGTCAGTACACAGCCTGAGTAAGTAATCTGGTAATGTTACTGGTGACAGTAACAAAAAGCAACAAATGATACATGAACATCATCAAAACTTGAATAAAATTCATGGGGGAAAAAAAGGTTTTTTACTCAGAATAAAACATGAGATTAGAAAAGGCACTGCCTCCATGGAGTCCAGAGGAGAGGACTCTGTCAGCGTGTTCCTGCACTATGGGCAGAGGGTATTTCACCTGTCAGCTCAGCTCAGAGCAGGCAGAGAGGAATCTGTGAGGTGGGGGCAGGCAGCCCCAAGCGCTTCTGTGTGAGGCTGGGGGGATACCTTGCCTTCTGCTCTAGTGCCTAAGCCCTCTTGCTGCCTCCACTAACTTCCAAAACAGTATCCGTGGTTTTACCTTCTACTTTCTTCTCTGTAAAGAGTTCACCTGCCTCAGGGAGAGTCTACAAAGAGCCCCAGTTGTTGAGATTTGCCTTTGGCGCTGGGTACTCTGGGAGTAGGTAACGGATATATTTTTGTTAGCTAATCCAAGGCTCCTATCTTCAAGTGGAAGCTGTGAAACAGGGAGGGGCAAGTTTGAGTTCTAAAAATAATAATAAGAAAAAAACCCCTAACCTTTTGAGGTTGATATTCTACAGGAAAACCACATCTTAGAGACTATCCCTTGGCGACCCAGCGGTTGAAGGCGTCATGAAGCTGAACCAGTATGTGGCAATTCTTACAGTCTTACCATATTATCTCAATGGAATCCTCAAGTAATTCAGATCCTTGGGGATACAGACCCCTAAGATGGCCATTAAACCTATTTAATTTATAGATTATTTCTATCTCAGGATCTCCAAAATGCCAAAGTTGCATATCTTTTGGATATTTTCAAGTACTTGTTCCGCAAGTACATCAAAGTCAATATATCCTCAGCTGAATTCATCTTCTTTCCCCAAATCTGTTTTCTTTTTGTGTTGCTATCTCTGTGAGTGCCTTCACAATCCCCAAAGTCGTCAAAACCAGAATCCTAGACCTTGCCTCTCCTTTCTACTCACATTTCTCCCTAGCCAATCAATTTCTAAATTCCATAGATTCTCTCTTAATATTTTTCCTGTTCATCATCTCCTCTCCACCTCCACTAGTTGCTTTAGTTTGGCCTTTATGCCTTTTCCTGAATGTCTGTAAAAATCTCCTAGCTCATTGGCCTACCTCTATTCCATGCTACTGTCACTGTGGTCTTTCTGCAATGTGCACATAAACATGTTATTTTCTGATTTAAAACACGTCAATAACTCCTTGGGGTAAAGCTCACACTCCCTAGAAGGGCAGTATATGGCCCTCTGCAGTCTGGACTAGACCTATCTCTTCAATGACCAAAAGCTGTATTTTTAAATAATGTAAAACAGCTCGGTAAAAAATAACGTGCATTCAATATTCTATAAGACAAACTAATATGCAAAAGAAGTACAGTTGTAAAGAACGGAGTCTACAGCACAATCTGGTGACCATGGCTGCCTGTCCTTTCTCTCTAATGCCAGTTCCCCTGTTTCTGCCTCTGCAGGTGGTCTGCTTACAGGTCTCCACCCCTCTACCCCTACACCTGCTTCCTAACCCTGCGCGCCTCCCAGCCTGGGGCCTCTTCGCCCCCTTCCTGTCTCTGGCTCCACTCTTCCCTGTCCGGCCTGACCTCATAGCCCCACTTTAAGCAATACCTTCAGTTTGGCGCCCCTTGTCCTACAGTCGCAAAGACCTGGAAGAATCCCAGCCCTTGATAAGTTCAGTCACCTGCACTAACTGCACAAACCGCACCTAAGCGCTATAGAGAAGTCAGCACCACAGGGATTGATATGAAGGCAAATTCAGAATCTAAAACCTTAGCTGGGCCTTGGCAGCTCTCCTGAGTCTCCTCACTATTTCTTAGCTCTACACCTCCCAGTAGCTTTTTATCTCATTCAGATTATAGGTGGCCTAGACTATTATAATAGTGGCCTCTTTATCATCTGATCTCTCCGCTGTTACTCTCCTCATTCACTCTGTTCAAGGCATACTGGTCTCCTGGTAATTATCTGAACTTGCCAAACACACTCCTCCCTCGAGGCCTTTGTCCTTGCTCCCTGTACCTTGAATGCTCTCTCCCAGATGCCTGCATGGCCTGCTTCCCACCCCGTCAGGTCGCTGCTCAAGTATCACCTTTGCCAGGGGGGACTTCCCTGACTATATAAAACAATTACACTTCTCACCACGGCCCTTGTACCCTGCTTTGTTATTTTTATATTATATATTTACTTGTTTGTTGTTTTCCTCTTGGAATACAAACTCTGAGACATCAGGGATGTAGTCTAATTTTTTTTCCACTACTGTTTCTCTAGTATCTAGAATAAGGCCTACCCAGCACATGGTAAGGAACTTAATAGGTATTTGTTGAAGAAATGAGTAAGTCCACAGAGGCCAAATTAAAAAATTTAATTTGTATGATTTCATAAAAACCCGAAGATGACAAAATACCTGTAATCTTAAAGAGTTTAGAATGTGGAGAGTGTGTTTGCTAATAGGTAATGTTAACTTCTATGAGGGTCAGGTCACTTTCCTAGGAAAGGAACTACGTCCCTTCACTGGTATTAACCTGTAAACAGTACAAAATGTGAATGTAAAAATTTAAACAAATAAATCACTGTTATACTTTTCAGATAATTCACTTATTGAGCATAAACTTACGTTTTAAAACATGGGTCACCAGACATTAGCTGCATACCAATCAAAACCTAAACATAAGAGAAAGAAATATGATTGCAAAAGATCTCTGGAGAGAAGCCATGTTCTGCTCCTCCACGGCACCGAGCTCAGTATTTCCTATTTACAAAGGCTCTCATCTGCCCAGGAGTGCATAATACTAAAACTCATGGTCTTAATGAAGAACAGAATATATATGTATGTATATATGTTACTGCTCGTTTTCCACCTAACGGCTGACATGTATCCTTGTACATACAGCCTCTTTTCATTCTTACCTCTTCACGCCAGTGCCTCCACTGCTATTCTTTTTCTCTTTAAATGCTAAACTTATCGAATGCATGACCTATACGTTTGTGCTGATTTTTTCATCACCTCTTCCTTCACAGAACTCTACATTCTGGCCTCCAACTCCATCAGAACAGCACCCATAAATATGCTATGTCTCAGGAAGGAGATGGACATAGAGTTTTTAAGAAATTGTGTAGAGAAGTAGAATAGAGAAGTGGAACAGTGGTTGGAAGAGGTAAGTTGGTTTTTGTTTTTTGTTTGTTTTTTTAAATACAGGAGATACTAGAGCTGTTTCTTTATATGTTAATAAGGACGGTTCATTAGAGGGAGAGATAATTGGAAAAAGGGATAATCTAAAGAGCAAAGCTCTTGAGTGAGCACACAAGCTTGGGAATCTAGAACCTAAGAGGAAGGATTGACTTCTAACAGGAAGAGGGACACTTCATTCATTGTAACAGGAGGAAAAATGGTAATAGGGCAGGAGAAACAGGAAGATTGTAAATTCTGTGATGACAAGATGAGATAATTTGAACTTAATGGCTTTTATTTTCTCAATAAAGGATAAAAGGCAGGCCTTTAGATGACTGCAGGAATGGTGTGGAGTTAGGAGGAGGGGAAGGTATGGAACAGAGTATCTAGGAAATTGGGAAAGGAAGCTACGAAAAAGTGGGGTACCTTGTTTGATGTCAGTGAGCATGACTTTAGTAATGCCAGCTGGACTGGTTGTGTGATCTTCTCCAGCGGTGTTTGGCAACTAGGATGCAGACTCAGAGAGGACAGCTGAGTTTGATTAGGGTTCGAGATTCCTCTGGAGAGAGCAATGGAGGGAGATGGGGCAAAGGAGCAAGGAGTATTTTTAAGGGTATGATAATCGTGGATCATGGAACCTAAGTGGGGAAAAGAGGGAAGTGAAAGCAAGTGGTGGAGAGTGAGAAAGTGGTAAGGTTAAGAGCTAAGTGCGAGTAGACCAAGAGGACTAGAACAGCAGAGATGGCAGCAGGAGAGAAGGGTACTCCAGGCTGAAATTCTGGAGGTGGTGCAATTGTAGTGGTTAGAAAGTCTACAGTGCAATTATAGGAGTAGGAATTGAGGTGAAGAAAAAGAAAAGGTTGCTGGAGATGGGCGGTAATTTAAGGAACTGAGAGGCTTTAGGCACACATGAGATTAGCTAGAGGGAGAGAATATACAGAGTAGACAGTCCACAAGGATAGATCACTCACAGATGGTGAAGGCACCAAAAAATAATGGCAGAAGGGCTAGAGAGAAAACCTGTGAGCCAGGACCTAAGGCATCAGTGCATGGGAGACGGAAGGTCATTAAGTGGCCAGGAGATGACAGGGATACGGAAGGGAGAGACCGTGAGAGTAGAATGGTGTGATCTATAAAAGTTTGGCTTCTGCAGGACAGAGTGTGAGACACGATGTGAAAAGATACAGTGGGAACCAGAAGGAAACTACCCCATGAGCTGACCCTAAATGTGGGGTCTGAAATTAGTTATTCCAATTTTCAATGAAACACTGCAATTCAGAGAAGGATTATTCATCTTCTTGTACTAGAAATATGAAGAAACTGAATTTAGTGGCTTGCTTAGGGTAAGTCTAATAATGCACAGCATAGTCTGTTTCTTTCTTATCATCAGATAAGTTACCCTGATGGGGTAACCTATCTAAAATACAACAAAAGAGTTATCCAGTGAGTTTTACTGGGTACCAGGCACTTAACAAACATTCTCTCAACTGATCTCATTTAACACTCCTCCTAAGTCTCTGAAGTGTATATTCTCTCTGTGGCTGTCAGAATATGTGGCTCCCAATGGTACTTGGAAACAACAGGGCAGATGCCCACCTGTTATGTCACTAGTTACAAGAGAACCCAGTGACTCTGATGTGCCCACAGCTGCTTTTGGAAGTCACCTTTTGGGAGCTATGAAGAGTTTAAGGTATTCATTTATCATGCCTCCTCCTCCCAATGGGCCTTTATGTTGTCGTGGTTGTGTGTATTGGGAATGTTCACAGCACCAAAGAGAAACGCCTTAGGATCATGAAGGTGAACATTTGTCACTTCCACTGCTTCTGTGCTTTGGGTAGTTTTTCTCCCAGGGGTTTCAGTGGCATGGTCAGCTTGTATCTCCAGGTTGATTCCCATCTTGCCCTTGACAGGATATACCTGTGCTAACTTAAAGGCAGAGAATCTCGTTTGTTACATGTAAATCTTGAAATGTGCTTACTTTAAGAATGGAATTATCCTGTCTTGTATTTTTGGTATCATAGCCTTCCAGTAAACAGCGACGAGTGGTATTTCCTGATCCAGCGAACTCTGCCAGGTTTAGATCTGCAAAGCCCAGCTATGGAAAGAAAGAGCATTATATTAATAGAATGTCTGCTAGGCTTCTATCATATTCTCCTTAAAATAAACATTCAATCCATGCTCTAGACAAGTTTTCTCAAACTTCAGTCATTTGCAATTTTTACCATCTTAACAATACTTGTTCTATTATTTGCTTAATATAGATCTTTAAATTGCTCACTTTTGGTAAAAATTTACTACCTATTCTAGTTTTGTCTTAAGCAATATGATCTTTGAAATCACAGATTTGTTGTGCTAAATATATATATTTTTTCTGTACACATTAAAATGTATAACTGCTGAAGTAAAAATAATGCATATCAATCAATTAAAATCATTGCAAACAGCAGTGGTACTCACCTCTCACTATGAGAAATACTATAGTCAGATCATGCTCCATTGCATATACATACAGAAAACTGATCAGACTTCCTTCTCACTATTCTGCTCTGGTTCTATTCCCAGGTAACCACTGGACACTGCAGGTAATTACAGGTTATTAAGTTCTAACTCTCCACACAAGAGCTAAAATGACTTAGGTGTGTAATACACTTTCTTCGGTACAAGCCCCACACATTTACCTTGCTCATCACCCCGGAGCTGAATCTTTTTCTATGAAATCTCTTCCTCTCATTCCCAAAGCTGCAGCCCATACCAGCCCTTTCTGCTGCTATCTTATATCCTTAAAAAAAAAGGTATTTTCTTTTTTTTTACTAAGTATTTACAGAGTCTTTTATTAACAAAATGTTTTGACTTTGCAATAAATTTAACACTGTTGTTTTGCATGATACATTCTCTTGTAGATCTTACAGCTTTTTTTCTCACTCCATTCAGGTCTGTGTTGCAATGCCATCTCTCTGAAGGGGCCTCCCTGACCACTCCAATACCTGCCCCACCTCCTCCCTCCCCTCCCCTGCACTTGTCACCCTTTAACCCTTATTTGCTTTATTTTTCTCCCTAGTAGTTATCATCACATCATGTACATACACATTTCACCTTCAAACACTGCTGTGATTTTAAGTGGCTTGCTTTCATTTTTTAAAACCACAGATTGGGCACATACGAACGGCATTCAAGATGAAGATTCTAGTTGCAGGCTGAAGCATCATGTTAGTAGCTTTAAATGGTACAAAGAGAATGAAGAGAAAGAGCTAAGAAACCAGTTGAAGGGCCATAAGCCCCAAATGCAAAAGATCAGAACACATCAAACCACAGGTAATATCTGCCTAATTTTCACATGGCCTTCCTGCCTCTTTTAGGGGTCCAACGGAACAGCAGAAAAGGCTGGATCTGTCCGGGCCAAAGTCTACAGGTGAAGACTTACGTGGCTATTTGATTACACATCATTCACAGGCCCTATTTCCTACATAGTCCTTTCTCTTTTAACCTCCAACTCCTCCTTTCCATCTGTACTCTCTGCTGATACCCCGCTTCCTATTTCACTCAGATGATAAAAGCAATCAAAAGAGCACTTAACTTCCACATGCTCTTATTGCCAGCGGCGTCCACGCCCCTACCAGCCTCTGTGCCCGGGCATTTGCTTTCCCGTTTACTGTCTGAACTGGCTGAGCTCCGAGCTGAGGCCAGTGGCCCCCTCCTGCCTCCTCAAATTCTTTGCTTCCTGAATTCTTCCCTCTCTTTCCATTCTAAAATTTCCCTTCTCCACTGGATCGTTCCCATCAGTACACAAACGTGTTGGATTTTCTCCCATCTTAATGAACAAAGAAAACAACACCTTACCCCACATCCCTCTCCCATCTATCTGCTCCCCTTTCTGGCAAAACTCCTGGCAGAGCTGTTTATGGTGGCTGTCTCTGACCCCTCCATTCTTCTCACCGCGCCAACTTTGTCTCCCCATTCTCTTCCTAGTTTACTATATTCTAGCCACAGTGTTCTTTCTCTTCAAAGTGCCAAGCCCATTTCAGAGCCTTTAACACATACTGTTCTTCTGCCCATACATTCTCTCGTAGGTCTCGCGGTTTTCCTCCTCACTCCAATCAGGTCTGTGTTTGCATGTTCACATGCCATCTCCCTAAAAGAGTCTCCATGACCATTCTAACGCCTGCCCTCCCCTCCCCTGCACCTGTCACCCTTTAGCCCTCATCTGCTTTATTTTTCTCCCTGGTAGTTATCACCACATCATGTACATACACATTTCACATTTATTTTGTTTATTGTCTGTCCCCCCAACCCTCCACAAAGGCAGGGATTTTTGTTTGTTTTGTTTACTGCTGCATTTCCAGTACTTAGAAGAGTGCCGGGAACAACACCTGGCACATGACGGGCAGTTAACATTTATTTGTTGAATAAAAACAGCCCATTGGCTCACCATCAGTTGTTGGAATGCTGGTATTACAGTGTCACTAAGCACAATGTAAGTTTAAAAAAAAAGAATCTGGTTAGTCCCCACTAAGAAAGCACGTTAAAAGATAGGCTATGTCATGTGACATTTTAGACTGGAGGTTACCAATGAAGGTTATGACGTTCCAGGCTGAAGGTCAACATTTACTGAGTACCTTTTACATGCCAGGCCCTGTCCTAAACACTGGGAAACAGTGATGAATAGGACAGATAGGACATCTTAGAGAGCTTACATTTTAGTAAGGCACCAGACAGTCCTTGTTTCCCTATGATTTTCTTGTTGGCTTCACTGAGATACCTGTCTCATTAAAATGGCATATACACATAAATACTAGCTATACCTGTAGTAGATATTATTTCATGGGCAAATAATTTTGAGCATCTACATTCCAGGTCATGTCAGGCATTAGGAATACAAATCATTCCTATTCTCATGGTGCTCATAGTTTAATAAGAGAAGACAGAAAAGAAACAAATTCCTATAAAAAAGTGGAAGTGCTATGACAGAAGGAGGCACAATCATAATAAAGAGGAAAAGAAAATTTCTCAGTCAGCAGGGATGACTAAGCTGAGTTTTCAACGAGTTGACAGGACAAGAGAAGGGAGAAGCACATATGTGGCAGGGAAAACATCAAGTCCCAGGGCAAAGAGGCTAAATAGCATGGCACATTCCAGGAAGTTCATGAAGTCCTCTGAAGCCTAAGGAGGAATGAGTGTGTGTGCACGTGCAGATAGGTGATTTGCAAATCAACACGGGTCTAATATGTAGCGTTGAAGATTTTACATTTCATTTTCCTTTACAGGCAAAAGATAGCTGCTGAAGTACTAAAAGGGGGAATGACCATGTTGGCAGTTTAAAATGATCTCTCTGGCAACAATATAGTGGATGGACTGCACGAATGCAACTAAGGCAAAGAGCAAAAGATAGGAGGCCAGTGCAGGTTTTAAATAATGAAGGCATAACCTAAGGCAGTGGCCTAGGTAATGGAGAAAAGAGATGGTTTCAAAAACTTTTTAGAAGAGAGAAATCAAGGGGATTTGTCAATCACAACAGACCCTGTTTTTTGCCTACCTACCATTCAACTCTCTGATATCCCTTGTAGCAGAGTCCTGATTTTATTCTAGAGACCACTCTTAGCTCATCCATGTGCACTAGGGAAGGAATCCCAACTCTAGCTCATTGTTGAGTTGTGGTCAGTCCAAACTAACCACGGCAATCCATCCTTATTGCCCATGGCTGGTTTAGGAGTGGGCAGCATATGATGGTTGTGGCTAATGAAAGATATGTGGAAGTCCTCTGACGGTCCTCTCACAACAGTTTTCTCATTCAAAAAAGTCACACATGATAGTGGGAGGGGAGTCTAGTAGCCATAATATTGCTCATGTAATTGTACATTAATAAAAGCAAAAAAAAAGTCACACATGGAGAAACAGCTTGATTTTGTCATCATGTGAATGTGTTGACTGAAACTCAAGCAGCAAGCCGCCTGATGAGGAGCCGGCCAAGGACGACCTCATCCCACAGACGGAAGACTGAAATGGGAAAAGGAACATAGGTCCTTGAGGACCTTCCTCAGTCAGTGGGTCAACCGATTTGGGAGCAGCTCTATGTCACATCTACTGCTTTAAAAATCTCTGGGTGAGGAGGGTTTTCTGTTACTTGTTGCAAAGAGCAGACTAACAGACAACATAACCCAATAGTTTTAGGGAGTTAGGAGATTTGATGGTTGAAACTAGTGTCCTGGTCTTTGGCTCAGAAAACTGAACTGAGATTAAGACAAGTTTGTGGCTTTCTGGTATTACTAATTACTAATTCCTTCTATTCAGCAAAAGGTGAGCTTATTCATTATTAATTTCACTTAGCTAGTCAAAGTAGAAAGGACAACAGCGATCGTGCGTATATAGATACAGCTAAGAGAGCACAGAGGAGGGGTCCTAGTCCACTGGTGACTTGGTACCCTCCCTACCATGCATGTGCTTCTCCCTTCTCTTGTCCTATCAACTCATTAAAATTCTATTGCAATACTCCTCAGAGGTGACTGAATTAACAGATGCAATTGTTAATGCAAACTAGAGATTATCCTCTAGTAGGAAAATGGAAATTTAAGAATAATACCCCATAATCTGCAATTAGAAAGAATATACCTATAATTTATTGTTGGATCCAACTGTTCAATCTCTAAGCTGCTTTATTTTAAAAGAGCTAACTTGAACAGTAATTAGAAGGAACCATTTAATTTTTAAGTTTATAAATAGCAAAAAGTGATATTACAAATTCTTAAAGAGCTAAATTAACATCTACTTACCTTTGCATAAGCTTTTCCACCTTTTAATTCCTGCCAAAGATAGAGAACTCTGTAAGGATATCATCATATGATTAAAGACTTAGAATTAAATAGATGTCAAATAATTCTGAGGTATAACAAATATAACAAATATAGATAGTAAAATTCTGATGATCTTATATCCAACTACTTGGATGCTCTCCACCCTCAAAATGACCAGAATTTCTATTTAGAATTTAAATTAAATCTGAAAGAGACAAATGGTGAGAAGAAAAGCTAATATTTAATCTATTTGCTGAAGAAGAAATTGCCAAAAAGTACCCTAGACACATTTCAAGAACCTGAATCACCAAAGAAAACTTGATTACCTTCTTAAATACATCAATACATTGTAGAAAGATTTTAATACACCAGAGGTCACAATTACCAATTTTTAGGAATTGTCCAAAAGATGCTCTATGCATATATGTGTGTGTGTATTTTCCCTTTTTACTCAAATGATAGTGTACTACACACACAGTTCTATATTTTACTTTTTCCACTTAACATGTATTGCTGTGGGCATTGTTCCATGTCAGTATAGTAGAAGCCCTCTTGTCTAATGTGAACAAGACTGGAAAAAGTAAAAAAAAACAAAAACATATTTTAACTTAAAACATTTAACTGTAGATTAATTTGCCAAATCTTTGGATAACACATCACACAGATGTGAGAATTAAGGGTAAAACACTTAGAACAATGCCTAGAACACAACGTACTCTGTGCATGTAATTGTCATTACAATTAAGGCCAAACTCCCCTCTCCCCATTCGCTTTAAAATGTGTTTGATGAATGGAGTTGCCTCTTACCTTTCTTGTATTAACCAGATACATATGTATTATGTACCATTTCTATCTTTAAACTGGTGAATTTAAATAAATTGAGAAGTGGTCTACTGAGAGTGAAGCAACTCTGTTATGCATGAATACTTGCTGCCTGTCCCCTTCCCTGCCCCACTGATGTCACCTGTAGCCAGGCTAGATCTATCAAATTTGCTTCTTTATTAGGTTACTGTCATAGTCCTTAATTAAATAAAGCAAAACAGGGCAGAACTTTCTCCAGATGATCCTTTTCTCTTAAGAATTCTTTTCGTTGCTCCTCTCTACAGCCAAACTCCTCAAAGACTTCCCCAAGCTTGCTGCCTCTCACTGTATTCCATCTACCCCAGTTGGGCTTTTGTCCTCACTTTCCCTCTTCAATGGCTCTTATGATCACCAACGATTGCCATTTTTATTCATGCAAACATTCTGTCTTCATCTTACTTAATATCGCAATAGCATTTGACACACTTGGCCACTCTGCCTCCTTTCTTACATTAATTTTCTTGTCTATAACTTCCATGGTGCCACAATTGTTTGGTTTTACTCCCACCTCGTTGACTGCTCTTCTCTCTCCTTTGCTGGACCTAGTCCTGTTTTCAACCTCTGTAGAAAGAATGCTCGTTGTACCCCTTACCTGTCTCCCCTTCTCCACAGTAATAGAACTCTCTGTTTTTAGTTGGGCACCTGGCTACCCAAAATAAAGTACAGTTGACCCTCAAACAACATGAGAATTAGGGCACTCATGCCCTTTGCAGTTGGAAATCCTCATATAACTGACTCCCCCAAAACTTAACTACTAATAGTCTGCTGTTGACTGGAAGCCTTACTGATAACATGGTCAATTAACACATATTTTGTATGTTATATGTATTATACAGTGTATTCTTACAATAAAGTAAACTAAAAAGGAAATGTTCTTTTCAAATCATCACAAATCTCCAAAAAACCTCCAAATATATTTATTGGAAAAAATCCACATATATGGGGACTGCACAATCCAGCTTGCACCCCACTGTACTCAATCTACTCTAGTTCAAGGGTCAACTGTAATGACAACATTTTCCACCTGCTTTTTGTGCTATGGCCCTGTGACTAAGATCTGGCCAAAGCACACAAGAAATGGTAAGTATGAATCCCTGCTCCTTTCTTGTACCTGCTACCAGTAATCTCTGAGTGACAGTGATTCAGCATTTGCTCCAGGGCCTCTTGTCTTCTCTAGCTACACTTTCTCTCTGGGTGAATTCATTCAGGTCTATGCCTTAAAATAACAACAGTATGTTGATGACCCTCAAATCTCTGTCTCTAGTCTGAACTTTTCCCGACTTCCAGAACTAGTACTAGTTTCTAACATTTCACAGATGCCTCAAATTTAACCTGGGCAAAATAGGCCTACTGATCTCAATTTACCCATCCCCAATTATTCTGAATCTTCACCATTTCAATAAATAGCATGATTCTACCCATGTACTTGGGCAAAAGGTCTAAGAGCTACCCTCAATTCTTTTTTCCCTCATTCACCACATCCAATCCATTAGTGTGTGTGTGTGTGTGTGTGTGGGTCTACCTCCAAAATACATCCTGAAGTATACCATCCATACAAAACTCTATTAACAGGCATTCCTCACCCAAACCATCCCAACCACCTAAGTGGTCTCTCTGCAATTCATTCTCCACATAGCAGTTAAACTGATCTTATAAAATCATGTCTCTCCTTATTAAAATCTTCAAATGGTTCCAATTATAATTAGAATAAAATTGAAACTCATTACCATGGCCTGTAAGGCCCTACCGGATACAGTATCTCCAACCTCATCATCAAGAACTGGTCTTACATGCAAGATTTGTTGTTTATCCTAAATGGGGGCCAGGTACTTTTCAATCTGTGCCTTGATATTTTTCATCAGTTTTAGAAGATTCTTAGCCATAATTTCTCATCTCCTTCTGGGGCTCCAATTACATATATGTTAGACCTTCTTACCATTTCCTATGTCTTACACTCTTTTCTTTATATTCTACCCCTTCTCTCTCCATGATTAAGCCTGGGCATTTTGTCTTATTTTTCAGTTTACCAATGCTCTCTTCAGTTGTGGCAAACCTGTTGTTAAATCCACCTGTTGAGATTTATTTTCATCTATTTAGCTTTAAATTTTAGTTACTGTATTTTTCAGTTCTAAAATTCAATTTGCTTTAAAAAAAAGTTTCTAGTTCTCTGATAAAATCCTCCATATTATTCATTAATATAGTTACTGTCAAAGTTTGTCTCTGATCTTCCCCAAATCTGTACTTTCATGGTCTATTTCTATTACCTATTTTCCTTCTGATTTTTGGTCATGTAGTCATATCTCTTGGTATGCTTGGTATTTTTGTGCATGATAAGTTGAAGAAATAATTTGACATATGATCCTTCAGAGAAGATATACATTCGCTTCTGGCAAATAATAAGGTAGGGGCAGCTCACCTTCATCAAAGCAGGGATGGAGCTGATGGAAAGCTGAGTTCTGTCTTTATAAGAGTTGATCTATATCTACTAAACTCCTCCTTGTAGGATGAAACTTCTAGGGTGTCCCAAAGAAAAGCTTGGGTATTTACCAAGGCCTTTCCTGATGATGGGCCCTGGACTCCAGGTTTCATCCCATTAGTTCTATAAAATTGCAGGAATCTTAGCTCCTTGGCCTCTCAATCACCGCTTTTGGTACAACTTCTTGAGCACTGCTTGCAAATCAGCAAATGCTTGAGGCTAAGACAACATCAAACATCAGGCTAATCCCTTCACTCTTCTTTGTCTCATTATAATAAACCTTTCAAGTCCTCACTGCCTTGCCAGCTTCTGATACCTTCATGCAGCTATTTTTAATATTTTCTCTAGTTTTTCTGATTGTTTTCAGAGAGAGGGGTGGTCTGTAACAAGCTAGTCCATTAATTTTAAAAGTGTAAATTCCCAAGTTTATTATTTTAAAGTTTATTATTATCCCCAGCCTGATATGGATTGAACTGTATACCCCCCAAAAAGATAAATACTTAAGTCCTAACCCTGAATACCTCAGAACGTGGCCCTATTTTGAAATCAAGTCTTTATACAGGTAATCTGGTTAGAATGAGGTCCTACTCTAATATGACTGGTGTCCTTATAAAAAGGGGGAAATTTGAACATAGACAGAGACACACACAGGGGGGTAGTTAATGTGAAGACACAAAAGAAGATAGCCTTGTAACTGGAATGATGCGTCGACAAGCCAAGGAATGCTTGAGGCGACCAGAGGCAAGAAGAAAGGCATGGAACAGTTTCTTTCCTGGCACCTGCAGAGGGAGCATGGCCCTGCTGAGACCCTGCTGATTTGACTCCGGCCTCCAGAACTGTAAGACAAATTTCTGTTTTAAGCCACCCAGTGTGTGGTACTTTGTGAGAGCAGCTCTAGGAAACTAACACAGGGCTCTTTTACTTTTAGGTCTGATAGTTAATTTTATTGTCAACTTAACAGGGTCATGGGGTACCCAGGTATTTGGTTAAACATTATTCTGGATGTGTCTGTGAGGGTGTTTCTGGAAGATACTAATATTTTAATCAGCTGACTGAGTAAAGCAGATTGCTCTCTCCAAGGTAGGTGGACATGATTCAATCTGTTGAGAGCTTCAGTAGAATAAACAGGCAGAGGCAGGCTGAATTCTCTCTCTCTCACTGTTTGAGCTGGACATCTGTCTTCTGCCCTCACTAGACTTATACCATCAGCTGCCCTGGTTATCATATTTTTAGGGTCTGTACTTATAGCATTGACTTTCCAGTTCTCAGGCCTTTCCACTCAGACTGGAACTACACTACCAGCTTTTACGGGGCTCCGACTTGCAGACAGCAGATTGTGGGACTTCTTAGCCTCTATAATTGCATATGCCGAATCCTTATGATAACTCTCTTTTATGTCTATGCCTCTATCTATATCTATCTCCACTCTATTGCTTCTGCACAAGGTTTTACTCCTTTAGAATGGTGCTTCCCTAGATCTTTACATGGGTGCCTCCTCTTCAAATGTTACCCCTCAGAGAAGTCTTCATAGTCCCCTCCCCCAATTTCCTAAAATGATTTCCTCTTCCTAAGTTATTCTCTATTATATCATTGTATTTTATATATAACACTTATCACTATCTCAAATAATCTGGTTACATGCTTACTATTTGTCTTTCTTACCACTCTTCCCTTAACTCCAACTAGAAAGTAGAGTTCTTGAGGGCAGAACTTATTCCAGTTCACTACTGTCTATTCAGTGCCTAGAAGAGAACCTGGCATATTGCAGAAATTCACCTATTTGCTGACTTGTGATTGACTGCTTCCCTTTTTCCTAGGTGCTAGAGTATATTATCAAAGTTTTTCATTTTTGTCAAATTTATAGGTAAAAACTAGTATCATAATTGTAGTTTTAAAATATATGAGGAGATTGAGTAACCTTTTATATGTTTAAAGCTATTTATATTTTCAGTTTTGTGAAATGTATATTCTGTCCCTTGCCTATTTTTCTAAAGGGTTTTTGATATTATTGATTTATTTGAAGGTGCTCTTTCTATGCTAATGAAGTCAGTCCTTTGACATGATTTGAAGTATTTTCCCCTAATTTACTACTTTGCTTAAGGTATTTTTTACAAAGCAGAAAATATATAGTTGAGTTTACTTATTTTTCTTTATCTTTCTTACTTTTATCTTTATTATTCTCATGTGGCTTTTTCTCTTTTCTCACTAATTGAAAGATAACAAGACTGGAGCCACTCCCTTGGATCTAACAATGGGCACCATATGGTGCAGAGGGCGGAGTTGTTCTACCAGCCCTGGGTCCCTTGCCTTATTACCCATGGGAGATACAAACTTCTATCCTGTTTGAGTCATTATATATTTGGGTATGCATTACATACGCTTATAACATATGCCCTAACTAATACACCAAACCACGATAATCTGAGGAACTGGATGAACAAGTCCTATCTTAAATAGAAAAAGAAAGTAAAAAAAAAAAAAAAAAAAAGAGACTCTGAGTCTCTTTAATTAGCCGTTATGCTTTACTCTCAACTGGTTATATGTTTTCTTTTTCCTAATATTCAAAGACTAGCAGATCATCTTTCAAAAATCTTGATTAGAACTCCATTTGGAAAAGGTTTCAATGTGAGAGTTGCAGCAGTAATTAAAGTAGAAAGGCAAGAAGATAAGATGCTTTACTCATATCTTGGTTTATCCTTATGATGTCTTGAGGAAACAATTATTATGGCCTTATTTGAATGAACAAACTGATTTTTGGAAAGTCAGAAGAATTGACTATGGTCTCATAATTAATAAGTGGAATATATGGGATTCAAGCCCAGTTCAGTATGATGCCAAATACAAGACTGCACTATACTTCCTTAGGGAAGTCTCTAATCAATTATTGCTACTCCAAATATGACTGCTTTAGAGGTCTATTTTCATTAAAGACTTAAAACCTATAAAATGTACATATATATTTATATTTAACTTATATAGAGCAATATGAGAGAATTTAAAATATAGCCACACACATCCTAGTGTTACCAGTTCACTCAAAAAACAGAACGAGGAAGCTAAAAATGCAACTTTTTTTCTGAAACAGCAGGATGTGAGACTGGAGTAGAAAGAACAAGGCAAGGGACTTCTGCTTTTCATTCTAAATCCTTCTCTATTTAATTTTTGAATGTGTACTTTAACTGAATTTTAAAAAATGTATATAAGATATAAACATAAGGTTTACATTTTAAAGACAGTAGCTTAATTCCCCAGTAGTGGTGACTAATGGATTCCTCTGTTTCATCCAAAAAAGGTAGGATCATATATTTATATACACACACACACACACACACATATAGCTGAACCATTTGAGACTGCCATTTTTGTAGATTGTAAGTAATATGCCTTAACCTAATATGTGGAAAGGAAATGTAATAAAAAGAAAACATGGAACTAGAAGGATTTGTGTTTGAGTCCCCTACTGTGCCATTTACTAGCCATGTAAATTTGGGCAAGTAACAATCTCTCTGAGCCTTGGTTTTCCTGGAAAAAAAAAAGGGAAAAAATAACACCTATTTTCAGGGTTGTTATTAGACATGATATATGTAGTCCCTGAAACAATGCCTAACAGGAATTTAATGAATGGCAGGATATAAACATCTATAGCTTCTAAAATAATAGCAATAAGATGAATACTTATATGTATAGTGATAGTAAGATAACACCCCTGAATGATTTTAATTTATAATTTCAGATTCTTCACTATATTTGTCACAGTAACTTAAATGACTGCTGCAGGGTGAAGGGAAATCACATATGATGTTCTGACGATAAAGCAGAGCTAAGTAAAGTGAGTCGGTGACTATGGAACTAATTATGGTTTCTGAAAGGCGAGAAGTCATGGGCTGTCTTTATACCTTTCTCACAGACACTCTGTACATGCAAGGATCTAGGACGCCTGTGGTGGCACTTGCACTCATTTTGCACATAAATGAGAACTTCTTCCTCCAGTGAACACAGTTCGCTTGCACCACCTCCCTGGAGAAAAAAAAAACAATAACAGTTATTGATGACTTGTTAAAAAAGCACACATACTTTTTCACTCAAGTCTATAAATGCAAAAGTGACATATTAAAATCCAGGATTTGGAAATAGTGAAACACGGGGAAAACAAATTCCTGACAATGTGATCTGAAAACCACTGAAAGATTTTAATTACCCACAAAAACTGAAAGAAGGTGAACTGACTTATCAATTCAGTCCATATAAATAAGAAGCTTCACCATTTATTCATTCAACATACAATACACATTTATTTTAGATGTATTTGGGTATGTGCTAGGTGCTTAAAATACGAAGATGAGAATGTTAGCATTCCTAACCTTGCAGGGCTTACAGATTACAGTTAATGTAAGAGACAGAAATATAAACATACTTTTTCTAAAATACACTGTCACAGTTTTACTCTTATTCTAGCCATAATAGCAACAGCAGCTACCATTTACCAACAGTTCACTACATGCTGTTTAATGTCATAACATCCCTAGGAGGTAGCTGGCATCCGCTCTCTAGATAAGGAAACAGAAGCACAAGGAGAGCACTTAACTAAGGCCACTCAGGTAGGAAGTAGCAGAACTAGCATTCGTACCATACCTGTTTACTTCAGAAGCCTACTTGTCCGCAAAGGAAAATCTGTTGTTTTTTCAAGAACTCTGCTCTTTCAAGTTTCCAGGTTTTTGTACATACTGATCCCTCTACTGTTCTGTGTAAATACAGGGGCCTTAGCCTTAGAAAGGAAGGATAATTATTTCTCTGACACAGGAAGAAAAGAAAGACAATAGATAATAACAGAAAATGGAGAAAGCAAAAGGGGAAGGCAAAAGAGGGCAGGTTGAAAAGTTGTGATCTTAGTGAAGTCATAGGTGAGGTTACCTCTAAGGAGTGAAGGGGGCTGATGGGTGAGGTGAATGCACATTTAGATAAAGGGTGAGCATAGTTAGGAATAACTGATGTGGTAAATGTGACAGGGAATCAACTTGTAGCTGTCTCAGTGAATAAAATGGATTTGTACTGGGACCAGTTTGGTTTTATGGATTTCTCCATCAATACACAGAAATACATGAGCAGGAATTATAAAAACAAATATAATTTTAAAACCAAGCATGTGTTTGAGTGTGCTGTCGACATATATGTTTACTTATGTACCTATAAACAGACACACAAATGGGGGAGGGGGCATGTATTTTATCATAGGTTTCATTGTGATGACTTTAGCTATTTTATTTTTTTCATTAGGAGCCTTTAGGTGATTTAATGAATTATAATGTGATGAGAATGTTTCTGTTCTTAGAAGAGTTTTTCTTGAAAACCAGATGGAGTGCAATTATTTGTATGGTCATAACAGGCTGAATGAGTCATCTGGCAGAGAAGGGAACTGGAGGTATTTGTCGGGCAGCATGAGGCACCTCAAGTAAGATAAGCAGCAGCTAACCTGTGCACCCAAAAAGAAATGACTCTTAAAAATAAGGAATAATAATAACAAAGAGAAAAAAAACTAGAACTGTTTTAATTGTTGCCTTGCGCTCAACATCTCTTGGCTTCAAGCCTTAGACATACCACTCATGGCCTCTGGAGCTCTGCAGAAGTTATGCAGGTACAATGATGTGCTGGGCCCTTCAGGAGCATGCTGTGCTTCAAGGCACTAGGTTTTCCTGCCACTGAGACCACTGACATATGATCAGAAATCAGACACAACATTAAAAAAAAAACTGGTATTTTGCTTTTCTTGAAAATTACATAAAACTTCTAGTTAAAGATGCAGGTTGAGTGCATGTATATAGCCTCTGCTCCCTCCCAAACACCTATTTAAATGTTAAGGCATCATCTCAGGAGGACAAAGAGAACCAGATAGGAGGCAAAAATAAGTGGTCAGGGATGGACAAGTGACAACTGATACAGAAAATCAAAGAAAGCTGAACCTTAAAGCTGGTAATAATGAAAACCAAGATCAGGAATCTTAAATTGTGTCGAAGTAGAATGAAGAGGGACAAAATGCTCAAGGACTGATTAAAAAATGTTTAGAAACGGACCCTTAGACCTTCTCCATGTCTCCTGCAGAAGACTGAGATTTAGTCCCTGATAAGGTAAACCAGAGGCATCTCTGCATTGCCTGTCTTGGGCGCAGGAACTGGAAATGGTACAACCTCACGACCACATGGTGGGTGTGGGAGATGGCGATGGCTAAGGGGATGCAAATGACTTTATGATGCTGAGACCTCCAACCTTCTTTCCCTAACCTGGCTCTTCAGAATATATTCTTCATGAAGATGTGGGAAGAATATTCTCTGGGGAATCAAACCAGCCCCAAAGAAAAGATCTAATGAGATAGATGGTAAGGGTTTCCAACGAGGTAACTCAGACAAGCTCAATCTACAGTAAAAACCTGAGTCAACAAACACTCTCAACATGTACAGAGCTTCTAAGCAGTTTTTAGTGCTTCACAGTTAAATATGAGCAGACACTTGAGGAGAGTCTCTTAATATGAAAAAGAGACAAATGAATAGCAAAAAGGCAATTTGAATAAAATGGTGTATGCTGGAAAAAGAAAAAAGATTCTCAGAGCGATAGAAACTGCATCTACCACACAGGAATAAGATGCTATTAAAAAAAAGAGAACCTACAGTGAAACTAAAGAAGTACTCACAGGGGAGGATGGGTGGGAAGGGAGGGATAAGGGGGGAAAAGGGGCATTACGATTAGCACACGTAATGCAGCGGCGGGGACACGGGAAAGGAAGTATTTATAGGAAGACAAGTAATGATTCTATAGCATCTTACTACACTGATGGACAGTGACTGTAGTGAGGTATGTGGGGGGGACTTGATAACAGGGGGTGATACCAATATATATATATATAAAGGAAACACGGTATCATGAATGAACCTCAAGGACATAATGCTGAGTGAAGTGAGTCAGACACACAAAGAAAAATACTACATGATCTCATTTACATGTGCAAACTAAAACAGTTGAACTCAGAAGCACAGAGTAGGACAGTGGTTGCCAGGGGTTGGGAAGTGGGGGACATGGGGGAGATGCTGGTCAAAATTCAGTTATGCAAGATGAATAAGTCCTAGAGATCTAAGGTACAGTATGGTGACACAATCAACAATACTGTACTGTATACTTGAAATCTGCTAAGACAGTAGATAGATAGTAAGTGTTCCCACTAGAAAAAAAAAGTAACTATATGAAGTGATAGATATATTAATTAGCTTAACTGTAGTGTTCACTTCACAATATATATGGATATCAAAACATCAAACTGTATACCTTAAATATATACAATTAACTTGTCAATTATACTCAATAAAGCTAAAAAAGCTATTATATGGATGGAACCTATATATTATATAGGCTTTGGAACCTAGTGTACATATTTTCATGATGTGTATAGCCCCACACCATGAAGCCACAAACAATCTCAGATCTACTTGCTGGAGATCCAGACACTACACAGACATATGAATACTGCCTCCCAAGCAGTAGACAGACACGTATTCTAGGACTCTGGAACAGGTTCTTCTGTGAGAGCAAGAAAGTCTAATCAGGTTAGGGTGAACTAGGGCTATGAAAAGTGTACTTGTTCATTAATTACTTCACAGTATCGTACAATAAAGGGTCCTTATTGGGGGAGAAACTCAGAGGTGGTGAAAGCAGAAAACAGCCCGGCAAAACACTCTGGACAATATACTGCAGACCACAGTAAACACTCAGTAAATATTAGTTAACTGAATGAATAAATATTGTGTATGGGCCACAAATAAAGAGTCCCAGCAACCAATTCTTGCCTATGTTATTTCACAACTATTCCTAAATAAACACCTTTCCTGTGTCTAGCACCACTACCTTAATTCACACCCTCAGTAGCTCTGAGCTGAAATACGGTCACAGCTTCCTAAATGGTCCTCAAATCTACCTTCCTTATTGCTACCAGAGAGCTCCTTCTAAAATACAAGTTTGAAAATGTCATTCTTCTGTTTACGATATCCTTCACTACTTCCCTCTATCTTAGAGGATTAGGTCCAGCCTCCTGAACATGGCATCTCCATGATTAGGCCCCTGCCTATCTTTAGTCTTATCTCTTGACCCTTTCTTTCTCATACTAGTTGTCATTCCCCATTTACTTCGTACTGTTTCTCATTTGTATGCCTTTGTTCATGTTTTCTTTCCCTTGTATGCCACCTACTCTCCCATTCTACTTCCCACATTCACCCATTTAATTCTAACGCATTTAGTTTAGTCACTACCTCCTCTAGGAATCTTCCTCAACTCAAGCCTTCCGGTGAGAGCCTGGTGTCTTGTATGACCTTGCTGGCATTGGTCCCCTTCCTACCTGAGCGTCCACAGTCCCTACCCTAAGAGCACCGCCACTGAGGGGGCCAGGAATAACTGGCTGAGTGGGGTTCCTCCATCATTCCATTCCATCCTTACCTGTCACGACGTGCTCTTAATTTCCTTTTTCCCTGCCTTGTTTCTGGCAGATTCTCCTCTGGTTACAAATATTTCAAATGAGCCAATATTGTAAATGAAATTTTTAAACTTATAAGCTTAAAAGATTGTGGCTTATGCCCATTCTTAATAGGAACTCAAGTGAAAATAGGTATGTCAATTTAATTAATCTTTTAGATTTTTATAATATCAAAATAATAGCTCTGGAGTATTAAATAATTTGGCTAAATTTTTTTGCTATTATTAATGTACAATTACATGAGCAACATTACGGTTACTAGACTCCCCCTATTATCAGGCTGCCACCACATACACCATTACAGTCACTGTCCATCAGCGTAGTAAGATGATATAGAGTCACTACTTGTCTTCTCTGTGTTATACTGCCTTCCCCGTATTGCCCCCCCAATGCTACATTACGTGTACTACTTGTAACAGCCCTTTTTCCCCCTTATCCCTCCCTTCCCACCCATCTTCCCCAGTCCCTTTCCCTTTGGTAACTGTTAGTCCATTCTTGGGTTCTGTGAGTCTGCTGCTGTTTTGTTCCTTCAGTTTTTGCTTTGTTCTTATACTCCACAGATGAGTGAAATCATTTTATATTTGTCTTTCTCCGCCTGGCTTATTTCACTGAGCATAATACCTTCTAGCTCCATCCATGTTGTTGCAAATGGTAGGATTTGTTTTCTTCTTATGGCTGAATAATATTCCATTGTGTATATGTACCACTTCTTCTTTATCCATTCATCTACTGATGGACACTTAGGTTGCTTCCATTTCTTGGCTATTGTAAATAGTGCTACGATAAACATAGGGGTGCATCTGTCTTTTTCAAACTGGGCTGCTGCATTCTTAGGGTAAATTCCTAGGAGTGGAATTCCTGGGTCAAATGGTATTTCTATTTTGAGTTTTTTTGAGGAACCTCCATACTGCTTTCCACAATGGTTGAACTAATTTGCATTCCCACCAGCAGTGTAGGAGGGTTCCTTTTCTCCACATCCTCGCCAACATTTGTTGTTGTTTGTGTTTTGGATGTTGGCCATCCTCACTGGTGTGAGGTGATATCTCATTGTGGTTTTAATCTGCATTTCTCTGATGATTAGCGATGTGGAGCATTTTTTCATGTGCCTGTTGGCCATCTGAATTTCTTCTTTAGAGAAGTGTCTATTCATGTCCTCTGCCCATTTCTTAATTGGATTATTTGCTTTTTGTTTGTTAAGGTGCATGAGTTCTTTATATATTTTGGATGTCAACACTTTATCAGATACGTCATTTATGAATATATTCTCCCATACTGTAGGATGTCTTTTTGTTCTACTGATGGTGTCCTTGGCTGTACAGAAGCTTTTCAGCTTGATATAGTCCCACTTGTTCATTTTTGCTTTTGTTTCCCTTGCCCGGGGATATATGTTCATGAAGAAGTTGCTCATGTTTATGTCCAAGAGATTTTTGCCTATGTTTTTTTCTAAGAGTTTTATGGTTTCATGACTTACATTCAGGTCTTTGACCCATTTTGAGTTTACTTTTGTGTATGGGGTTAGACAATAATCCAGTTTCATTCTCTTACATGTAGCTGTCCAGTTTTGCCAACACCAGCTGTTGAAGAGGGTGTCATTTCCTCATTGTATATCCATGGCTCCTTTATCGTATATTAATTGACCATATATGCTTGGGTTTAAATCTTGGCTCTCTAGTCTGTTCCATTGGTCTATGGGTCTATTATTGTGCCAGTACCAAATTGTCTTGATTACTGTGGGTTTGTAGTAAAGCTTAAAGTCAGGGAGCGTAATTCCCCCTGCTTTATTCCTCCTTCTCAGGATTGCTTTGGCTATTCGGGGTCTTTTGTGGTTTCATAAGAATTTTAGAACTATTTTCTCTAGTTCATTGAAGAATACTGTTGGTATTTTGAAAGGGATTGCATTGAATCTGTAGATTGCTTTAATTTGGCTAAATGTTTTTAAAAATGTGTGCCTACGGCAGTTACTCAGAATTTTTTTCATGTGATAATCTTTAATGGGCACACACACACTTGCACACACACACACATACACATACCTGCCAGAAAGCTGTCCAAACTACACAAATAAAAAAATGTGGCAGTTAGTGACAGTTTGTTATACTGATGGGTTACCATGGAAACAAACTCAGACTACTTGGCAACTGAGACAAAAGTCACATTAGTAAATGCTTTCTGCTTTGTGAGTCATTAAGTTTCCTATGAGTTTTATATGGTTGCTTAACCACTTTCAAGAAACAATACAACAGAATATGATTTGTGTTGATATTGTGGAAAGCCAAGTATTACTTAGATAAAATGATAAAGTTGCTGATTGTGAAATATGTAAGTAGAGGGCTTAACAGAAGATAAATGTTGCTACGGCCATTGTTTACACTTCAAAAGTGTCAAAGAAAATCTAACAAACTCTTTAAAAAATAAAAGTAATGTAAAATAAAATGAAAATTATGGATACACTTTTTGTGACTATTTAGCTACTGTACCAACAAACTGCATTACTTACTATTCTAAGAATAACTTGCATATGTATAATCTAGGCACATATTTAAAGTTTGCCATGTCTTTTTGGTAATTCAAAGTATTTTTAGCCTTTTAGAAAAGAGTGATTCAAAAACTGCTCTGAGGAATGCAAACTCTTTTGCCACACAATATTATTGCAAGGAGGTTAAGAGCGTATATCCAGTGCCAGTCCTCTTAGGTTCAAATCCTACCTCTGCTATTTACCAGCTGTCACACGGGACACATTCACTAACCTCTCAGCATTTCTGTTTCCTCTTCGGTGAAACTGGGATGGTATCATGCCTGCATCTCATGGGAATGTTGGGAAACCAAGTGTATTTATTACACATGGTGTTTGGAACAGTGCCTGGCTTATAGTGGATCTCAATAAAAAATATTATTATTAGCAGTTGTTATTATCAAGGATATAAGTAGTTCTAAGTCCACCTACATTTGCCTCCAGAGAATAATAATGGTTAAACTTACAGGTAGAGATTTTTTCTTCAGTATTAATGGAAGATATTTCTATTTTACTAAAGCTACAGATTCCTGAGAAAATGAACCTTCAGGAACTGAGGCAAAGACATATATTTTAAGACTCCAATGATAAATTAAATCTATAAAATTGTGACTTTTAATTATAATACTAAGGATAAATGAATCTCTCACACTCCAGAGATATTTTGGCTTTAGTGATTGGGTGGACAGTACTACCATTCAGTGGAAAAAATTGAACACAAGATTTCCTTTCTACTTTCCTTCCTTCCTTCCTCCCTCCCTCCCTCCCTCTCTTCCTTCATTGTTTCCTTTAGCTGGTGGTGTTAGACCACCAGCTAAAGTGGTGAGGGAAACGATAACCAGTTTTGGACATTTTGAGGTCGAGGAGCCTGAGTGTCCCTCACTTAGCATCCAGTAGGCAGTTAGATGGAGAGACCTAGAACTCAGAGATGACTGGGCTAAACCTACACATGTGAAAGTCCTCAGCATGTCAATGACCACTGAGGCCATGGGAATGGACAAGGCCATTCAGGGAGAGTGGGTGGGGCAGGAAGGGCAGAGAGCTGAGCCTGGAACCCCAGGGAACACCATGGCATGGAGGAAGGGGGCGGGGCTGGCCAAAGAGATTGAAGAGGCAACGGAAAGAAGACAAGGAGATCATGTTAATATCAAAACCAAGGGAAAATATTTTAAAGAAGGAATTGCTCAACGACATCGAATGTGGTAGAGAGGTCAGGTGACATAAAGATCAAAAAGCAACAATGAAGTCACGGATGACATTGGTAAGTGTAGTTTTAGTGAAAAGGTGGGGATGGAAGGCAGATTACTATGGGAAGTGGAGACAGGGAACACAGACGATTGATTTAAAACATTTTTGTAATAAAGTAGAGAAAAGTAGGGTGGCAGTTGATGAGGATATGGAGAGGAGGGAGGACTTCATTTTAACAGGCAAGAAGAGACTTAAGCATGCCTTAGTGCCGAAAGGAAAGAACCAGTCAGTAAACAGAAAAAGTCAAAGGTCTGAGAGGGTATGAATGATGGCAGCAGAGGGGACCCACCCCGGAGAATGTCAGCAGGCGCGGGGTCCAGCCAACAGGTGGGGGGACTGGCCCTGGACAGGAGAAGGGGCTCTTCTTGCATCATGAGGACGGAAGAGAAAAGAAGCTCCAAAGCAGGCAAGTGTTTCAACCGGTCACTATTCATTGCCCAGAAATGAGAAATCTCATGTAAAAAACACAGTATACACTTGCTATACAGCAGGTCCGCAAATAAACGTTTGTGGAACACGTGCTCGTTAATAATATGCAGTATATATTACAAAAAAACTTCAAAGACTCATGCAAGAATGACTGTCATTCAGGGACTTGCCATTTCTCATGTGCTCATGAGAAATTTCATTAAAAAAATGTATACAAAGTTATTCCTATTTTTATAGTACGATAATTGAATGTTTTCATGAGTAAAAATATTTAAACTCAAAATACGAATTTATGTTCATCTGAAGAGACATATATTCTTTAAGCTCCTTCATTTGTCAAAGATGATTCTTTCTGTATTTATCTTATTTCTAAACATTTAATACACACAATTAGAATAGCATAAAACAGGAAGAGTAGCACCCAGTTCACCTGTCAGTGAACGTACAGTTTTCTATTCATAACTTTTCAGCTTCCCAGCCAGTGAAAAGAAAGCAGGATGGTATGATGGAAAGAGAAAAGGGTAGAGAATCAAAATGTCATTATTATGAACTACATATAAAGTGACTTGAGACTAGTCAGGTGACATGTTGGGGCCTCAATTTCCTCATAAAACAAAAGTGCTGAACAAGATGCTAGACAATAAAAATTTCATGATTCCACGTAACAAAATGATATTTTTGACAAAAACATTTTATCATCCAAGCAAATGAATTTATTTTGCTGTGACTACACACATTCCACACAGCATCACTTCCTTACTTTCTAGAAAGGACGGTACAGATTAAGAAGACACAATAAAATGAAATAATAGGAAAAACAATCCTAATCTCAGGAAAGACCTCATACTAAAAATGTAAGAATGTACATTATTGTTTAGAAAAATTTAATGAAAGAAAACCACCCAAAACTTCCCAATGTAAAAATCCTCTATGAATATAGGAAATTAAAATCAGGTTATACATAAGAATGAAGATATGTTCGCCACAACTCTTAAAAAAAAAGGGACTAGGGGCTTATCTTACAGAACTCAGATGTTGATGTGGACTATAGATTCCACACCTAGCCCAAACTATGCATTGTGTATGAAGGAAAAAGATACTATTTCAGATATGCAAGGACAAAATGAAAAAAAAAAAACAAAAAAAAGTATCACTGAAATACCCTTTCTGAATAAGACGCTTGAAAATTTGTACAATAACAGGAAAATAAATTTAAAAGTTAGATCTTAAGAATAAAAAAGGGAAGAAACCAAGCCAGTAGGTTACCTTTTCTTCCAAAAATACTTTACTTTTGAACAAAACGGCTTTTTTGGGCCTTTCTGAGTAGTCTAAAAAATAGTATGAAAATAATGGCCATGAACAGTTCCTTTAATCACAGTCAGTTTCTAGATTAAGAAATACATGGTTCCTTTTTGTCAGTAGACTAACAGCCAAATTCTTCAACTATATATTCAGCCTTCCATGGTTTGGCCTCGACTTCTCAAATTTGATCCCTTACATTTTACCTTCACTGAATCTTCAGTAAACTGAAATACCCACTGTTCCCTACCCAGGCACCATGCCCCTGCATGTCTGCTTTCTTGCTGTCCTTTCTCTTTGGGATGCCCTCCCAAACGCTTTCTGTCCTTTTCCTGCCAGCCAACTTCATGCACATGATAAAATGAAGAGGGAACAAATTTTAGACTCAGAAGACCAGGGCTCAAGACTGGATGATTTTCAACAAATTACTTCCCTCTACATAAGTTTCCTCTTTTACAAAATGTTTTGAAGTCAGCTACAAATTGGTAAACATATGTTGGCTGGGTTTATAAAATAGTATAAAAACTTACTTCAAAGAGTAGTTTGCAAATTAAGTGGTAAATATATACGTATATGTATATGTATGTATATATAAAGCACTGCGTAAACCACAAAGTGTTATGAGTCAAGACTTCACTCAAAAGCTTTTTGTATGACACATTTCCTGAGTCCCTGGGTAAAATTATTGTCTTGTTCCTATAAACTCCTGGGACATTTTTTTTATTAAGGTATCATTGATATACACTCTTATGAAGGTTTCACATGAAAAACACTGTGGTTACCACATTCACCCATATTATCAAGACCCCCCCACACCCCACTGCAGTCACTGTCCATCAGTATAGTAAGATGCAACAGAGTCCCTACTTGTCTTCTCTGTGCTACAGTCCTCCCCGTGACCCCATACACACCATGTGCACCAATCATGATACCCCTCAATCCCCTTCTCCCTCCCTCCCCACCCGCCCTCCCTTTGGTAACCACTAGTCCCTTCTTGCAAACTCCAGGGACATTTTATATGTGCAGCTGGAGCTGCTTTGCAAATGAAACATAAGAAGAGTGAAAGAAATAAGACTTTAATGAAGTTTTGCTGTGTGTTATGAAAAGCACTCCTCCTTTGGTATTTTCACAAGTATAATTATTTAAAGGGAGCTCTATAGATCAGAAGTTTTCTAGTACAGTGATATTAAGTAGTGAATTCCAAAGAACATGTACAGGCCATCAAGACCTATTTGGAGATACAGATAAGAAGACTGCAGAATAAATACATTCTTGAGTTGGAGAGTGAAATGAGCCAGTGACAAGCTGGACTGTGACAAAACAGCACAATGAATATCATAAACTGTATTGTGAAAGCTCTACTCTGGCTGTCTTGGTTATCTTTAAAATAATGGTTATGATATAATAATGAGGAAAAACTCATGCAAATGAAGTAAATTAAAATCAAAGTCACAGCTACAGTCTAACTAGCTCCTTTGAAGGGAGGTCTGGGGAAGAGCCTGGAAGAGATCTGTGCAGAGGTGAAAGGGTGAGATTACAAGGGGGCTGTATATGGAAGGGCTGTGCTGAGCGTACATGTTGGGGTATTTCTTAAGTGGCACGGATCTCTGTTGGTATCTCCTGCTGACTTGGATCACAGTCAGTGTGAACTTCATGTTTATGCATCGCATTGTATTACTTGACATGTCTGATACCATTCCTGACATGACCCCAGTTGAAGCAGAGCAGGTAAGTTAGAGAAATTGCAATAAATATTTTAAAAAGCGTCCGCATATTTTTATTATTTGCATAATTTGTTATTTTGCATGCTGGTTTTATATGGGCCACCTTAGCAAAAATAGCTCTCGGATTCATTCTGGCTATCAGTTGGTACGAATTTACCGTTTCTCAAATTAGCAGGCAGGCAGGGGCATGGTGCCTGGGTTGGGAACAGCACAGTCATGACTGAGTGCCTGGTTGCTTCTGCAAGGCTCACACTTTATTAATATAATGAGAGAGTTTAAAGTCCTCAACTGTATATCATTACAAATGCATATTATCTGTATCACTAACTTAATGATTGAGTTTATTTTCCATTAAACGTAAATGCATTAATTGAAATTATAAAAGTAATTTATGGTTGCTTATAAGAGGTTCTTTACTAATTTAGTCTACAAGCAAAATTTTGGAACTAATTACTTCCTTTTGCAAGGACTGTGAATAATCTTTTCTAACTACCTTTCTGGAGCTGTTATTTTTAAAACTGTTTCTGCCTTGTACAAAGAGGAAATAGTGATGTTCACAGGACTGTCCAAGTAAGATAATCATTCGAGCTTTCTGGAAGTCATTCCTTTACCATAAGGAATGACCAAATTGGGGAGAACTTCATGTCCAGGAAGGTACAGAAAGGAGGTACTTTAAAAAATACAATACTTTATGGGACCCTGAACTAGTCTCAAAAGGTAACAATAGAAGATAAAATGTTTTTAACTTTATATTTAGACACCAGCACTAGAGAATTTCCAGAAATCACTACTGAAATGTGGTTGTGGTCTGAATAAGGAAATACATAAAATGTTAACTAGAAAGAAAATGTTACTAAACTAAATGCCATGCTAGTGATGACTCACTAAAGAGAAATGAAGCAAACACGGAAAGTCCAGAATCAATACTATGGGTAGTTCCTCATTTCATTAAGATAAAATAGGTCTTGAATGTAAGCTAATTTCTAAGCCACAATGCTAGGAAATAGCATTTGATTAGGAAAAGCCTGAAAATTTCTTCTGAAACAGTAAATAGTTTTCAGGACAGAAAAAAATTTTTTTCAATATACAGACTTTCAATCATGGGTTTGTTTTTAATATTTGTATCCCTATTTTCTCTTACACTATGCCTTTGCTCCAACCTATAATCCTATTCAAGTCTCTATCCTAAAGATGAATACATAATATAAAATTGTTGTTTGTTCCTGTTTTCCTTTTTCCAATTCTACCTTTCTCGTCTTCTTTAACAAACATCCCCAAAGAACAGTTACACTCAGTGCATCTGCTGCTTCACCACATGCTCAGTTCCTAACCCTTTAGAACCTGTTTTCTGCTCCTATGACTCCAAACTACTCTCTTAAGTTCACCACTCGGCAGCCACACTGAGAAGAATGAAACTGGGCTGTTCTCTTACTACAGATGGTAACATATGTTAACTAAACATATAGTGGTGATCATCTCATAATATAAACAAATACTGAATCATTATGCTGCACTTCTGAAGCTAACAGAATGTATACGTCAATTATGCCTCAACAATGAAAAAGAAAATTTCACCAAAGATTTACTGATTATCTATGGGTAAATGTAGTAACCACATTGTTTTTTCATGTGAAACCTTCATAAGAGTGTATCTCAATAATACCTTAATAAAAAATAAAAATAAAAATAAAAAGATTTACTGATTATCAAATAGAGCAGCTCTTACACCACTCTATCTGCCAACCAAGATAACACGATCAAGATTGCTCTTGACTATAGCCACAAAAATTAAGAATTATTAACAGAATCGAGATGTGTGGACTTTATAAAAATAACAGCCACTATACAGATTATGGCAGGTTAATACAAATTAGGGTAGACATTATAATCTTTACAGTTGTTTTATAACTTGTGTTTATTGTAAAATAGAAAAGAGGATAAATACAAAGGGAAATAATTTCAAAAAATAAAAACAGAAGTAAAAAAATAAATAGTTCAATTGCCTGGAATAGTGCCTGGCACTAGACACTCAACAGATATTTTGTTATTAAATGAAAGAATGAACTATTCTACATAGAAAATTGTCAAGGAATTAGATTGGCTTGGCAGAGCTTTGTCAGAAAATGTTTTTTTGAGATATATCTCAAAATATATTATTTTGATACATAAAATGTATCTCAGGGTATGTTTTTTTGAGATAGGTTAGTTTCATGGAGATGTAATTCACATACTATATAATCCACCCATTTAAAATGGAAAATTCAATGATTTTTAGTGTATTCATGGGTGTGAAACCACCCCACAATCAATTTTAGAACACTTTCATCACCTCCAAAAGAAACCTCATACTCAACAGTACTCACTCCCTCCACTTCCCTCCTACCCACCAGCCCTAGGCACCACTAGTGTACTTTACATCTCTGTAGATTTTGCCTATAATGGACATTTCATATAAACTGAACCATACAATATGTGGCCTTTTGGGCCTGGCTTCTTTCAGTTAGCATGGTATTTTCAAGTTTCATTCATATTGTGGTATGAATCAGTATTCATTACTTTTTATTGCCAAGTAATATTCCACTCTCTAGATATTCCACATTTTATTTATCTATCCACCAGTTCACAGACATTGGGGTTGTTGCAACTTTTTGGTTTATAAATAATGTGTTATGAAAATTCACATATAAATTTTTGTGTTGACATGTTTCCATTTCTCTTGGATATATCAGTGGAATTGCTGGATAATATGATAACTGTTTAACATCTGAGGAGAAGGCAGTTCGTTCAAAGTGGCTGCACTAGAAAATGCTTTCTTGATGAAGATTTAGTATTGTTACTCTGCCCTATATATACCACTTTTTAAAATGGTTTTTAACAATAAACCAAGTCAAAATGTTACTAGAGTCAAAATGTCTGACATTCTATCATCCTATTTCCCCTCTACTGGTTAAATCTTATTAAGCTTTCAAAGTATAGCTCACATGCCACCTCTTCTAAGGAGTCTTCCCTACTTTCTCAGTCACAATAGCTCCCTTCCTCCTCTGAACTGTCATACAATTTCATTTGCACATTTACTACAGCCTGTGTCACCCTACCCTAATTGCACTTGATAATATATGTGTCAATATCTCCCACTAAACTTCAATTTCCTTTATGGTAAAAATTACATTTTATACCTAAGTTTACAGTAAAGATTATTATGAAGAATATATCACTTGAGATAATGAAAAGGGCTCATGGAAAAGATTAAAGTAAATGTCATACACAGAATTCTACAGAAAATTATTACAAGGTAATATATTTAATAAAAGATAAATTTGAAATAATATTATCAATAAAGACTTACATAACAAGCAAAAATAATGGCTTAGATAAGCAGAAACACAGTAGGAAAAAAAAGGACATTCCTAAAACTGTTAAATAAAAATTATCACTATATAAGTCTATGTATCTATATTTTATTAAATCCTATTAGTTGGTAGAATGACCGGATTCATCAATGCTAGTATAGAAAATTCATTGCAAAATGTCTCTTAAGTTGCAAAGTTCAAAATAAAAAGGAGAAAGCTTTATTTTTAATACTAATCCACATTATTTGAATATACTAACTTGTAAACAACTGGCTTGGCTTAATAAGAATTTGTGGGTGGGGGGCTAAAATATCTATTCATTTTTTAAAATTGTGGTAAAACATATATACCATAGAATTTACTATCTTAACCACTTTAAAGTGTACAGTTCACCAGTCTTATATACATTCATAGAGTTTTACACCAATCTTCAAGAACTCTGTTCATCTCATAAAACTGAAACTCTGTACCCATGAAATAACAGCTCCCCATTCCTCCTTCCCCCCTGGCCCCTGGCACTCACCACTCTACTTTCTGTCTCTGTGAGTTTGACCATTCTAGGTACCTCATGTAAATGGAATCATACAGTGAATGGCAGGTGAATGGATAAATAAACTGTGGTGAATTCAGACAACAGAATACTATTCAGTAAAGAAGGGAACTATCGAGCCATAAAAACAGAGAGGAATCTTAAATGTGTGTTACTGATTGAAAGAAACCAGTGTGAGCGAGGCTCCCTACTGTATGATTCTAACTATATGACATTCTGGAAAAGGCTAAACAACGGAGACAGCAAAAAGATCAGTGATCGCCTGGGGTTAAGGGGGAGGGATGAATAGGTGGCACACAGATGATTTTTAGGGCACTGACACAATTCTGCATGATGCTATAATAGTGGATACATGTCATTATACATTTGTCAAAGCCCTAATGCAAATCACGGACTTTGGGTAATAATGATGTGTCAACGTAGGTTCATCAATTGTAAAAAATGTACCACTCTGGTGTGGGATTCTGATAGCAGGGAGGCCATGCATATGTGTGGGTAGCGGGTACATGGGAACTCTGTACTGTCCACCAATTTTGCTATGAATGTAATACTGCTCTAAAAAAAAAGTATTTAAAAAAAAAGAGGGTGGGCAGAAGCACTCTCAGACAATTCGGTGAAGGGATCAGAGAAGTCAGAGAAGCAGGAGGTTAAGGATGAGGATAAGGTTCAAGGGGGCCGAGACAGTCAAGTTTCAAGACATAGGCAATTGTCACAGAATTATGAATAGAGCACAAAGGCACAAATGAGAGAATACTAACTAGGTATGGCAATTAGAGATGGGTGACGATATTAGCAAAGGCAGTTTTCACTACATGGTGGGGCAGAAGTCACAGTACGGGGGTTGAGGGGAGGGGAGGAATGCTTAAGAGGCAGCAAATGCATATTACTTTCTAATGAAGTTCGGATCAGAATTGTACAGAGAGGGAGAGGGAAGTTAGATGGAGACAGATCAAAGGTACAGGGAAATGGGTTGGCATTGGAGGAGGCAGAATATTTTGTCCTGAAATGAGAGAGATTAGTGAGGATGAAGATTAAATTTGTAGATAGATGATGTGAGACACACAGAAAGAGACACAGACACTGAAAGGGGCAAGGCCTCTTCGGAAGTGGAGAGTAAGACCTAACATGACCTCGTTTTTACACTCCTAGATGTAGTAGCCGGAGAAGCTGTCTTCTATTATATGGGCCTTAGATACAACACTAAATTATTCTATAACCATATTGGAAATCTTAAGGCCATTCAGTTCTTCTGTACCTTTCATTCCTGTAAAGACCAAAAGGCAAGTCCCCTTTTATCACCTATCCTCCCCAAATCCCATCTGCTCTTCCCACCATGCTATTCTTCCTCTCTCTGACTGATTCCACTATTGCTGCATTCTTTCCCAACACATTCTAGCATACCACCTGAAACTCTGGTTCCAGGGTTAAATAAACTCTTACTTTCTCCACCTCTTTAGTTAACACTCTACTCATTGCCTAACTGAAACATGGTTATCTCATGAAGATACTAGTTGTTTTGAGGACAGAACAGATGATGCTTATTCTCCACCCCCATCTTCTACAGAAGGCAGTGCTAGCATTTTCCTAACTCCTCAATGACAATTGTAGGGTGTTAACTCTCCTGCTTTCAAGTCTGAGGCTTAAAGGCTTGAAGCACATGATATCTGACTATGTCATGCTCTTCCTCCCAGTTAATGTCACCTAATGTACCTATTTTTTGATCTCTCTCTCTCACCCCAACACCTGCAATCATACTGGCTCTTTTAACACCATACAAATAACCGACAGTCTAGACTCAAGAGTTCTTTGCCCTGTGCCTGTCTTCATACCATGTCAGTAACACCCACACCCTGGAATCTTGCCACCTCTCCAGGACTACTTTACTGAAGGAATTTCAAGCTTTAATATCTCTGCGCATATCTGTTACCCTACCAAATCTGTCACAGCCTCATTCCTTTCATATGCACCCTCCTTTACAATCACTGAGCCCTTCCTCTTCCAACCATCCTATATTTTCCTGATTTATCTTCCCAGCCTGGTTTCTCCCCTTAGGAAGCGTAGATAGATCCCATGACTGATTCCTTAAATCCCTTTCTCACCAGCACTCTTAATCCCCTGGCGTCCCCTGCCTTTCCACATACCTACAAACTTCTAAACCTTCATCAATCCTATCATCCATTTTCTCTTATCTCAAACCTCTGAGCACTGCTGGGGGCAAGTGCATGAACACGCACATTGCTGTCACTAAAATTCATGTTTTAAGTTCCAGTTGGGCCTTTCGGGCCTGTCTTTGATCGGCGTCCTCTCCTCTTCACCACAGAAGCTTTTCTGATCTTTATCATTATCCTCATGCCCTTTACTCCGCTTTCCTTGGTTGCTAAAGAGAAAGCTAAGGTCTTCAGATGAGAATTCTCTCTATTCCAGTCCTAAGCCAATTTACTAACTTCACATGAGCCAATCCCCTGCTTTTGGCTCCCTAGACTGTACAGCACCAAAGCAAGCCCGGACTCCTTGAAATGACCATTCTCCTCCCCTCTCTATGTGGCAGCATTAATACACCACTATTTTAGGTTGTCCTCCTAATCCACTGGAGATCTGTCCCCAGACCCTCCATGGATGCCTGAAACCATGAATAGTACCAAACCTTACATTTACTTTTTTTTTCTTATACATACATAACTATAAGGTTTAACTTATAAATTGTGCTCAGTAAGAAATTAACAATAAAATGGAACTGTAACAATAGTACTAAAATCTATGTCAATGGAGTCTCTTTCAAAATATCTTACTGCATCGTATTCACCCTTCTTCTTAAGATAATGATGTGAGATGGTAAAATGCCTACATAATGATTGAAGTGAGGCAAGTGACATAGGTGTTGTGACGTAGTGGTAGGGTTTTACTGACCTTCTGACAATATCGCAGGAGGATCATCTGCTTCCACACCATGGTTCATGGTGGGCAAGCGAAAATGTGGAAAGCAAAGCTGTAGATGGGGTGCGGGCTACAGTATGCTCCCAGCACTCCCAGCACACACACCAGGCTGTTCCTTGCACTCTGTATACTATTCCTTCTATGTTCCATTTCCTTCTCCTGCTAGACTTTTTTCAAAACACTGCTAAGGAATGCTCTTCCATGACACCTTCCCTAGACACAACTCCCCATCCCCCCAAAAAAGTCACTTAAATACTTCTTCCTACCTTTTCTTGAATGTTTTTTACTAAATTTTACATTGCATGGAAATGTTTCATAAAGGTAGGTAAAAGAATGAATTTGGGTGGAATGACAGAAACAACTAGAGGAATTGAGTGAGAAGTGAAATCACAATGAGCAAAGATTTCATTCATTCAACAAATAACCAACATTTATTAAGGACATAGTATACATAGTAAGTGTTGGAGGGAAATGGGGTGGGTTGTAGTTTGGGACAATTATAGGCATAAAGTTGATGAGATATTTGATCTGGATCTTTACAAATGACTGGAATTTGAATCATCTAAAAGAATGGTGAAGAAGAGGTGGGAAAAGGCGAGAGTTCCAAGGAGACAGAAATGCATGCACATTTGCCTTAAATAAGCTGATCAGTCTTGGCTAAAACAGGAGGTTTAGGAAATAAAATGACAAGCTTAGTTACAGAATCTTGGAATTAGAAAGGGCCTTAAGAATCAGCTAGGTTACCCATCCTTCTAATGAAATAACATTCTTGACAAAATGGACAATGTACTGAGGTAGCCCATTCACTACTCCACTCTTCTAAATGTTAGAGATTATTTTTTCTAATATTATACTGCCCAGAAACATGATACCTTCTTTAACAGCTCCCCACTGGTCCTAGTTCTGTCCTCTGATGCACCCAGCATAAATCTATGCCCTCTTTATGGGACAGTCTTTCAAATATCTTTCATTTAACTGATGTGTGATCTTGAATGAATTATACTGCTTTTCTGAGAATCAACTTTTTCATCTAAGAGTGGAGTGGTAGAGGTTAACTCTCCCCTGATACCTGTCTGCCTGTTCTCTTTATTGTGATTGAATCCTTTGCGAGGCACATGGACACCCAGCAAAGACTGTATTTCTCAACCTTCCATGGGCTAGATATAGTCTTGTACTTAACTTTTGGTTAATGTGCTTTGAGCAAAATGTACCTATTCCTATTCTCTTCTTCCCAGTGACTAGAGATCAGATGTGGGGTAAGCCAAGTTGGCCCCTATGGATGAGAACAATACCCTGGGCATAACAGAGCAAAAAGATAAAAAGTCAGAGCCCCTGACAACTTGATGGAGCAGAGACACCACTTAAATGAAAGAAATAAACTTCTATTCTGTTTAAGCCACTTGTGATTTTTTAAATATATATTTTGCAGTACCTGACATATATCCTAACCCAATATTATGTAATACCTCATAAAAGGTATTTTATAAGGATTAATAATTAGGAATGTATACATATATACAAGGTTTTTTTTTTAGTATTTGAAGACCCATTATCTTCTCTCTTGTGACTACCTTAGTCCCATGTAATTAACATAATTCAAGATTCCTCAGAATCTTAACATATTTCCTTGGATCTCTATTTGAAAATATCCCTGAAAGGCAGACACCCCAAATTGAACATTAGTTCTTTATAAGTTGTGTACATAGAACATAAAATAGATCTTTTCTGCAAATATCTGCATTCTTTCAGTAAGTATTTATAAATTGCCTACTGTGCCAGGTTTAGTGATATAATAGTGTATATTAACTAACTGGTATAAAATGGCATTAATACTTTTACAAGGTACAACTACCCAGTAATGAGACTGAATTTTGAAGACTTATTACTGGAAAGTCACACCTTGAAAAAAAATATGCATGAGTATGTTTCTTATCTTTCATATTCAATAACCTTGGGGCGAATCTAGAGGGGCCAGGTCTAGTTGTGCCACATATTGGAACCAGTTTTCTGAGACTGTGCAGGAAAAATAGAAGTTCCATGGCCAGGATCCTCACCTGCTCCTAATCTACCCATTGCCTATGCGCAATGATGTAATACTTAGCCTACTGCACAAGCACATGCTTGTATATCCACTGGCGATAAGCCATTATTGCCAGTGTTGCTATAAAAAGAGCTCTGCCAGGTACTAAGGCAGAGGAGAGCAGAGCCTGGAGAGGAGAACAAGAGAGCAAGAGAGCAGGAGAGAGGGGAGCAGAGGCTGAGAGAAGTGGAGACAGAGCCTGGAGTGAACGCGGCAGCTGGGGCAGAGGCTGAGCCGGAGGCAGAGACAGACTTGTTTACCTGCAGACTGCTGGGTGCAGATGGGGTTCCAACACTTGACCTACTGCCATGAGAATAAAGCTTGGTATAAGTTTCTTTTTACCCCCAACATTGCATTGTCATTATTCAGTCTTACTGAATCCAGCATGAACCTGCCCAGAGCTGAAACCCACTTTGGCCTGGGGCTACAGCCTGTTATTCAGAAAAAGTCATACTACATATATTTTTTCTACTATTTTGTTAAAACATTAAAATGAGATAACATGTAACATAAAACTTGAGACATAGCAGAGTTTAGTTATCGAGAATATACTGTGGGGCCAGACTGCTTCCACAGTTCTGCCACTTTGAGCTGTTTCAGTACCATTTTTTTCTCTCTCCTCAGGAATGACAGTAATAACAGTTGCAGTAATAATACCTTTCTCCTAGAATTATTTTGAGGATAAAAGAGTTTAGAAAAATTCCTGGCCCATGGGGAAAGTACTCAATAAATATCAGGTACCATTATGATAGTTATGATAATAATGTGAGTAGAGGACCCCATTTCTGGTCAGGGCATAAAGAATTCTGTGCCATAAGGAGAAGAGGGGTCCAAAAGGCAGTGTAGGAAGATCCTGAACTCCCCTCTTCCCAAAGACACACCAATCTACAGCTACAGATAGATGTATCATTTCCTTCTGAAATACAAGGGAATACTACTCAGCCATGAAAAAGAATTTTATCTTGCCATTTGCAACATAATGGCTTGGGGGCCTTAAGCTAAGTGAAATGAATCCCAAAAGACAAATGTCACATGATCTCACTTATACGTGGAACCTAAAAAATAAAACAAACAAAATAAAACAAAACCTGGACCCACAGATACAGAGAACAGACTGGTGGTTGCCAGAGGGGAGGAGATTTGGAGAGGTCAGCAAATGGGTGAAGGGGATTAAGAAGTACAAGTTCCCAGTTATAAAATAAATGTCATGGGGATATAATGTACAGCATTAGGAATATAGTCCTAACATTGTTATTTGTAAGGTGACAGATAGGAATCACACTTACTGTGGTGACCATTTTGCAACATATACAAATGCTAAATCATTACGTTGTACACCTGAAACTAATACAATATTGTGTCACTCATACCTCAAAAAAAAAAATTCTGTGCCATATGGTCAAACAGCATTTTCTAATATTGGTTATTTTTATACTTGCTACTTAAGCCTTAAAAATACATATGCCCCAAAGGACACCATCAACAGAACAAAAAGGCATCCTACAGTATGGGAGAATACATTTGTAAATGACATCCGACAAGGGGTTAACATCCAAAATATATAAAGAACTTACACGCCTCTACACCCAAAAAGCAAATAACCCGATTAAAAAATGGGCAGAGGATATGAAGAGACAGTTCTCCAAAGAAGAAATTCAGATGGCCAACAGACACATGAAAAGATGCTCCACATCACTAATCATCAGGGAAATGCAAATTAAAATCACAATGAGATATCACCTCACACCAGTAAGGATGGCCAACATCCAAAAGACTAAGAACAACAAATGCTGGCGAGGATGCAGAAAAAGGGGAACCCTCCTACACTGCTGGTGGGAATGTAAGCTAGTTCAACCATTGTAGAAAGCAATATGGAGGTTCTTCAAAAAACTAAAAATACAAATACCATTTGACCCGGGAATCCCACTCCTTGGAATTTACCCAAAGAATACAACTTCTCAGATTTGAAAAGACATACGCACCCTATGTTTATTGTAGCACTTTTTACAATAGCCAAGATATGGAAGCAACCTAAGTGTCCATCAGTAGATGAATGGATAAAGAAGACGTGGTACATATACACAATGGAATACTATTCAGCCATAGGAAGGAAACAAATCCTGCCATTTGCAACAACATGGATGAGCTGGAGGATATTATGCTCAGTGAAATAAGCCAGGTGGAGAAAGATTAGTGCCAAATGATTTCCCTCATTTGTGGAGTATAACAATGAAGCAAAACTGAAGGAACAAAATATTAGGAGACTCAGAGACTCCAAGAAGGAACTAGTGGTTACCATAGGGGAGGGCGAGTGGGCAGGGTGGGAGATGGGGATTGTGGGGTATTATGTTTAGTACATATGGTGTGGGGGGTTATGGGGAAAACAGTGTAGCACAGAGAAGGCAAACAGTGAATCTGTGGCATCTTACTACACTGATGGACAGTGACTGCACTGGGGTATGAGTGGGGACTAGATAATATGGGTAAATGTAGTAACCACATTGTTTTTTCATGTGAAACCTTCATAAGAGTGTATATCAATAATACCTTAAAAAAATACATATGCCTTTTCATTCAATAATTCCATTTCTAGTGTTAATCCTAAATAATAATGGATGCACACAAAATTTGGCTATAATGATGCTCACTGTAGTGTGCTTATAAAAGTATTTAAAAAAGAAAGCAAGGAAGACTACCTCGAAAGGGGCTTGGTTCAAAAATCATGGAAATAACATACAATGGAACGGCAGACATCAATTAAAAGGTTTTACAATTGAATAATATTTTGTGAAAAAAACAGATAAGTACAGTATTTTAAATAATAATAGTGATTATCTCTAGTTGGTTAATTTTTGTTTTTGTTCTTTTTCTTTTCTATTTTCTATGTTTTCCATGTGAATCTGTATTACTTTTGAGTTATGGAAAAGAATTCCTAAAAAGAAGTGCACAATGCACAGTGAACTAAAATCTTCAAAACATGAAGACATACTCTGGCCAAAGACAAGAAATCCCTTTAGCTTGTTTACAAAGTAAAAGATCCAATACACAGATGTGCTCATTAACTTCCCAGACACTCCCTGAATTCACATGTTTTTTTGTCATAAGCTCATGTGAAACTTAGAAGTATTTAGCTATGAGCACAAAAAAGGATGAACAAAATGAGGCAAACTTGGGAATCCTTAAGATACAGGAAAATTTTTTTCTTACTATTCCTTTATTAAAGCAGACCAAGTGTTAAACCTGCTCTGACAGTCTTAATAAACCTCAAAAGTGATTTAAATGATTTCACAAGGGAAGAGTGCTCTGAAAAGATTTAAGTAATGTCTTTTGGAAAGGTCTTCAAAACACTTTATTAGGCAATAATTTGGCTTCAGTTTATATGATTACTATAATGGTACAATGTATTTTCTGAATGTTTTATTAACTATGGCATATAAAATCTGACAATTTTAATATATATTACAAATATTATTATACAAAGATTACCTTTTAGTCTTTTTATTTTTTCTAACCTCTTTAATGGACACATCTTCCCAGGAGAAACTGGATCCTTATAAAATTAATTTTTGCTAGTAACCTTTAAAAAGGCAAAATGATGTAAGGAAATTCTAGATGAAAAGTTCAGTAAGCAGGCTTATTTTCAATAGACCAAAATATAAGAAATCCACAATAAATACATCTCCACCTGCTTATCAGACTTACCGCCACCTCAGTGTAGTATGTTAAACATAGTTTACGTCCTCATACCCTCTGCCCATGATATAGTATATTCCCCATAACAGGACAAAATAAAACAATTCATCTTGACTTCTTTACTCTGTCACATGGGCAAGGCATCTGTCATAGAATTATCATTTCATCAGTCACTTATGTGAGAAATCTCCAAATTCAAGTTCTTATTAGCTCCCGCCTGGGTTATTTTGGTAGAGTCCTAATTTCTCTCCCCATTTCTAAGCTACTCCCATTTGAATCCAAAGAGCATTGGCCTGCTTGCCAGCTTAAATACCACTTTAATCACATTACAACTTAGTGCAAGAATCTTAAATTAATTTTCATTTTATGGGCAGTGAAAAGCAAACTCTTTGAAGGCATTCAGTCTTTATCTTCCGCTTCTGTTCAATGTGAACTCTCTTTGTAATCAGGCCAGTCGACCACCAACTCCTATTCATGACTTACTCAAGCTGTCCACCCACCCTTACTTCCTTGTCAGTGCAAATGCATCCTTAAAGCATGCTCAACTGAAAAGCTAATAGAGTTTTCAGTAACCATTACAGCTGTAAATAAACTCTCTACCTTCAGAATTTCAACAACACTCACATATTGTCTGCCCCATTGAGGAGGCCCTAAATTGTACTCTCCTACTGTCACGTGATTACACATCTAATGATCTCATTTTACTAAGAGGAGGTAATTCCCTTATGGGCCTTTATATTTGCTGTGCTTCTCATAGTCCTTGAGAGAGAGCTAGAAATATGGTAAATGCTCAATTAATATTTGGTGAACAATGGATGATTCTACATCTTTAGTTTTTGTACAAAGCCCAATATGTTTATAATTTGCTTATACCTCTAAGGATTTTCTCTAACAAAATGAATTATTATCTTATGTAGGCTCATGCATTAGGGATCCCCAAGGCCACCCCCAGGTTCAGGGGTCCTTTAGGAGGACTCAGAGAACTCAGCACCTAGCTGTACTCACGTACAGTGAGTACAGGATTTATGACAGTGAAAGGATACAAAGGCGAATCAGCCAAGGGAAAAGGTGCATGGGGAAAATTCCAGAGAGACCTCAGTCCTCTCCCAGTGGAGTCTCCCAGAACACAATTTCTCTAGCATCAAATCGTGACAACACATGCTTTCTACCAAGGAGGCTCATTAGATATGCAGTACCTGAGAGGTTTTTTTTTTTAAAGGGCTGGTCATGTAGGCACCCTTTGCCTAACATAAACCAAAATTCTAGACTCTCAGAAAGTATTCAACATAAACAACACTGTTGGTAGTCTAGGCACAGCTGAGCCACTCTACAGTTTTATTATCAGTGTAGAGAACTACTGACCATTCGAGTTTCCAGATGCCAGCAAAAACATGTAAGCAGGCCTTTCTAAGGAGAGTAGTCGAGGGCCTGTTATGTTAACCCTTTTTTATGTAGCTCATTTTTATGGGAGGAATGTTACAGCGGTAACTATATTTGATTTATAAGAGGCACATAAAGTGGCTTTTGAAAAAAATTAATATTTGGCATTTAATTAGAGATGCACTGCCTAGACTGACACCCAAGAATGAGAAGTTTTGCAATTTTTAAACAATTCACACCCTTTAGATATTTCAGGTTTTCTTTTCTTTTTTTTTTTCTTGTAGAATGAGGTATGTTTTTCAACACTCTCATAGCTGTCAAAGGAATTAAGTATTAACAACTAAAGGAAACAAGCTCCTTGTCTTTTCTTTAACTGTCAGTTGCTGCCACAGCACTGCGGCAGTTGTTTTAGGTTCATCATCTTACCAAACCCTCACAACAAGCCCATATGCCAGTGATGACTTCTATTTTATAGCTGGAAGCTTTGAGAGGCTAAGTAACCCACCCAGGTCTACCGGGGGAGAGCTGGGATTTAGGTTCTGATCTGCCTCATTCCAGACTTTTGCACTTAGCTTTCTACCAACTACCTCTACCTAAAAAGTCATAAGCTTCTTCTTATGAATCATTTCCCTCCTAACTATAGAGATCTGTTTTTCGTTTTTAGTTGTTTGGTTATACAGAGCACAATTCTTAACTTTACTGATTTTAACTAAATTCAAATTTTAGTTGGAAGAGAAAGGGGTAAGTTTAACCCCAGATACTCTTGAGTTTTCCTTTCCAGCTCTTGCAAATTACAAATCAGATTATACCCACTGCTTGTTAAAACCATTAGGAAGCTCCCTTTTCAGCACAGCACACAATTTTCTCCATTTTATCTGACATCAATCTGTTTGAAATAAGACCTATATCAGGATCATGGCATTTCACTCTTCAGATGTGGGCACCGTGGGAAAGTTATGATTTCTGAGTCTCAGTTTATCCATCCACAAAATGGGAATCCCTACCTCACAGACTTGCCGTGAGAATTACTAAGATAATATATTTAAAGGGCCCAGCCCATACAAATTTGCAGAATAAACGACTGCCTCCAACACTGGAATAACTGAGCGGTGAGTAGCAAAGCCTGATAATCTGAGGGAGAAAGGACATAGTAGGAAGTACCCTGACCGCCAGGTGTCACCACTAGTCCAGAAGAGCTGGTCTAACTGCCAGATAAGGGGGTGGGACCCTGCAGCAAAACAGGGTAAGACTCAGGGTTAAGACTGTCACTTGAACGTACAGGATATTCAAGAACTGAGTTTGGCTTTTCAGCATCTTAAGCGGGGGTACAATAGCGATAGCGCCATTCTAAGTTACACTGTTATCTCAGTGGTGTGTTAAAAATGATTATAGTACAATCAATTAGCTGAATAACCATAGATTTGTCATCTCAGTTTAATTTTAAAAACCATCCTTGGCTGACTGCTTTTTAATTCTGAGAATTAACACTGTTTCATACATCCTTTGGCCTATTAGACATTGATGTTTCTGGCTGTCATAGACTTCAATATTGCCACCACAGACAATTTTCTGGCCCCAATTTCAAAACCCATTGACATTATTTCCTTTACTAATTATTAATAGGATGACAGGTAAAAGGAAAGCAGAATGAATATTTTTAGGGTCAAAATAAAGTCTATGTACGGTAAATTTAGGAAAATAAGCATTAACTATTAACCGTTTTCACTGGTCTCAGGAACTTAAAGGTTCATTTAAAAAAAAAATCTGTAAATTTTCCATTTTCTTATGGAACACTTAACTTAGGGTAAGTCTGTTAACGTAGAATAGCCCTGAGAACGCTACCACTCCTGCCTTCGATCTGCGATCTGCCAAGGACTCTCCCTGAGGGTGTCCAGAGGCTCACTTCAAAACGAAGGCATGGTGTGGGCTCTTTGGTTCTCAGTCCTCCACGCCGAGGGCCACTGGCGGCCTCAAGGCTGGTGATTCAGCGAGGGGGCGCTCGTCACTGCAGATGCCGCCAAGGAGGCGCAGCCTGCTGTCCGGTGGGCCAGGCCGACCCGGCTGCACCCACGGCTCTCCACTCCCCGGGGAACCCACAAGGCAGGGGTCAGGCTAGCACAGGCCTCGGGTCAGAGCGGGCGCGCTCGGAACTCGGGCAGTTTGGGTCATTTCTGCTTTTAACAACATCTCCAGTTCCACTTTGCATTTCACGAGCCAATGGAAACGCCTTAAGAGAACCCAGAAGCATCCTTTCCCCTGTGGCCATGGCGTCCCTGCCTAGAGAACTGAGGAGGGAAGAACGGGCACCCCTGGGAATGAGGAGGGCAAGGAAGCCCGTCCCCGCCGAGGCGGCCCCGCGGGCGAAGCGCTTTCCGCAGATCAGTAAGGTGCTGCCTGGTTGCAGACCGATCTCTCACGGGCAGCTCTGCGGCCGGCCACCCTCCCGGGGCCGGTGGGCCGCGAACGGGATGCTGCGTTACCTGGGGGACTCAGCGGTGAAGCTGCCGCCGTCCAGCAGCCGCATCTTGCAGAAGAGGACCCCGTTGACGAAGGGCACCGACGAGAGCTCCTCGAGCTCAAAGTCCACCTTAAACTTAAACTTCTTCTTCTTCATCATCGTGAGCGCCAGGCGCCGGGGAGCGGGGCGCGGGGGCGGCCCCAGGGGGCGCGCGGGCCGGCGCCGCCGCCTTAGCTCAGCGGAGCCTCGGGCCCGCCCGGCTCCATGGCGGGCGGCGAGCTGCGCGGCCGGGGGGGGCGCCGCGGACCGCCGGGACCCCCGCCACCGCCGCCTCTCGCAGCAGCCGGGCCGGGGGCGGGGAAGCGGTCGCGCTGCAGCTCGCCGCCGCCCGCCGAGGCCAGAGCCTGGAGAGCGGCCCGGCCTCAGCGCCCCCCAGCGGCGGCGGCCGGCAGCGCCCGCGGGGTGGAAGCGGGCGGCGGGCGCCTCGCCGGGAAACTGCCCCGCGACGGCCGCGGGCGCGTCCCGCCTCCCTCGGGTTAAGAGAAGGCCGACCGAGCCGAGGGAGCTTCCTTCCGCGGCCTCCTCCCGGCCTTTCCTCCCGCCGTCGCTCCGCCCCCTCTTCCCCTCCCCCTCCAGGGAGGACTTTTTCCCCCTTGGGTTGGAGAGTCACGGGTTAATAATAGGGTGAATCAGAATCGCCGAGACTGTTCCTCAAATTGAAATCCTAAAACTAAAATTTCCTTTGGGTACTGTGAATTCATGAGCCTTCTGAAGTAAAATGAGGACAAGGTAGGAAAAAGAAAAGGGATTAAAAATGTGTGGAGGGCCTACCAAGCGCCCAGGCCCTGCACGGCTGCAGGCATTTTCTCTTGTTCATACTTTAGTTTCTGTCACCTAGGATAGAAGAGTACAGAAGAGGATCAAATAAAACCTTCTCTTATAAAAGTTGGCGGTCCATACCGAGCACTGATAGCCTAAACCTAGTCTCCGCAGATGCATAACGATGACCTGTTTTCTATAGGCTGTCTCTGTTGTTACATACAATGTATGTTGCTTACTTGGTTATATAATGTTTGTGTTTTCAAAAGGAGTTACTGTCCTTTTACCTCATTAATTTTTAATCTCTGAGACGGTGTCATTGGAGGTTCTCCTTTCCAGGTCACTCATTTATTTGTGCAGTTCTATACAAATATTTTTCAATTACTACAGTGTTGAAAACAAAAGAAACCTCAAGAATTTTACAATCTAGTGAGGGAGACCTAAGTAAATCAGGCATTAAAAAAAAAACCCCTAGCATCAAGGTGTTTTTGTTCAGAATGAGGAAGCAATTTGTCTAGAGCTCAGAAAAGGAAGCAATTAATATTGAAGTTAACCAGTATTCTGAGTTTCAAAGAATGAATAGGATTTGAGACGAAGTGGGAGGGAGATGTTCCAGGTGGAAGAAATGGAAATAAAGACCCAGAGGCAGATCTTAGGAATTTGGGCTGGGGTGGGGGGTTGGTAGTTGTTGTTGCAAATGGCAGGATAACCTTTTATGGCTGAATAATATGGTAGTAAAGCTGATTGCCCAGCAGGGCCAGGCAGGAGAGGCAGTGGGAAGAGCTAGGGGGATTTTAAGGTTTGTAACTTGCACAACTAGATGGATGTTAGGTATTGACTGAACTTTGGAATCAGTAGGAGAGCGGGTTTGGAATGGAAGAGATAATGAGTTGAAGACTACAGTGTGCCTGGCACTGTGCTGGAGACTAGAGATACAAGTGGACAGGACACATAGGCTTATCATGGAAGTTAACATGGACGTGCAAATAGATCAATTAGAGAGAGACAGTGAGAGAGAAAAAGAGAGATCTTCCTGATCCATGGAGTGCAGAGGAGGGAGTTTCCAGAAAGTGCTGCAGAACAATCCTGGAGAATTTGGACTGAAAAGAAGCTTTTAAATTGAAAATTCAGGAGGTCGTTGGTAATCTTGGCAAGAGAAATCACCATAGAAGGTGGTGGCAACGTCAGATTAAAATGGTCTAGGAAGTGAATGGAAGGTAGTAATGAGGAGTGGGTAACTAAAAGTTATTTTTTTCTGACTTGTCAGTGAATGAAAAGAGGACAGTAGCTACAGGAGGAGAGTTCAAGCTTTTTCAATAACATTCAGGAACTATCCAAGATTTATTGAGAGCCTAATTTGTGCCGAGCACGTTAATAGGTCCTAGGGATCAGCATGCAGTCCCTGTTCTGTATTACTGTGTATTGGAGGACGCAGATTAAGTAAGCAGGCAGTTGCAGGACTATGTAACATTGAGTTCTATCTATATATCATGATGAGTAGAGGCTGCTGTGGTAGCATATAACAACATCTAACGAGGATAAAAAGGCTTATGGAAGGCTTTCTTGGGTAAGTGACTCTTGAGCTGATGTCTGAATGATGAGAGTGGGGGTGGGAAGCGGTTTCCAGGAAGAAGGTGGTGCATGTGCAGAAGCTCAGAGGAAGGGAGACCATGGTGCAGGAGGAACTGAGAGTAGTTCAGTCTGGCTGCAGCTTAGACTGGGGCGTGGTGATAGGGCTGTAGAGAGAGCCACTGAAGTTTTAAAACAGGAATGATATATTCTGATTTGCATTTTATAAAGCTCTCCAAGTACAGTAAAGCTGGAGGAAGGGAGAGAGGCTAACGGTTTGATTATTAAACACCTTGTATGAGTCAAGGTCCAGGCAAAAATTAGACATCATACTCCAAGTGTTTAAATAAAGAAAGTTTATGAAAGGACTCCTTACAGAACTGAGGGCCGGGTCAGGACCCACAGTCTGGTGGGGAGTGCAGAGGAGGGGGGATAAATATCCTGACCTCTTTCACCTCCTGCTTTCTGCTGTCGTGTCACTTTCTGCTGTTCCCTCCCATGATCCAAGACCAAAGCCAGAGGGCAGAGGGATATGATGATGCAGTTCATAGAGGATGGCCTCCTGGGACACAGAGAAGGGCAGAGAGTGGATGGAGGGAAAGAGACAAGAAGCTACAGGTGGACACCTGATTCAAGCAGGGTTCACTTTAGGAACCCAACACCACTCTAGATATTAAAAAAAACTAAGGCATATCAAGTCTGGCAATTCAGTGCTTCTGAAACCCGTTGAAGGACTGGAGGAGTGGAAGTCAACAGACTACTGAATTAAAGGGCACATCATTTGTGGCAAATATTCCTAATGTTCACTAAAAATACCTGGTCCTCCTTTATTTCCTGGGCATATAGGGGTTTCTATTTCCTGATCCCCTTGCAGTTATGTGGGGCCATGTGACTACCTCTAGCTACTAAAATGTGAGAAGTCATTACCAAGATGAGATAGTGAAAAGCCTTTGAGCAATTCTCTAGACTTTCTCTTCCCTGCTGCAACAGTCATGGAGGAAACCTTGGGTTAAGATGTAGTAGCCACAGACTGAAGCAACCCAGCCTGCTGAGTCAGCACATGGAGACTGACTGCCCACTCCTACAGTAAACATGTTTTCCCCAGTTTTAATTGAGGTATAAATGACATATAACATTGTATGAGTCCAAGCTGTACATTTAGACTAATGTAAAATATGATTTGATATAGGTATATATGACAAAATGATGACCATAATAAATTCAATTAACATTAATCACCTCAGTTACAATTTTTTTCTTGTGATGAGAAGTTTTAATTGCTAAGAGATCTACTCTCTTAGCAATTTTCCAATATATACTAGATATTTTTAACTATAATCACCGTGCTGTACATGACATCCCCAGAACTTACTTATCTTATGGCAGGTAGTTTGTACCTTCTGATTCCCCTTCACCCGTTGTACCAGCCCCTACTCCCTGCCTCTGGCAACCACCAATCTGTTCTGTATCTATGAGTTTGTTTTTTGAAGAGTCCACATATAAGTGAGATCATACAGTATTTGTCTTTCTCTTAGTTCCCTTAGCATAATGCCTTCAAGATCCATCCATGTTGTTGCAAATGGCAGGATGCCTTTTTATGGCTGAATAATATTTCATTGCATACGTGCGTCACATTTTTTTTTATCTATCCGTCAGTGGACACTTAGGTTGTTTCCATGAGTTAGCTATTGTAAATAATGCTGCAATGAATATGGGGGCTCAGATATCTCTTTAGAATGGTGACTTTTTCCATTGGATATACACCCAGAAGTAGGATTGCTGGATCATGTGAATTTTTAAAGAAATCTCTATACTGTTTTCTATAGTGGCTGCACCAATTTACAATCCCACCAATAGTGCCCACAAGGGTTCCCTTTTCTCCACATCCTCCCCACACTTATTATTTCTTAAGCTTTTTGATAATAGCCATTCTAATAGGTGTGAGGTAATATCTCTTTGTGCTTTTGATTTGCATTTCTCTGATGATCAGTGATGTCGAGTATCACTTTTCATGTACCTGTTGGCCATTTGTATGTCTTCTTTGATAAAATGTTGATTCAGTTCCTCTGCTCATTTTTTTACTGGATTGTTTTTTCTTTCCTTTTTTTTGCTATTTAGTTGTATGAATTCTTTATATATTTTAGATATTAACTACTTATCCAATATATAATTTGAAAATGTTTTCTCCAGTTCCATAGGTTGTTTTTTCATTTTGTTGATGGTTTCTTTCGCTGTGCATGCAATAAACTTTCGTCAATGAGGAAGAAAGTGTTGCTATATTAAGCTCCTGAGCCTTTTGGGATTACTTGCTACCACAGCATAAGGCAGTCTATTCTGATAGGCAATATGGTGAAGCAGGGATGGGAAGCTGACAACAGGACCCTTTCTGCTGCTGCCACCACCAGGAAGCCCATATGAAGAGGCTGGACGCCAGGAACATGTCGTCGTACCTTGCTTGCAAGCGGTCACAGTACCAGGAAGATGGCCTTCAGTTCACTCTCACCTGCTGTTTTCATAAGTGCATCTTTTTGCAGACCTTATTTGCACGTAGAATTTGAGTGGCAAGGGATTCTGAGGAACGTAAATTTTAGCTTTCCAACTTCTTCAGATAGAATGAAGGAATAGATGCTGAGGCAGCAGATCTTGGAATCTCCCCCAATACCTATAATAAAGTTCCTCAAAGGCAGGGATAGGTCGCTCATCATCTTTGTATCTCTTGTGTCTGGCCCAGTACCTGGTATTAGTGCATATTCAATAAACGTTTCTCAAAATGATCTGAATTTATGGACCATCTTAAGTGTTTTACCTCTCAGATAAAATGAGAAAGGTGTTAGGTGTGCTAAAATGTCCTGTGTCAGAGATTTAACAGTTCTTATAGCACCCCCTTATAGGTCTCCAACCGAAAGGAGTGGGCAGAAGAAAAAAATAACCATACCAAACAATTAGAGAATAATTATGTTAGTTAAAGTTAGGATTCTGCTGCAAATGAAACTCAAACAATAGTGGCTTAAATGTGACAGAAGCTCATTACTCTCCTAATTAAATAAAGTCATGGGGTAAACAGTCCAGTGCTGGTATGGAGATCCATAATCATCAGGCACCTAAATTCTGTTACTCCATCATCCTTCACATGTGGTTTTCACCCTATAGCCTTAAACGACCACTTGAGCTCCAGGCACCATTTCTCAATTCCAGCCAGCGAGAAGACGGACAGAAGAAAGGCGAGCTCAGAAGGAAGAAAGGTATTCTCCTCCTTTCAGGAACACTTCCTGGAATGATGTAGAACCCACTACTACTTAAATTCCATTGGCCAATGATATGTGACCTGAAATGATGGCGCCAATTCCAGGCCTCTACCATAAAAAGCTCCCACGCATGTTCTTCCCTCTCTTCCCATATCTGCTGGTTCGAATTTGATGTCAAGGAGACTTTCAAAGTTACACACAGAGATGACAGAGCCTTTATAAGCCTGGGTCTCTAGGTTAACTGTGTGGCAGTGTTCCTCCCTTAATCCTTCATTCCCCCCCAGGAACAATTACATCGAACTGTAATGTGGCCTTTGGATGTATGTTTGCCACAAGCTAGTGTTGCCTTAATGGAGAAATTGTCACAGAGGTAGGATGCTATTGTAAAAATCTAAAATTAGGCAAGCAGGCAGTAGACAACAAGGAAACTATCATTAGGAGCAGGAAATGGAAACCTACAACAAGACGTTGGGTACAAGAGTGGCCTACCATAATTCAGAAGGCAAATAAGGTACCTACAAAGCCCATAGTTCTAGAAGGGTTTGGAAAATGGAATAGAGAGAGTATAGCACTAGGGAAGAAGGGAGAAATGGATATCTGATGACCAAACGTGTGAACCATGCATGGAGTGCTAGGTCACCAAAAACCTGTTTTCTTTCTCTCCAGAGTATATCATTGGATTATATTTTCCAGTCTCACTTACAATTAAGTGTTGCTGCAAACTGCGTTCCAGCCAATGAAATGTGTACAACTTCCAGGTCTGGTCTGAAAAAGCCTTCATGTGATCCTTTCATTCCTCCCCCATCAGATGGCTGGATGCCGATGTCAAGGTTCCTTGAAAGATGAAGACAGCCTTTATCAGCCTGGGTCTTCCTATTAGCAGCTTATAGCAGAATTGATGGTATTTCAAATGATCAGCAGATAGTATTAATAATAAAGAACATAGAAATGAAGGCATCAGGCATGTTTGTTTATTAAAAACTACTCAAGTTTTGCAATAAAATATATCAGAATACTTTGAGGTGATATTTCTTAGAAAAGGTTATTTTATGTTGTTATGTAGATATAAATATGTATTTCTTTTAATGTCCTTTCTTATTTTTTTGCTGGTGTTTATCTACAGTGTCAGGTCCAGTATTTTTCTATGCATTAGATCATGTCTTCTTTTACATAAAACTATCTGCATAAATGCCTTAAGTTGAATACATTGTACTTATTTCTTCAACTATTATTTATTTAGTTGACTTGTATGCAACTATTTAATTAGAAGACACAAAAACAATAAGAGTTGGATCTTCTCAAGGAGTTGAGGGTAGGGAAAATAAAACCGAAGAAAGCTGAGAAAGAGGCATTTACGTAACTACCAGAGCACTTCAGAGGAGGAAGTAGTTACTTCCAGATGAGACACTAAGAAAAGGCTTCATGGTGGATACGGCATTGAGCTCGACCTTGAGCCTTGAAGGAAGCGTAGGATCTGCAAATGCAGAGAAGAAAGGAAAGATCATTTCTCACATGAGTCAAGGCAGCGAGCAGGAAAGCATGAAGTTAGGGAGGAGAAGAGTCTGCACTGGAACAAAGGAAACAGCAGCTATGAAAAGGAGTAGAGGAAAACCATGTCTGAAACATACATTGTGGCCAGAACCTGGTTTTAGATGCTAGGCTGAGTAGTCTTCACTTTATTTTGTAGATTGTGAAGCATTTGAACAAAGGAATGAAGAATCAGGGTTGTTCATAGGAACACTGATCTGACAAGAGTATTTAAGATATAACGGGCTAGCTCATTTGTGGAGTATAATAACGAAGCCAAACTGAAGGAACGAAATAGCAGACTCAGAGACTCCAAGAAGGAACTAGTGGTTACCAAAGGGGAGGGGTGTGGGAGGCCGGGTGGGGAGGGAGGGAGAAGGGGATTGAGGGGTATTATGTTTAGTACACATGGTGTGGGGATCACAGGGAAAACAGTGTAGCACAGAGAAGGCAAATAGTGAATCTGTGGCATCTTACTACACTGATGGGCAGTGACTGCATTGAGGTATGGGTGGGGACTTGATAATATGGGTAAATGTAGTAACATTATTTTTTCATGTGAAACCTTCATAAGCGTGTATATCAATAATACCTTAATAAATAAATAAATAAAGATATAATGGGCTAGGGAGAGGCTAATATAGGAGCCAGTTAGAAGACTAGCTATTACAGCAGTGCAGACAATAGGTTATGAGGCTGTGAGGATACTAGAGGGGTATTAGAGAGAGGACTCAAGAGAGGTTATTGTAAAACTAGAATCAATAAGCCCTGGCAACCTATTGTCTGTGGTGGCGGGATAGGGGAACAAGTGAAAAAAAATGACTCCAAATTATAAATCTCCATGATAGAGAAGATGGTGGTATTTCAAGCAAATTTACAGAATGCAGGAGGAAAAACAGATTAAGACCGATACAGAAAATACGCTCTTGTTACGAAGAAATATATTTACATTGTGTTCTGGAAATATACATATTCAATTCACTTTAACTGATGCCAGTGGTGGAAATGTGAAGTGTGCACTGGGGACACCTGGAATTTTGCACTATGATAATGATGTGTGCCCAGGGTACTTGTATTTAATGCTATTTCCTTTATTACTTAAGTATATTTATGTTCTCAAACTGCTGAGTTGGAGAAATGCCTCTTGTATTGTAACCTTAAACTGACCTTCTTGGTTAGCAAACATCTGAGGTATATAGATTTTTTTTTCAATGCATTCAAAATCTTTAACTAAGGAGACTCTTAAAATAGCACAAAATATCTTAATCTTGACCAACAAAAAAAGTGCCCATCCGTGGGTGGACTTGATTTAAGCTTTTAGCTTACGTGTTCTTTGAATGCTTACACTCAAGGACTTTCCAGATTATATCTGCTGTAGTTAATATATTTCAAATAAATAGCCCATAGACAATGACTGTCACTATCATGACTAATGCCATCAAATATAATTCCCCAGTTGGAAAGCATAATTTTTATTCATATAATCTTTCGAAGAAGGAATATTCTAGTTTCAGTAGAATTGATTTAGATAATTTTTTTAAAGGCTTAACAACTGTTTTACCAAAGTTCTTCTAAATAGGGAAGATCTGTTGTGAAAAGTGATTCCGTGTATAACACAGAATGTTCCAAGTAGTATCTAACTTTGTATCTTTTCATTTTCCATCTGAAAAGAATTATAATAGGAATGTGCCGTAGGCCTATTAACGTGATGCTTTTAATGCCATATTTAACTTGATTCATTTAAAATTCTCCTTTAAATCCTTACAGCTATCTTTATAGGAAGTTTTTTTTCTTTTTTTAGTGGTTGTTTTGGGAGATGAAGGCCAAGACTTAAGGTATGTTGAGACACCCAGGGTCATTGCTTTTCTTTGGTATGCTTCAAAATACTAGCTAAGAAAAGGTGGGAGGTTGCTTCACAGGAACAAGATGGTTACATGTTTGACATCTCAGGTTGGTCAAGGGTGATTGTAGCAAAACCTTCACCCTGATGGTTTTACTATGAAGCAATAAAACAGAATAGTCACATGGATGATAAAAAGTAAAAGAAAAAAAAAGTTTTCTAATGACAATGTAGGAAAGGAAACTGAGGTAAACGTTCAAACAACTGATTTAAAAGCAAGTTTTGTCAAAATTATCCAGTGATTTGCTTTCATTTTTGGCTTTATTTTCAGTGCAGCCTTGATGGCTTAACCCATATCTTAGTTACTCAGGCACCTCCATTTGTGGAAACTTTTTTGGGGGCCAAAAAATTGGCCTTGCACTAATATGATAAGCCTGGGCTAGACCCATGGTGCTGCCTCCCAGATGGAAGTTGTTACCAGAGAGGAAATAAAGTGGTTATGTGGTCTAGAAGGGACAAGGGCAGGAGGAAGTAGTTCCCATCTGTCCTTGCAGATTAGAGTGGCATTTGCTGCTGAGAATACAGATGTGCTTTGCCTTACACTGTAGATATATTCCTGAAAAATTGTGTATAAACTGATTTTTGCTGTTAATCAAATATGAATGGCTTTATTATATCTTCAGAATTCCTTTACTTTCATTTATGATTGATCTTTAATTGGCAGGGGTTTCTAATACTTTAATTCTAAATTTCTCAATTATAACTCACATAGTCAAGACCTGCTTTGTTATTCCTAAAACATTTATTGGTTGTAATTTTTAAAATTCCCTCATTAATGTGAAAAATGTGTTTCCTCTACCATATCAATTTAAAGTTTGCAAACTGTATGTCTGTTGTGCTGTATATTTACTGATACTATTACCATTATTCCATAATAGCATTTATTGAGCACTTACCAGGTACTAGGCATTGTTCTAGTCTAAGCACTTTCATGTATTCATTTATTTTTAAACCTCATCATTCAATGATGTAGATTTTAGTCTTCCATTTTACAGATGAGGAAACTGAGGCACAGGACTATTAAGCAATTCTTTCAAACTTACACAATTAATAAGTGGCAGAACCCTGTACACCAGGGTTTCCTAAATGAGGTTGATAACTGTAATTGAGTCAAAGTTGGAAGGCTTTATGTCTGGAAGTAATCTTTTTCTGCCTACATTCCATTGGCCACAACTTTTTCCCATGGCTGCACCTAATTGCAAGAGAGGCTGGGGAATGTAGTTTGTATTGTATGCCCAGGAGGAAAATGGAAATACTTTGGTAAATAGTTAAGCAGTCTCTGGACATACAGCTACAAATTAGTAAACACACAATTAAATAACTTGTGATAAATGCTGTAGTAAAATAGTATGTATGAGTGAGAATAATGGAGTGGGGGTGGGGAGTTATTTCAGAAAAGTCTTTCATGATGAGATATTTAAACTGAGACCTGAAAAATGAGAAGACAAAGAACGGTAGGAGAAAGAACACTCTAGGCATGTAAGATGTTCTGAGGTAGGAAAGAGCTTAGAGAATCTGAGGACCTGCAAAACCAGTATGGCTCAGCCCAGGAAAGAGTGGCGTGAGACAGGCTGGAAGAGGTAGGCAAGAACCACATCATGCAATGCTCCATAGAACATATTAAGGAGTTAGCATTTAATCCTAATAGCAATGGAAAGACATAATATTTTAGTATTTCTAACATGATGTTAAAACAGGACTCTTTCTGACTCAATTTCAGCTGAGGGCCCAATTACTCCACACTCCAAAATGAAGTGTAAGAGTCACGTCATCAATAGCAAAATTACAAAGAAGGTGCAACCAACCAGTTCTGTGGATCCTTACTCCCCTGCCTATCTTAAAGCCACATAAGACCTAAAGGGGAAAGGAGATTTGGAAAATTCTCACGGAAAGAATGAAGAATGTGTTGTGAATCTTCCCTATACCCATGAAACACTGGTGGGACAGGTGTTTCGGGTTCACCTCAGGCCTAGTGGGGAAGGTGTTAAGGAGATAATGTGGTCAGTTTGATTTGCACCCTCTGGATTCCACGGGACACAGAAATACTGGGAAAATAGTTTACTGACATCAGAATATGGAGCTTGTCTTGCCAATGGGTTTCAGCCCCAGGGCAAGTGGGGCTGAATGGATTCAGTGTGACCAAAGAAATGACAGTAGAACGTTCTTGGGGTGAAAGGGTTATACCCAACTTTATTTCCACAGTGGCAGGTCAGTCACTAGAATCCCATCCACTCAGAGCGAGGCTGCGTGCAGCAGCAAGCCGGTCCTTGCCTCTGGACCTCTCTGCCCACACAGCTGTCCCACACAGCCGTCTCAGTCTCTGTCCTTGGCACTGCCACCACTCCAGTCTCTGCTCTCCTGCAGCCTTGCAGCTGTGTCTCCGTGTCACCCCGAGCACTGGGCAGGGCTCTTTATATGAGTCAATAAGGACGCATTGCCCACACGTGTGTAGTGAGCTAGCCAACCAGGGCCAGGTGAGAATCCTGGCCACAGGAACCTTCACTTTATCCACAGAGCTTCATTTGGAAACGAACTATAATCCCTTCATTGGCATCTTAAAGGTATGAAACCCTTGGTAGAAATTGTCTTGCCAATGAGTTTCAGCCCCGGGCAAGTTCACTGTGGATTCAGGAATGACAATGGAATGTTCTTGGGGTGAAAGGGTTTATTACCTGGCTTGTTCTCCCAGGCGATAGGTCCAGCACTAGAACTACTGTCTGCATCCAACAGTCTGCAAGTCTGTAATCCTCCTTTGTCTTTACCTCCGCCCAGAGCACTGGGCAGAGCTTTTTATTTATTGAAGAGAGTTTCTGGTTCTAGGTGAAAGTTACTTGTTTTAAACATTCACACTGGTCGAGGGGTGAGTATCAGATAGGAGGTGCCAGGTGTGAATGCAGAGGGTGAGTTAGGAGGTGATTGATGGCTTCTCTACTTCCTAGTTGGGTGACTTTGGGCAAGTCATTTAACTTCTCTGTGCATTAGTTTCCTCACCTTAAAGTGGGAATGTACTAGAATGCCTTATAGGGTTGTTGAGAGGCATAAATGAGCTAATATATTTTATATTTAGAGGAATGCCTGACCCATAACAAGTATTATGAAGTATTACTATTTTTACTTTAAAAATTACTATTGTAGCAGCCCAAATGAGAGATAGTGGTAACTTGGAATATCTTTAACCAGAGAGCATGAAAAGGTTCATGATGTATTTTAGAATTACAGTCAACAGGACTTTTTAGGTGATTATTAGATATGGAGAATTAAGTAGAGGAAAGGACAAGAATTGCTCCAGGTTTCTAGCTTGGACTGCTGGGTGGAACCAAGATTACTGAGATTGAGGAGGGCAGGAATTGTGTATGTGCTTAATAGAGATTCCTGGTTACTGATACTTTAAAAGTCTACATTTTAATAGCATTGAAAGGCTGGGGCACACAGGAATGGTTTTTCTGAAATGTAAAGTGCTCTAAAACAAAGTTACCTCCTGACTCTTTGCCCCATTATTTTGGAAAATGGTGGTGGTGAGGGGATAGGTAATTATATGATAATATTGGTTTTTTTTTTCAAGGAGCAAGAATGATCTCAATGGACAATCCTTGTATAATAAATCTCAGAAAAAAATGGCATATTGTCAAATCTAAAACTAACATTGTGACCTTTGAGAGATGTCCTCCAAAACTGAGTTTTCCTGTATTTAATAGACACAATAAACTACATAATAATTTTATACAGTGAGGGTTTCAAGACGGTCTTCAATCTTTTTTTCAAAACACACATGCAAATACACAGAAAATATATTAGCTTTTATTGTTTTTAATATCTTGAATGGCTTGTCACCTTAGCTTTGCTGTACTAAGCTGTTGTTTGTAACCAGGATGACTGCACATTCCCATTCTAAAGACATGCTGTGGAGATCAAGGAACCCTTTGTTCTTTGGGAGTCACTCCTTATGCTCTTCCCCACCCTCTGGTGGCACAGTGTCAGGAATCTGTGTTACTCTTTTGCCTGACATCTTGCCAATAGCTGTCTTTACCATACCCCGGGTTTGCTGGGGATTGGTGGAGCAGTGGTATCAAATGCTAGGGCTGACCAATAAATAAGTAGCTAAGGGCCAGTTTGTAGAACTCTGTGTAGATATGCATCCCCTCATTATCAGAACTTTCCTCCCACTTCTTGAAAACACTGCAGAATGAGTGGCTGACCCTTCAGTGCCCTGTGAAGGTGGAAAGAAACAGGTTGCTCCCCGAGCTCCTGGTATCTAAGCGTACACCATTTTCCAGGGCTGGGGCTTCTTCTTGGTTTAATGATTACAGTAGTCCTATTGTAACAAGTATTCTTATAGGTAAAAGTAATACATCTCCTGTTATTTAGTGTCAGAAGTTTGGTTTGGCATGTTACTTTTCTTTTGACAAACTGGTACAGAGATAAAACCAACCCATATTGTTATGGGCAGACACCAGAACAGGGCCCTTGGTCTTTGTCTTCTTTTATTAGAATTGACACTGAGTCTTAGTAGTAGGCAAGCAAGCAGTGCACTTTATTAGAAAAGTAAGGAAACAGAAACACCTTGATAGATCAAGGTGGGCTGCTGAAGAGAGTCAGCCCTGAGAAGAATCAGGGTAGCTTCTATTTTGGGGAGTGAAAATGTTTATTCATTAGTTATTAGGTCACCTAGCATGAATAGGGAGGGTTTCAATTAGCACGAGCAGTTAGATTGTATACATACATGTAGGTTGGGACATCATCTCAGCTAGCATTAGCAAATAAAATCTCCACCCTGGGAAATTTAGTATTATGAGGAAAAGGCAACCATTGAACACCAAATTTTTCATATGCGCATGTCACAAGTTTTGTGTCTTGCTCCATTGATTATCTGACCAAGGGTCTCTAATATAAGACATAGTGGCTATAAAACTTCTTGAAACAATAGGTTGACATGAAAAACAAGATGTGCTGGTGCCTCACAGAGCCAGTGGTCCGAGTCACAGGACCTTCTGTCAGGGCTTAGGAATGTGGGGTTGGATTGATCTCTCCATTTTTTTCTACCCACCTCAATATGATCCAAAAAGGAGAAAATAAGGTCAAAGGCTAAAATGCTACATTAATTCTCTAGCGGCTGCCAGGTGGACAGGAGAGGAGCTCTTTGCTTTCACATAGAGACTATTTAAGGTAATAGAGAAATATTTTGAAATCCATACAGGTATATATTTGAAAGTTAAAGTGCTTAAAACCAAAGATTTAGTGTTACTTCATCTCATTTTAGTTATTTTAGCCATGGTGATCACTTTGAAAATTTCCAAAGCCAGAATCATCTGGCCATGGTGCTATGGTACTTTGGGGAGTTTGTTTATGTGCTGGAGTGAACCAAGAACTTTTTCCTCTTTTTAAATTCATTTTCCTCTTTTATCAAAGTAATACATACACATGGTAAAAGTAAAATAGTACTGAAGAATTTATACTGAAAAATAACAGCTCTCTGCCCCATTTCCCAGTCCCACTTTCCAGAGGCAAGCAATCCTCTTTATTTGGTAAGATTAAAATTATTTGTAATGGTTACTGATTTTTACCCTTTTATTCCTTTAAACTATTTCCTGAATAGTTACAACTGCAAACAATCTGGTATGTAGCCTCCAAAATGGTTTCTGTGCTTATAACAGACATACACACACATGCATGGAGGGAGTAGCCACTTTTTTTTTTAACATTTTTATTGATTTTTTTTATTCTGGTAAAATACACATAACAAAGAATTTACCATCTTAACTTTTTTTAAATTAAGGTATCATTGATATACAATCTTATGAAGGTTTCACATGAGCAACATTGCGGTTTCAACATTAACCCACCCCATTGCAGTCACTCTCCATCAGCATAGTAAGATGCTATAGAGTCACAACTTGTCTTCTCTGAGAATAAGTAGTCAGAATAAAAGGCCATTGGTGGCAACAGGAGGGCGATCCGAGAAGCTATTGCAGTAACCCAGACAGAGATAATGGCAGCTCTGAGCAGGCAGTACTTGTGGAGCTGGTGAGAAGCAGTCACATTCTGGATTTACTTTGATGAAACTATTAGTTCTTTTCCCCCTCCTACCACCTTCCATCCTTTCTACCTACCATATTTTGTCAGACTATACTTTTGTTTCTATGTTTTCAAAGTTAACGCCAAGTTCTTTCTTTGTGACCCGTCTTTCATGTGTTGTTTATAGGTTGATTCTGAAAGTTAAAAATCAACCCTTTCCTCAATTTACATTATTATGACTTTTGATTATTGTTCATTGCATAGACAAATAATATGTGAAAATTACATAAAAAAATAAGTCCAAGGTCTTGACCTCTGGGTTCCTTGAAGAAGAATGTTCTAGTGACCAAATTAAGTAAATTCTTTTATAATTTCAGAAATTGCTTAAAATTATGCCACAGTTTAGCTGGTTTCATCCTTGTATCATGAGTTTTTTTAAAAAGTAAAAAAAAATTTTAAATTCTTGTCTCTCAAGAGATTTTCCAATTGTCTTTCTTTCATCTTGAGGAAAAAAAACACTTGTTTTCTTTACCATATCACTGATATCATCCATTTACATAGTTACTCTATCTTTTGCAAAGACTACATTTCATTTTTCTTTTTAAAAACGTTTATACTTGAGGCCCACTGGCTTCCTGTTATGATTTAGATTGTTTTGTAAACCCTACGCACAGCCTCACCCCGGAATTGTTTTACATTAGATGCCTGAGTTAGTTCCACTCTTTTTTTATAGTCCATATTTTCTTTTTTGTTGGTTTGCACCTTATTTCTCTGGAAGATAGTAACAATTTTTCATTGGGAAACACAGGGAAGATGAAATTTCCAAGTATTTATAAATCCGAAAATGTCTTTAGTATGCCTTCACATTGATTTATAGCTTGGCAGAACACAGAATTCTATAATTAAACACATTTTTCCTCTTAGAACTGTGGAGGAATTGTTCCACTCTTTTCTAGCAGAATTCTCCATCAGAGAATTACAGATTAGAAGTTTGACATTAGTTTATTGTGTTCCTTGGTATGACCTTTTTTCTCTTTAAAACCTCTCTGAAGGTTTTTAAAAATCTTCTCTTCCCATTGTTCACTGTGGCCTTATTCACAATAGCCAAGACGTGGAAACAACCTAAATGCCCACCGATGGACGAAGGATTTAAAAAAGCAAAAAACACACGATGGAATATTTTTCAGCCATAAAAAAAGAAGGAAATCCTGCCATCTGTGACAACATGGATGTACCTTGAGGACATTATGCTAAAAGAAATAAGCCAGTCACAGAGGGACAAATACCGCCTGATTCCACTTATATTAGTTATCTGAAATGGTCAACTTCCTAGAAGCAGAGAGTAGAATGGTGCCTGGAGGGAGGGAAAAATGGGTAGTTCATGTTCAACAGGTATAACGTTTTAATTATGAAGATGAATAAATTCTAGAGGTCTGCTGTATGGCCTTGTGCCTCTCTTGCCAATGTGTTTCAGCCACAGGCAAGTTCACTATGGATTCAGTGAGACTGAGGAATGACAGTGGGATGTTCTTGGGGGGGCGTAAAAGGGTTCATTACCCAGCGTGTTCTCCTGGGCATAGGTGGAGCCCTAGGATTACATCTGCACCCAGCCATCTGCAGGTCTGTAATCCTCCTTTGTCTCCATCTCCACCCAGAGCACTGGGCAGAGCTATTTAGTGAGTCAGTCATTACTAGCTCATTGCCTGCAGGTGTGGAAGCAGCAGCCTAGCGGCAGGCCGGTTACATCACCAAGTAGCTTAGGTTCAGGTGAGGATCCTGGCCATAGGCACTTCCATTTTCCCCACAGTGCCTATAGTTAACAATACTCTATGGTACACTTAAATATTTGCTAAGAAGGTAGATCTCATGTGTTTTTACCACACAAAAAATTTTAATTTAAAGAATCTGAATATTTGGTGTTCTAAAATTTCATGATGTTGTGTTTAGATGATCTATTTTCATTCATTTTGTTTGATACTCATTTATCCCCTTTCCTAAGAATATTTCTGTTTTTTTTTAACTCTGAAGGATACATATATCAGGCACCTGCCCTTTCTTTCTGAAGCTTCTGTGGGTTTCTGCCATGGTCTTACCGGGAACTCCCTTCCTGTATATTCTGGGATGCCCGTTCTCTCTAGCCACAGGTTTCTAGTCTCTTTCCATCTTCCATTCTTAAAAATGCACCTTTACTGTTTGCTCACTTGTTTTTAAAGCATATATAGATCTAGCAGCTCAAAATACTTCCTTTCTGGATTCTCATCAGTGAGCACAAGCTGGCAGAGTCTATAACTTCACACTTACCAAAAGGCCAGTTGGGAGGGTGATATTTGAGGAGGGATGTCTAAAGGATGATATTTGTTTCAGTTAATCTTCCAATTACTTTAACTTTTATCCTTGGAATCAGCTGCACAATCACTGGGGTTGTATTATCTTAGCCCTTCCCATAACCTGGCTGAGTTGTGTTTTAGATTTATGGCCTCCATTTGAACAAAATGATTGACAAGCACCAGCCTTTCCTGTTTTGCAATTTACTTTAGGAATTTGTAAAGGACATTATGTTCTGTTTTTGTCACTTGGTGAGACATTTTTTCAACGACTCATTTCTACAAAAATCTTTGGTTCTCCTGAAGAGCTGATATGTTTCCTCCTTTCTGATCATGAGAATTGTGCAACTGATCATATTTCCCTTTATCATCTGTATTTTAGCATTCTCTGGTCTTGACTTTCTACTCTATCTTAAAATTGTGATAATATCTCTGAGATAATGTGGATTCCGAGAGAATTCAACTGGCAATTGCCTCCCATCTTGCAGCTGGCTGCAATTCCCAACTAGAGACCAATTAAAGTATTACCTTCTGCAGGGTCACGGGTTAGAAAACCCTTAATCCTGCAGATATTGTGATTATTTGGGGATTTCTGAATTCAGTGTATGTTCCACATTTTGTAATAATTGGCCTACTCCGTATACATCTCATAAATAAAAAGAAAACATAGTAATTGGAAGACTAATTGAAAAGGGTTGTTTTCTTTAACATTGCAATACTGTGGTCATGAATTTTAAGTGACGGAATATTTGGGATTGCACTCACAGAGAGGATTTTACTATTTCTTCCTTTATTACTAAATCTCTAATTCTACTGGGTCTCAGTAAAAAGTATATATACACTATTTATTGACAGTGAGCCACATACATTTTACATTGTACACATTATACTAAGTGTTTTTATTGTAAGACACCTCAAAACCATTATAAAACAAGTCAAGTTATAAACACACGAATATGAAAATAAAGTTGAGTGTACTTTGGGATATGTCTATTCTGAATATAACATATTCAGTTTCCATATTATTTTCACAAAGGAAACCCATATTATTTTTTCTCTTTTAAGATTTCTATGAAGACATACAAAATAGCATTACTACTTGTACTGGATGAGTAGTGTCTCTCCAAAATTCATTTCCACTCAGAATGGGTCTTGTTTGGAAATAGGGTCCTTACAGGTGTCATTAGGGGAGATGAGGTCAGACTGGACTAAGGTGGGCCCTAAAGCCAATGACTGGTGTCTTTACAGGTGTAATAGGGGAGATGAGGTCAGACTGGACTAAGGTGGGCCCTAAAGCCAATGACTGGTGTCTTTACAGGAAGGCCTTGTAAGGACAGAGAGACCCAGAGAAGAAAAGGCCACATGACCATAGAGGCAGAGAGTGGAGTGATGCAGCTAGAACCACCGCTGGAAACCACTGGAAACTAGGAGACAAGCAAGGCAGAGATTCTCCCTCAGAGCCTTCAGGAGAAGCTAACTTGTTCATATCTAGATATCAGACTTCTGGCCTCCTGAATTGTGAAAGAGTAAATTTCTGTTGTACTAAGCCACCCAATTTTTGTTAATTTGTTAATTTGTCATGACACAGAAATAGAGCATCTAGTAGGTGGTTCATAAATAACTGCCAATTGATATCCTTCCAAAGGGAGAATTAATTAAGCCTATAGGAATATTAACAAGAGAGGCACTTCCACAGTAATTTTAAACAAAACACATTCTGGTGAAGAAAAGCTTTTTTTCTTCTTTCTTCTTATCCTTTCTTTTGTAGAAAACACATTATAGTTAATATAAAATGCTTTAGTACAATTGCATTTTGAAAGTTTTGGTCTCATTTATATTACATAATGTGAATTACAGTCAAAGAAACTGACAAATGGACCAAGTTTCATGCTTGAAAATGATGTTACACACAGATAATGCAAAGATTTTATCATTTACCTTCTATCCCCAGTCACAGCACCTATAATTTTGGGTTTCATTAACTTGACCACCCCTGGAAAGACATGGATAAGACAGTGTCTCACTTGAAGGTTTCAGCCCCAGGCAAGTTCACTCTGGATTTGATGAGACTGAAAAATGACAATGGAACGTTATTAGGGTTAAAAAGGTTTATACCGGCTTTAATCTCAGCGTGGTAGGTTGAGCACTAGAATCGTGTCTGCATCCAGCAGGCTGCAGGTCTGTAACCCACCTCTGCCTCCGCCTCTGCCCAGAGCACTGGGGGGAGCTCTTGATACAGTGACTCAGTCAGTAATAGTTCATTGCCAAAGGGAGGGGAAGCAGGAGCCTAGCAGCAGGCCAATTACATCATCAAGTAGTTTAGGGTCAGGTGAGTATCCTGGCCATAAGAACTTCCATTTTCCCCACAGATAAACTATATTTGCAACACTTAATGAGAAAAAACTGATGCAATGTGTTTCCTCAATTGGCGAGCTTTCATGATGTTGTAGGACATAGAGGAAAAAGCGTAAGAAAGATAAAAATAAGTGAAAATTGTTATTTTTTTCACCAATGTTTTTCCACATCAAGAATGAATTTAGAATGGATTTATATACTTTGTATAATCATAGCTAAATATGTCAATGAGTCTGGGGAAAGTAGTCTTTGAGTGAGTTATAGAAAAACACTTACATGGTCCATAAAGGCATGCTTCAGCTGTCATTCTGATGTTCTATCACCATCTACTGATCAATGAGCCAAATTACATTTAGACTTTTTCCCTGGCCAAAGTGGATTTCTTTTCTGAAGATTGTCTTGCCAGTGGATTTCAGCCCTGGGCAAGTTCACTATGGATTCAATGTGACCAAAGAAATGACAGTAGAACTTTCTTGGGGTGAAAGGGTCATACCCAACTTTAGTTCCACAGTGGTAGGTCAATCACTAGAATCCCGTCCACTCAGAGCGAGTCTGCGTGCAGCAAGCTAGTCTCTGCCTCTGGGCCTCTCTGCCCCTGCAGCTGTCTCAGTCTCTGTCCTTGGAGCTGCCACTCCAGTTTCATCTCTGCTCTCCTGTAGCCTTGCAGCCGTGCCACTGTGTCACTCAGAGCACAGGGTGGAGCTCTTTATATAGAGTCAATAACCACGTATTGCCGACAAATGTGTAGTGAGCTAGCTGACCAGGGCCAGGTGACAGGAACCTTCACTTGATCCACAAAGACTAAAGGGAATTTTCTGAACATTTGCTAAATCTACAAAATATGTTCATGAATTTTAAAAAGTCACACTGGAAATAAGTATACTAAAAATGATCTGTTTATATTTCTCTACCATTAGTTTCTGAGCTCCTCAATGTAGGTTAGAGACTGATTTATTTTCACATCCACAGTAGCTAGCATGCTGCTTAGCAGTGAGATAAATGAAATGTTGGATAGTGTTGGATAAATGTCGGAAATGCTGAGGCAATTTGCACAATTATAGCAGTTTTCATTTATCATTATTTTATGAAACTCTTTTTTTCATAAATACTGTGGGGAAGTTGGGGTTCCTATGGCCAGCATCCTCACTGAACTTAAACCACTTGATGATGTAACTGGCCTGTTGCTGGGCTACCGCTTCCACACCCACAGGCAATAAGCTATTACTGACTGAGTCACTATATAAAAAGCTCCTCCCAGTGCTCTGGGCAGAGGCCGAGATGGAGGTAGGTTATGGGCCTGCAGACTGCTAGATGCAGATGTGATTTTAGTGCTTGACCTGCTGCTGGGAAAATAAAGCCAGGTATAAACCCTTTTATCCCAAGAATGGGCCATTGTCATTTCTTGCTCTTATTGAATCCATAGTGAACTTGCCCAGGGCTGAAACCCTCAGGCAAAACACTGGACATTTTTCTGGGTATCTGTTATTCTGATTAGTTGTGCATTAGTAATTGAAGAGTTTATTGGTTAGAGTTAGGATCAACTGTGGGACAGGGGTGGGAGCACTGAAGACCAGAAACAGTGGTGGCTTATGGTCTGAGTTTATTTTTGTTTTACATAAACAGAGTCCAGAGGCTGACTTGAAATCTCCATAGTCATCAGGACCCTGGTTCTTTCTGTCTTACTACTCCATCATGCATAATCTGTGTATACGAAGTGGAACAAATAGATGCAGAGCATGTGGAAGAAGAGAATAGAATAAACTCCACGTCATCACAGTGGAGGTTAGTTTATTGGTAGTTCTGGCCAAAGATGCTGTGTAATGGGGTGGGTCCATTACAACCATCTGAGATTGGTGTACCCATTTCTGGGCTACATAGGAGGTTATTGATTATTGATTCAATTTCTTTAATAAATATAAGCACATTCAGATTGTCCATTTCTGCCTGTGTGAGTTTTGGCCGTTGATGGCTTTCAAGGAGTTGGTCCATTTCATCTAGGTTATCAAATTTGTAGGCATAGACTTGTTCATAATATTCCTTTACTTCCTTTTAATATCCATGGGATTTGTAGTGAAAGCCCCTCTTTCATTTCCAATATTAGATATTCATGCCTTGTATTTTTCTCCTTAGTTTCCTTGGCTAGAGGCTTATCAATTTTGATCATTTCAAAGAGCCAGCCTTTGGTTTTGTGATTTTCTCTGTTAATAACCTCTTTTCAATTTCCTTGACTTTTGCTCTAATTCTTACTATTTATTTTCTTGTTCTTATGTTGGAACTAATTTATTCTTCTTTTCCTAGTTTCCTAAACTGGAAATTTAGATTTTTGAATTTAGATCTTCTTTTCTAATATATGCACTTAATGCTATAAATTTTCCTATAATCATTGCTTCTACAGTATCCCACAATTTTTATAAGCTGTGTTTTCATTTTCATATAGCTCAAAAAAATTAAAATATATCTTGAGACAATAAAGGAAATTTCTGAAAAACTCTATGCCCACAGATTTGATAACCTAGGTGAGATGGACTAATTCCTTAAAAGACAAGCTGCCAAAATTCACACAAGGAGAAACAGATCATACGAATAGTTCTATACCTATTAAATAAATTTAATCAATAACTTATAGCCTTCTAAATAGCAAAGCAATAGGCCTAGAAGGTTTTACTGATGAATTCTAACAAGCATTGGAGGAAGGATTTATACCTGTTTCTATAATCTCTTCCAGAAACTATCAGTAGAAATACTTCCTGAATAACCCTGAGGCCAGCATTACCCTAGTACCAAAATCATATAAAGGCATTATAAGAAAGGAAAACTACAGCCCAATATCTTTCATGAACACAGATGCAAAAATCCTAAGGAAAAGAAGAGCAATTTCAATCCAGAAACATATAAAGGATTATACACCATAACCAAGGGGTACTTATTCCAGATATGCAAGGATGACTCAACACTAGAAAATCAATTCATATACTCCATCACATCAATGAGCTAAAAAAGTCACAAGATCATAGCAGTAGATGCAAACAATTTTTTGACAAAAATCCAATATCTACTCTTGATTTAAAAAAGACTCTCAGAAAAGAAGAAGTAGAGTATAACTTCCTCAGTTTTACAAACAATATATATAAAAACCTACAGCGAACATGACATGTAATGGATAGAAACTAGATACCTTCCACCTAAGACCAGGAACAAGGCAAAGGGGGCCCTTCTCACCACTCCTATGCAACTGGAAGTCCTAGGTAAGACACAGAAAGGAAATGAATGGCATACAGATTGGGAGGGAAGAAATAAAAGAGTCTGTTTTTGCAGATGATATGACTACCCTTGCAGAAATTTTAAAAAATCAATAATAACAACAAAAAGCTCCTGGAGCTAAGTAGTGACTATAGCAAGATTGCAGGGTGCAAAGTTAATATACAAAAAACAATTGTTTTTCTATACAACAGAAACGTAGAAATTGAAATAAAAAATGCAATACCATTTACATTAGCACTCAATAAATGAAATATTTAGGTGTAAGTCTAACAAAATATGTACAAGATCTATATGAGGAAAACTGGTGAAAGATACAAAGAATGTGTAAATACACCATCATCAAAAACTGATGGGGGAAAGAAACCACATGATCATCCAAATTGATGCAGAAAAATATTTGGCAATATTCATCATTTTCATGATAAAAAACACTCAGCATAGTAGGAATAGAAGGAAACTATCTCCATATAATAAAAGCCACATATAAAAAAACCCACAGCAATGGTCACACACAATGGCAAAAAACTGAAAACTTTTTCTCTAAGATCAGGAACAAGGCATGGAGGCCCACTCTCACCACTGTTATTCAACATAGTACTGGAAGTTCTGGCCAGAGCAGTCAGACAAGAATAAAAAATAAAAGGTATGCAAATCAGAAGGAAGAAGTAAAATTGTCTCTGTTTGCAAATAGTATGATCTTATGTATAGAAAATCCTAAAGACTACAACAATGAACTGTGAGCAATAATAAACAAATTTGGTAAACTTGCAGGATATACAACCAAGATCTAGAAACCAGTTATATTTCTATACAACTGAAAAAATAAAGGAAACAACCCCCTTTACAACAGCATCAAAAACAATAAAATACCTAGGAATGAATGGAACGCAGGAGATGGAAGATCTGCACTCTGAAAACTCTAAGACTAGTGAAAGAGCTTGAAGACATAAATAAAGGGAAAGATATTCCATGTGAATAGATCAGAAGACTTAACATTGTTGAAATGTCCACATGACCCAAGGTCACCTGTACATTCAATGCTTTCCCTATCAAAATTCCAACTGCATTTTTTACAGAAAAAGAAACAAACATTCCTAAAATGTGTATGGAGCCACAGACCACAAGCAGCCAATGCAATCTTGAGAAAGGAGAACAAAGCTGGAGGCGTCATACTTCCTGATTTCAAACTTGATTACAAAGCTATAGTGATCAAAACTGTATGGCAGAGGCATAAAAAGATACCCAGATGGAACAGAGTAGAGCTCAGAAATAAACCCACAAATAGAGTCAACTAATATTTGACAAAGGAGCTAAGAATACTCAATGGGAAAAGAATAAACAGTATTGGAAAACTGGGCAATCACATGCAGAAGAATAAAGTTGGACCCTTCTCTTATGCCACTCACAAAAATTAACTACCAGTGATTATGGGCTTAAACAGAAGACCTGAAACTGTAAAAATCCTAGAAGAAAACATAGGGAAAAATAGTCTTCACATAGTCTTGGGAACAATTTTTTATGACTATGACACCCAAAGCACAAATAACAAAAGCAAAGATAAAAATGTAGGACATCAACCGAAGACCTCCTTCACAGTAAAAGAAACATTAAACAAGATGGAAAGAGAACCTATGGAATGGGAGAAAATTTTTGGAAACTATCTGATAAGGTTAATATCCAAAATACATAAGGAATTCATACACCTCAATAGCAAAAAAAAAAACAACCCCTCAAACAATCCAATTAAAAAATGGGCAAAGGACCTAAATAGATTGTTTTCCAAGGAAGACAAATGACTGACAGGTATATGAAAAGATGCTCAACAATAGTAATCACCAGTGAAATGCAACTTAAGGCCACAATGAGATACCTGTTAAAAGTGGCCATCATCAAAAAGACAAAAGTGGAGAAAAGGGAACACTCGTGCACTGTTGGGCAAATGCACATTGGTGTAGCCACTATGGAAAATAGTATGTATGTTCCTCAAAAAATTAAAAATAGCACTGCCATATGATTTAGCAATCGCACTTTTGGGTATAAAACCAAAGGAAATGAAATCAGTATCAAAGAGGTACCTACACTAAAAAATTAACTGAAGCTTTATTCACAGTAGCCAAGATATGGAACTAACCTAAGTGTCCATCAACAGACGAATGGATAATGGAAATACACACATAGGAATATTATTCAGTCTTGGGAAAAAGGAAATCGTTTCATTTGCAATAACATGGGTAGAACTTGAAGGCATTATGCTAAGTGAAGTGGGACGACACACTGTATGATCACACTTACATGGGGAATGTAAAAAAAGCTGAACTCATACAACAGAGCAGAATGGTGGTTGCCAGGAGGGCTGGGGAAATGGGGTGATGTTGGTCAAGGGATACAAACTTCCATTTACAGGATGAATAATCCCTGGAGATAATGTATAGCACTGTGACTATCATTAACTATATTCTTTTATATACTTGAAAGTTTCTAAGAGAATAGCTCTTAAATGGCCTAACCACACACAAAAAGAATTATGTGAAGTGACAGAGGTGCGAATTAAACCCTATCGTGGTTTCACAATACTTACACATATACACATTGTATATCTTAAACTTACAGAATGTTGTACGTCGATTATATTTCAATAGAAATGGAAAAAAGCCAGCAGCCCACTTCTGAATCAGAAGTGTTTAGTTGGTCAGATTCATATCCCAACAGTCTATTGGAAGAAGCTTCCCTTGCCCACTTTTGAGGGAAGCCTCTGCTTTTCATGGCAGTCAATTATTCTAGTCACCCTTGGGGGCACCAGCCCAGAAACGAGGCATGTTGAGCTTGGAAAAACAGACTGAGATCAATCTCTCCTGGATAAAATGCCAACTACGGAATCACAGCCCTTGCAGACCTACACTGTAGCACCTTCAAGCTACAGAAGGAAGAGAGGAATACTCCTTCAAGATCTATGGCAGCATATGGTGGACAGAGCACAAAGTAGTAGCAGCCAAAACACAAGTGTGCCAACAGCCAGCAGTGCCTTCTCAGGTGGAACTTGCTGTGTGCTAAAAGCATTTAGCAAGCTTAGACAAGTCCAGAGATAAGCTCTCTCCACTGAACACTGAGGTGCTGGCTGTGCCAACTGTTTTTAAACTATGGCCAGGATTTAATTATGGAGGTAACGGAATGTTGGCACACGTGCCAATGCCACTGAAAGCAGAAACTACTTCCATATCTCAAAAGAAGAGGGCACACCACAACATGAGGGGCCATGGGGCAAGGGCCAGCTTTGGTTAGCGGCCAGATGGACCAACAGGGAGAAAGTATATGCCAGATTCTTTTGGGCAGGAAAGGCAAGGCAGTTTAGAATGATCTACTTTGAATAATTCAAACGTGTCTTAGGCTACAGGGCTGGTCTCTAGTTACTTGCTACCTGCCCTAGGATGATTTAGGTGAGGGGGAACCTGGGCTAACTACTGTGAGATTAGATAACGGGGGTAGCTGGGGCTGCAGACTCTGGATTTGTTGGACTGCTGATGAAGCATGAGCTCCCAGTGAGCCCTTCCCCAGCTCTTGACAAGTGGCTAGTCCTAGAAGGGACAGTCTCTCCGCAGCCAACAAGCTTAACACGTCAAAATAGGAAAAATAAACACATGATTAATATACTACTACTGCACTGCACGCCATCTGCCCACCAGGACCTCCCAACCTGGTACCCAGGTGCCAGGACCACCCAAGTGCAGAAGGGGCACTCACCTGCCTAAGGTACAGACCTCCCCCAGCGCAGAACTCCCAAAATCTATGGGGATTACTTGGCCCTAAAACGGACCAGCCCGAGGACGAGCCACACGATGACAGGATGACCAGGGGCTGGGCACACACAAGAGTCCCCCACCCCGATGTCCCTCTCACAATTCACCCAGAGTCTTCCACACACGCACATGCTTCACACACACCAGTGCTCTGCTCGTAGAGGCTTAAGAAACAGCTCTCAGGGGCAGTCCGGAAAGACGTCGCGTGTGGTGCATACTTGGTACAAAGATTGCCAGCATGCCTGACTTCTGGCGCCCCGCCGGACAGCGCTGAGCGGAGCCGGGAAGAGCTGGGCAGCATCCACTATCCCATGCCAGTAGGAGCCGCTTCCAGGGTGCCCCGTCCCCTCCATCCCAGTGTGTGACACAGTGCACCTACACCCTGGCTAGGACCCCCACCTCCCAGCCCACATGCGTGCAGAAAGGGCACACACGTGCCTCCCTACCCTCACTTCCTAGACAGCCAGTTCTTTCCCCAAATCTTTAGCGACAAACCCTGAAGGTTCACATCCACACCTACAGTTGCCTGAAGCCCCGGAGCGCCTCACACCACACCGACACCCCCGGACTCCCGCACGCGCAGGCTCCCTGCACCACCAGTGCACAGCCGGCTCTGCGCACCCCCCCACCCCCCACACGTGCCACTGCCCAGCCACAGCTGCACCCTACGCCTCCTGCGAACCGCCCTCAGACACCGGCGGGACTCCCCTCATCACGACACCCCGTGTGACATCCACCCTCGCCCGCAGCCCGTCTGTCCACGCCGTTCCCACGGGACCGACACCGTCTGGCCGGGAGCCGTCGACGCGCCCTCGCAGGGCCAGGCCCCGCGGTCCCCGGGACAGGCCCGGGCTGGGGCGCTGAGGGGACCGCCGGAGGCACCACCGGGCCGCCGTAGCCCCGCGACTTGCTGCCGCCGGGTGACGGCCCGCGCGTCCCCGCTCCCAGGCCGCCGCCGCGCGCCCCCGGTAGCGAGGACACAAGGGCCACGCCCCCTCCCGCGCCGCGCGGACCAGCCGCCCTCGGGGCCCGCTCCAACCGCACGGCCGTGGGTCCCGCCCCGCGCGCTTGTGCGCCCCCCCGAGCGGTCCGCCGCAAAGGGCTCTGGGAGCCGCGCCCGAAGCCCGCTCCCTGGGCATGTGGCGCGCGTGCGCGCGACGCGCAAGGCGAAGCGGGAATGTGCGGCTGGAGGGACTCGGCCTCAAGATAAACCCCTAGCCAGACTTATCGAGAAAAAAAGAGAGTCTTCACACCACATAAATAGAATCAGAAATGAGAGAGGAAAAATCACCACGGACACCACAGAAATACAAAGATTTTTTTAGAGAATACTATGAAAAATTATATGCCGACGAACTGGATAACCTTGAAGAACCAGCTCCTGCTTCTATTGATTCTATTGTTTTATTCTTTTTCTAGGGGCCGCCTGCTTTCCGCCGCCGGTGGCGTGGGCACCCAGCAGCAGTTCTGTTAAATAAAGTTCACTATGTATTTTCCTTTATAGCTTTAGTTAGTAATTATATGAAACATATCTTCTACAAGCAGTTATATGTTGGCATTATAAAAGATTAATGTAGCATTGGCTTAACTCCATGTATGCATTTAACAAGTTCCAAAATGTATATTTATATTTAAAGGTAATTGATAACTAGAGTATGTTTCACTTCAAACTGTCTTCTTGATCTCCTTGGTGAATTTATTTTATCTCATATAAAATCTTTTTATTTTAGTAGTGTATTTTAATGTTTTTATAATTTTTTCCCCATGTATCTTGTAATGGAATATTGTTTAGGATCTGTTTCAGATTTGCTGGAAGGTAAGTTTCCTTTATTTACTAAGAAAAGTATTAGTATAATAAAATGAGAATTCATTAAGAGATTTTAAAAATAATGTTAAAACTTTCCAGGAAGAGTAAAAACCTTTGCCTTTTCTAGATAGAGTCTCAGTGTGGTATGCACTGTCCTCATTAAATACTATGTTTTAGCATAACAGATGAGTTTTCTTTCATTATGATTTAACAGGCATTTTTCTGCATTCTTTACCATTAAACTTGATTTGTTCCTTCTGTTCAGAATGAAGATATGTAGGAATATAAAAAGGGAAAGCTTCTCTTTCATTGTTTTTATAATCATGAAATAATTGTTAAATGTTGCCAACTTAGAGGAAAATTGGCTGTGAACTGAAACAACTAGGCACAACTGCACACTTGTTATAAAGTTCAATTGCCTTGTTTTATTATCTTGGAAAGCAAAAAATTCCTTCCTGCTAAATGTTAGTTTTAAAACTTTCCCCATATATTAGATATGTGTATATATAAAATGTTCTATAGAATAATTATTTTCAAATAAATTCTTATTTTAAGTTCACAAAAAGCCATTACAAAAATGGAAATAGCAGCAGTTACACATGGTGCTCTCCAGGGATTAGCCTACTTACATTCTCATGCCATGATCCATAGGTAAGTACTTTAAAAATTATCATATATTAATAAGCAAATGGCTTGTTGAACTTATCAGACTTAGAATTTATTAATCCTGAAGGCTTTGTTGGTTTTAGCTAAATGAAAGTATTCTGGAGTTTTACAAACTCATTTTTTTAGGTTATCCATGTCTTAAAAAGAATATACTAATTTACTTGATCTCTTTGAGTATAATTTGTATCTTTTTCTACACATGCTGCTGGGCTTTCTGAAGTATGTGCACTTTATAGATTTGTCATAGAAATTTAATTATAGAATAATTTAATTTGTGAAGTGGAAAAGACGGGGGTTGTGTATTCTCACTTTTTTCATTTCACAAGTGGAAAACTGATGCCCCAATTTGTGACTAACTTCCCAAAGCTTACAAAGCAAGATAGATTAGACTAGAACTAGCCTAGATCTTTTGTCCTCCTGGTGACTCATAATGCCAGATTTGTTCCATGGATTCCATGACATAGACAAGTAAAAGCTACTTAACACTCTATGCTTTTGAGATAATCCTTGATAATGGATAGTAACTTAAAGATTAAACTGTCATAAACTACATTTAGCAGTGGTATTGGTTTTGCCTGTTTTTAGAAGGAAGCTAGCATTTTAAAAATTATCTGTGTGAACCAGACAATACATAGTAAACTTATATAGTAGATTCATTACAAATTAATAGGTTATCAGTTTTTTAGATGAGGATAGTAAGGTCCAAGAGAAACCCACATGCATAGTAAATAAGAGAATGGAAGAGTTGGAAGGAGAACCTAAGGTCTTCTCTATTTCAAAGAACCTATCCATTTTTTTGTTGCTATTTATTTATTTATTATTATTTTTAATATAATTTATGTTGGTATCATTAATCTACAAGTACATGTGCAATATTATGGTTATTAAACTACCCCTTCATCAGGTCCCCCCCACCAACCCCATTACAGTCACTGTCCATCAGCGTAGTGAGATACTATAGAATCACTATTTGTCTTCTCTGAAGAACCTATCCATTTTTAAAAAAAGCAAATGGAAGAAAATAGATTGACTTAATATTATATCCATTATAACACTATATGGTATGAATTGATAAGTGCTTAGAAATTTATTTCTTTTTGAATGTTATGGTGCCCATTGGGCATACAATCCCATTATAATTTTCTTAGTTCACATGTACATTTCTGATTTAGAAAAGAGCTTAAAATAAATTTGGGATCATTGATATTACCTTATCCATGTGTGTAGTCGCCTGCGACCACCAGTCAACACGGGTACCTGCGAAAGAGGGCTCAGGCCTGAGAGACAGAGGGGCAAGAAGAATGGAGCCAAGACAAGACTCTGATCAAGGCTCAGCTTTATTAGGCTGGGCTACAGTATTTATAGGCAGAATCAGTCCTGCCCTAGTTTCCAAGGTAACAATGACGTCAGGGCATCAGCTGATTTCTCAGAAATGCTCCACTGAAGAACATGAAACTTAACTCATGGCCAAGTGTAAATGATGTAGCAATCAAACAAAGATAATCTGTGCAGCTGCGAGGCTGCCACAACTCCCCCTTTTTTATTTTTTATGACAAACTCCTTTGTCATAATAGAAGACTGTGCCTGTCTTAGGTTGAAAGGCACAAAGGAGATCCTTACCCGTCATCAGACTCCAAACAGCATGGTTTGTGTCCTGTCTTAGGTTGGTATCTCCCTTTGCCAGTCTTACCCGTCTTTGACTAACCAGCCTCTATTCTGGCACTTGGGGTCAGACATCTTGTTTGAGCTGAGCTAGCCATACATGCACTTGCTGTGCATCGGTGGAAAATTCCTCTGTCTGAAGGGCCATGAGAATCTTTAAAGTGGAAACATTGAAGGCACGTTGTAATTTTCTGTCTTGTCTGTGGCGATGGAAAAGCAGCTCCATTAAAATAAACAGTACGTTTAAGGAACCAAAAGGGTCTAATATCCATACATGCATTGTTTCCACAAAGTATAGCTAATCCAAAGAGCGAACCAAGTTCAGCAGAAGCATGTATTTTTGGGGATCGAAACCAACCCCATAATTGCTTTTCAAAATTATATATTGGATAGGGGCCAATATCTATGGGTAAGCAATGCTCCCAAGGGATGGGAATTTCTAAATTCAATATACGTGAAGTCACGGGGGAACAGCGAGGGAAAGGAGGCTGAGGTCCTAGGTATTTCTGATACGGAGGACTAGAACGATTAATGTTTACTGTAAGTACAGAATCTAACATAACAGTTTTCTTGGCTTCAAGAAGGTCACCAACAACGAATGACATCAATCCTACACAGTTAGTAGAGTAGCGGGTATCAAAACATAAGGAGCCTTGTAGGTTCCAACTTACATTATGCAAATCAAAACTAGCTTTCCCCCTGAAATAGGGAAGACCCAGGGAAAGATTAGAACTGTATAAACCGGGAAAAGCAGAGGCCTCCAGACCAACAGGCATCAGGGTCGGAGGAAATGAGGAAAGCGCCCGGAAGTGTTCAGCATCACTCTTCACCATCAGCAGGGAAAGATCAGTAGGCATGTCATCACTCTCCACGATTTCCACTTGACGCACAAGTCTCTCCGGAAGCCAGCGAGCCGCATCATGTTCCTGGGAAAAGATACAAACTGAACCTCGTCCCCAAATTAGCACAGGGTCGGGTCCTTTCCAAGCATTAGTCAAAGGGTCTCCATTTTACCAGAGCATAGTTTTTTTGAGTCTCAGGATGCCAATGACGATCAGCAGACGACTGTCCTTTAGCATCCACTTGTAAAAAGTTAAAAATGAACAAAACAAGGGACAACTGTGCTTTATTAGCTTTGTGGGGGTATAACTCCCCCCCCTTTTATTTTTTGAAGGTATGTTTTTAAGGTTAGATGAGATCGTTCAATTATACTTTGTTCTATGGGATTATATGGAATTCCTGTTTTATGTTCAATATTAAATTGTTTACAAAATGTCCAAAAAGACTGGCTGGTATATGCAGGGCCATTATCTGTTTTAAGCATCTTGGGGATTCTCATATGAGCAAAAGCTTGAAGACAATGCTCAATAGCATGCCTGCTTGTTTTTCCAGATTGTAAAGAAGCCTTAATATAACCTGAGCAATTATCAACATTCACATGTATATACTTAAGCTTCTTAAATTCAGGTAGGTGAGTGACGTCTATTTGCCATATATGATTAGGTATCAAGCCTTGTGGATTCACTCCTAAATGTGGAACAGGTAACAAATGACTACATTTTGTACATTGCTTTACAATCATTTGGGCTTGCTCTCTAGTTATTTTATGTTTCAATTTTAAAGTTGTGCTATTTAAGTGGAATTTACTATGGTCAAGTTGAGCTCGCCGACTAGGTGTAATTGCCAAAGCAGGAAAAACAAGTGCTTTGTCTTTGCAATATTTCTATGAGACAAAGATCCTTGTAGACTAGAATGAGCACGTATGTGTTCAACATAAAAGGGATGTGTCCTCATAAGAATATTATGTTGTAGTTGATGAAACAACTGTCCTGCTCTGGTGCAAGCGCTAATTTGACCAGCACTTTCCAATAATGGTAGAGAGTTAGCTATATATGCACTATCTGTATACAGATTAAAAGCCTGAGGAAAACGTTGAAAAACTACAAGAACTGCTACTAATTCAGCCAATTGCGCTGATAAACCAGGAACATCAAAAGTTACTGGCTCAGTAACATAATATCCTGCCTTTCCTTTGGAAGTTCCATCAGTGAATATTGTTACAGCATTTTTCAAGGGTTGGAATTTGGTGACTTTAGGAAATATAACTTCATGCTTTTGTAAAAAATCAATTAACTTACTGGTAGGATAATGATTATCAACACTTCCGATGGATCCAACTTGTGAAAGAAGCCAGTTGGAATTGTTGTTGTCTAACCAATCTCTTTGCCTTTTATTAAAAGGCTGAATAATGTGGTCAGGTTCTTTGCCTAAATAAATAATTGCTTGTTTTCTCCCTATCATAATTAATGTAGCCACAGAGTTATAATAAGGAGTGATAGTTTTAGCAGGGCAAGAAGATAAATGGACCTACATAATTGGACTTCCCTGCCATAACAACCCTGTAGGCGTGACTTTAGTGGCAAATATAAGTAAATATAAGGAGCTGTTAGGATTAAAATGAGTAATGAATTGTTCTTGAATGGCATATTCAACAACCTTTAAAGCATTTCGGGCTGCAGAGGTTAGTGTTCAGTGGGAGAGGGGAGCAGGATTCCCCCTCAAGACATCAAACAAGGGCTGTAAGTCTCCTGTAGTTAATTTTAAATATGGACGTAACCAATTAATATCTCCTAGCAATTTTTGAAAATTAAGTGTTTTAAGATTATCTACACGAATTTGAACTTTTTGATGAGTAACAGTTCGTGAAAACAACTTGAACCCTAAATAATCATAAGGTTCCAAAGTTTGAATTTTTTCAGGAGCAAGCTGCAGCCCAAACTTTTGCAGTTGTTCCTTTAAATGACTAAAACATTGCAACACGTCTTGGGCTTTTTGACCAGCTAATAAAATATCATCCATATAATGTATAATGTACATTTGAGGCCAAGAATTTCTGATAAGTAATAAGGCTGAAGCAACAAACTTCTGACACAAAATAGGACTATTGGCCATTCCTTGTGGGAGTACTCGCCAATGATATCTTTTCATAGGCTCTTTAAAATTAATAGAAGGTACACTGAATGCAAATCTCTGACAGTCTTCAGGATGTAGGGGAATAGTAAAAAGGCAATCCTTTAAATCTAAAATTAGTTTATAAAATTCCTTTGGGATAGCAGCTGGGGAGGGCAGTCCACCACCAAGACATTCTGAGGTTCTTGCACCTGCCAGGAAGTGACCTTCTTTACTCACCTGGTAAGGCTGCTGGGAATCCTGTAAGCAAGGTACCAGGACAGTTTCTCTAAGGAGCTTTGTTGGCTCCATGAAGTCAACCTCAGTTCCTTAAAGCTGTCTGTTAACATGAGTTTACACACGTGTCTCTCAGGAATAGTATTCCAGTCAAAGCCTCGGTAATATAACTAGTGTTTTTAATTGGTCTTCTTACAAGGAAAGCAGATTCTAATTGAACTTATGTAAACAAACTATTGCTATGAAATATAAAAATAGTTATTGAAAGTTGTTAAATTCTGGAGGGATCAGGTAGAGAGAAAGATAAATGTTTCAATTCTGCTTACAAAGGTATTGTCATTTACTAAACTGTTGTCAGTTTAAGAGAAAAAGCTTAAAACACTTTATCAGTAACACTTGAAACAAAAAACCCCACAAAATCATCTTCTTTAGTTTACTTAATCCTATGTAAATACTTGTTTTGCTGAAATTTAGTTCTTTACTAGTTTAGGAGTAATAAAACAGTGATTATAAATGACAAAAGACTTGTAAATGAGACTGGCTAAAGATCTGATGAGAGCTTACTTTAAGACAGTTGACATAAGGAAATTTGGATATTTTTGCAACACAGAACATCCAGCAACAAGTTTGGCATCATTCTCTTTGACAGTGCTTTCCAGGTAATTAAACAAGTGATTATATATTGATAAATAAGCCGAATTAGCCACATACGTTCTCTAATTAAGAGAAAATTTCTCTAACATTTTCCAGGGGCCCTCTGGAAAATATCAGAGTTACTTACAGGTAAAAGTACCTTTTTTTTTCTTTGAATTTGATTTTGGAAAGTTGTCAGAAGAGTTTTTTTTGGTACTTGCTTAAATAGGATTATAGGTATTTAACTAGAATGACAATAAAAAGGCTTAAATGCAAATACAGGTTACTTAGTTGTTAACAACACTTGGCTTACAGTCCTTTTAATATGAAGATTTCACTTTCTTAAATACTCAGAGAACTCATTGAGACTTTAAGCATGAGAAACCGCTTTGATAAGAATTAGAAAGTTCTTTGCAATTTGTCAACATTAAGAGCAGGCTAACAGTCTAAGACAACTTTGTCTTTTAACTGAAAACAAAACTCTAATCTTGCTGGGCACTTAATATTGAGACTCATTTGCTTTAATTTCACATAGCATGACTATATCAACTTCCACAAACTTTCTACAACTTTCTTTTTACTTTCAGAGTTCTTCTTTTAAATAAACAGCTGTACTTTAGAAGTTATTCTTTTACCCTCAACAAAATGAATTTCTATTCTTTATACTTTCTCTTATTAAACACACATCTTTTCTAGCAAGCAGAGATGTCTTCTTTATCATATTAAGTAGTTTTAATTAGAACTTAAAACATTAGATACTTTAACTTTCAATGAACACTGAAAAATAGGCTATTGTAAACTGTGACACCAGCATTCCTCAGATTGATACATTTATGAACACTTTTTATCATTTCTGGAAATGTGCCTTACAGCACAATTTTTACTGAGCACAAAACATCTTCATATAACTTAGCAAAACTCTAAGAATTTTGGTTACCACAAAAATTCTCAGGCTGTTTGCAGATATACACACTGCAACACCCTATAACACACAATTATTAAGATGTTCACTTGCTACACTTAGTTTACTCAGAACCATGCTAGATTACTCATGAAACTTTTACTGAACATTACACAGAGTTAAGATTAAGCAATTTTCTTGAAAGATTTAACAGATAACATCAATTGAAATGACTTTAGGTAAACAGGCAGCTGATAACCATGGGGACATGTCCATTTCAGTTTAACTTAAATTAGCATTAGTGCTTATTGATACCATCCGGAGGTAGAAAAACATTTTTCTTTACTAGACACATAAACATACAGATTGAGATGCAATGACCACAATTAGCAACACTTTTCATAAAAGAACACATTCTCAGATAAACTAATACAAAAATACTGGAGGCAGCGGGCTTCTAGGCCGTCTCGCCCACGGCTCCCTTCTCAGATAACTTCTCCTCTTGCAATTCTGCTGTTTTTTTTTTGCTTGATTAAGAACTTGGGAGGTCTGCTTGTTATTATGTTGTTTCTCTATGGCATCTTTGATGAGAGCCCACAAAGAAAAGGTTATGGGGGATGCCTATTTTTTAAAACTTTTCCCACTTTATTCCAAATATCTACATTAACAGTTCCTTCTTCTTCTGGGAACCAAGGACAATAAAGATCAATTTGTTTAAGAAAATCATCTAAAGTTTGACGTTTAAACCCAATTCCTCTCGTCCTGAGTAAATTTTTTAACATTCCACTGAACGCAAACCTGCTATTCCTCTGTCCCATAATGCGCTGTTTCTCTACACCTGGTACTTACTCTGAGATGGGCTGTCATAGAGGCACCTTTTAATTTGCAGATCTGGATCCCTTTTTTTACAGCGGGTCTCTGAGTGTCTCCCTCGTTTTCACGCCCCACGTTGGGCGCCACTTGTAGTCGCCTGCGACCACCAGTTAACACGGGTACCTGTGAAAGAGGGCTCAGGCCTGAGAGACAGAGGGGCGAGAAGAATGGAGCCAAGACAAGACTCTGATCAAGGCTCAACTTTATTAGGCTGGGCTACAGTATTTATAGGCAGAATCAGTCCTGCCCTAGTTTCCAAGGTAACAATGACATCAGGGCATCAGCTGATTTTTCAGAAATGTTCCACTGAAGAACATGAAACTTAACTCATGGCCAAGAGGAAATGACGTAGCAACAAACAAAGATAATCTGTGCAGCTGCTAGGCTGCCACACATGTGTTTCAGTTTTCATCTCATATTTAGGTAGGAGAACTATGCTAAAGTTTGGAATGATATGAGTGAGTAAAAAAAAAACAAATTTGGGGCATGAGGTTCTTTTTTTTCCATTTTAACGTTAAGGGTATACTCAGAAATCTTAGTTATGTAAGAATGTTCAGCTAAACTTTTAAAACCATTATTTGTACCAATAAACAGGAACTCAAATATAGAGTATGTGGTATTAATTACCTAATTTTTTCTTCTGTTTCTACTGCTATTTTATCTTCTTTTAGAAAATTGTTAGTATATACTTATAGGAATTCTGTATATCTAATTTCTTAATTTGGATCTTAATTCTCATTATCCCAACTGAGAGATTATCCAAGGCCTTAATTATTCTGATTTCTCCTTCCCTATTTTATAAATTTTTATGTGACTTTTATCATTTTCAGTATAATCTTATGAAGGAAAGATAAATAATCTTCTGTGTTCCTTAAACCCAGTGATATCAAAGCAGGAAATATCCTTCTGACAGAACCAGGCCAGGTAAAACTTGCTGACTTTGGATTGGCTTCCATGGCCTCTCATGCCAATTCTTGTGTGGGAACACCGTATTGGGAAGAATAGTCCTATCTGGTGTTGATCCTTATAACTGAAATAGGCAGTGTGTGGTTGTACTTTTTTCAGATGCTTTATCTTTTTCTTGAAAATACAGTGCTGCTTTAGACATTACTCGAAGCACTATAATTAATTTCAGATACAGATTTGGAGTGTTGCCCTTGTATCTCCTATTGTTTCATTTGTCCCCCCTATGTTTCTTTCCTGTATCATGTACATCGTGTATTGGGTGGAGGAGTGAAAAAATTTAAATATTTAAGAAGGGAGAAGATAGAAATGCTAAGTGGAAATTTTCTTTAGATTTATACTTACTATGTGTCAGTATCTTCTGAATAAGAGTACCTGAAGACTGGTAGCTGATTAGAAATTTTTTGTTTTAATTTTTTATTATGGAGAATTTCAAGTATATATAGGGAAATAGACAAAAATCTAACGAAGGCTCACCTAGCGGTCAGCTCAGCCTAGCAGCATTAGCCCGTGGCCCAGCCTGCCCTAAGTACTTGGTCCTCTTGCCCTCCTCCCACCTCCAGTGATTTGAAGTGACTCCCAGACATCATCTAATTTTATTCATAAATAATTCCATATTAATGTCAGCAAGTTTGAAGGGAATAATTTTCCACATCTTCAACTTCCATAGGTGTCTCCTCTCTGTATATGTTGAGAGGTGTCTTAGGTCTACTGCATCTTCTTTTCCACCTACCTTTCAAATCTCCCAACTCCCACTTTGTTAAAGAAAGGCTTCTCACCCATCCTGAATAGTAGAATGATGCATTGTTCTGAGAATTAAAAGCTCAAACCATCACCAGAGGGACAATTTGAGAATACATAACATCCAGAATATATAGCATCAGAAATATTGAAGAGTTAGGACACAAATTTTTCGCAAGGGCCTTCTGCCTTTACAGTCATCTCTCTTCACTTCCTTTTACTCCTTGCTCTTTCTTTTCCCCAATTATCTTCCCTCCCATCTTCTTTTCTAATGAATCATACATTACCTCATTTATAACGGGGCAATTGTCATGAGGACACATTAACATGTTATTTACATGGAAAAATGAAGTTTGGCATTTTCTGACAGAAAATAATTCTGATTTGAATGGTTGATCTGACCATGCAGACCGGGTTTCCTAATTAGGTTATTGTACAGCAGTGTTTTTAATGAATTGAATGAGCTAGGTCCTCAGCTCCGAGTTTTACATATCTGTAAAGCACATATACAAAATAATGTATATACATATGTGTGCATTATATCTTTGCAACTATTAAGTTTATAAAATTTAGATACCAACTCAAAAATGTACAAGCGGATACATTTTTAAAATAAATTCATTGGAAGTAAGAAAAAAAAAGTTTGAAGACTATTGTTCTGTATGATCAAAAATATGTTATGTAGAACCCTAGTTTAGATAGAATCCTCTTCCCCTCTATAAACAAAGGGTTATTTGGACAAATAATACTTCTTAATGGTCCCCCTCTTTACAAATCAGTGATCAACATTAGATACTAGAAAGGAGCTAGAAAGTTGTGCATTAAAAACAAAACTACTTTTTTAACTTTGTTGAACTTAGTGACTCCCCAAGCTTACTTCAACATCTTAACACATTAGAAGCCCTCTACTATTGGCAATTGAAAGTTACGTATGTATTAATTTGTATGTAGTATATTAGGAACACAGCACTATGTACATATTTACATGTTTTTACACACAGGAACACACATATGCCTGGTGACAATCTTATTAAGCCGTCAGAAACTGTCCTAAATGTCTGTCTGTGCTTAACAACAAGTACAAAGGAAGTATAAGGTGAAGTACCAGTGAGAACATTACAGTCTAGCTGAAGATGCGAATTAGCATTTCATTTTATAACCAAGATGCCTCTAAAGTTAATAATTGTATGATTTATTTAGTTATGAGTGGCTGTCCTAGCCACTTTTATCAAAGAACACTACTCCTATTTGAAAAAAAGACTGACAAACTGCTTATTCATTGTTGCTTATTGTGGCAGATATTTTCTCAGCTAAATGTAGTGAGTTTGTTTACTTCAAGGAAACAAGTGCCAGTGATAAAATGCCCTCTTTCAGGCAAAATTTAGACTTTTGTAATAAGATACTGAAACCAAAATGTTTGAGAACCACTGGCATAAAGGATATACAATATTAGAATCTGCAAACTTGAATTGGTGCAGAATACAACCCTGCTCTGGGGAATCTTTCCTCCAGGATGCTGTTACATGATCATGACAAATGGTGAGAATAAGTTTAACACTGTATATGCAATGGTAAATATTTACCTTACAACCTGTAATGCATTTATTTCCTATTACAAGAATTCTTATGTCCAGATATATCATCTGGAATTCACACAGGTATTCCCCATGTAGATGGTCATTACGTTTTTAAAGAATAGTATACTTTTCTTTTTTTTAAACTTTGACATTTTATGTTTTAGGACGGCCCCAGAAATACTTTTAGCCATGGATGGTGAACAGTATGATGGCAAAGTAGATGTATGGTCTCTCGGAATAACATGTATTGAACTAGGTAAACATTGCTTTTTTACTGTGTAGTAAGTTTTGGTCAATGTTTTACCTCAATTTCTGTACCAAATTACAGATTTTTATTTTTATGTCAGTGTTTAAGGGGAGCAACAAATCTATTAAAGTTGTCACTTTGGTTATTTGGCAATTTATATATATATATATTAGTTTAGGTATATTTTGAGGTATCTGTGTCTAACATTTAATGAGTATTTGTTAAACACCTAGAATATGTCTATGGTTGTAGATTTACCATCTATGAAGGGTCTCCAAAGCATTCATGAATTACTTACTGCTACTTAGGATACTTAATACTTTGTGTTAGGTATGAGGATTAGATTATCCTTATTGTACAGTTTGATTTTATGCACATATTTTATTCTGTTGCCCTAAGTGGAACTATGCTTAAGGCAATGGATCATCAAAACTTTGCTAATACTTCCCTTGTAAGTGGGTCAGTTGGGAACTGAACTGTCACTATAATTGAAGCTTATGGCCATCTTCTTGCTCTTGATTCCCTGCACCAGTCCATAATACTTCTTGCTGTTAAGTATAATGTTGGCTGTGGGTTTGTCATATATGGCCTTTATTATGTTGAGGTACTTGCCCTCTATACCCATTTTGTTAAGAGTTTTTATCATGAATGGATATTGAATTTTGTCAAATGCTTTTTCAGCATCTATGGAGATGATCATGTGGTTTTTGTCCTTCTTTTTGTTGATGTGGTGGATGATGTTGATGGGTTTTTGAATGTTGTACCATCCTTGCATCCCTGGGATGAATCCCACTTGATCATGATGGATGATCTTTTTGATGTATTTTTGAATGTGGTTTGCTAATATTTTGTTGAGTATTTTTGCATCTATGTTCATCAAGTATCTTTTCACAAATACTTAATAATTACAAAGGAAAAAAGTGAAACTTTACCATGAAACCTTGTGGAATGGCCTTAAGTGATCAAAGTGAATACCATCAATAACAAGATGACCTGAAGCCATGTACTACATCATAGAATACACCGAGAAAAGCATGACATTTGCTTCTGTGATATTCCTGCCAGAGATGTGTAAACCAAATTTAATAATAGTGCAAAGCCAAAGTGAGGGACATTCGAGAGTCAAAATTGTATACTTCTGAATTGTCAAGGCCATGACTTCAACTTCACCTTAAGACTAGAAAAAGAAGGGCAAATTCAATCCACAGTAAGCAGAATAAAGAGACCCACAAAAGATCAAAGCAGAAATCAATTAAATAGAAAATGAAAACAATAGAGAAAATTATTAAGATCACAAATTTCTTTGGGAAAATTAATGAACTTAATAAACCTCTAGGTAGATTGAGCAGAAAGAAGACACAAACGACCACTATCAGGAATGACAGGGGACATGACTCCAGATTTTACACATATTGAAGGGATTATAGGGAAATTTTATGAACATTTTTATGTAAGTTTAAAACTTAGAAAAAATGGTCAATTTCCTTGAAGAATGCAGATGATTGAAGCTCATTTTTGCTACAAAGGATATTATTGGGACATATGATTGAAACTACAATGGAGTTTGAGGATTAGAGAATAGTCCTGTATTCATATTAATGGTCTGATTTGATGAATGTATTAGGTTCTCTTAGAATGTTCTTGTTTATTGGAAAAATATACTATTTAGAGACGTTGGGCATCAGGGCTGCAATTTACTCTCTGTTGACTCACTTGAATAAGTTCTCCCAACTCTACTTGCAGCTTTTTTGCTAAGTTGGGGTTTATTTAAAAAAAAAAACAACTCACAGTACTTCCATGTTCCTATATAACAGGCACATATTTGAACAGAAAGTTTTCTTTCTTTTATAGTGGAAAGGAAGCCTCCTTTATGTGATATGAATACAGTAAGTGCCTTCTGTCACATAGCCCAAAATGAATCCCCTACACTACAGTCTAATGAATGGTATGGCTGAGAGATATATTGTTCAACATGGTAAAATTTAATTTCATGTTATCAAAATGATTTTATTTCAATGAGGTGAAGTGTATATAATCTGAAGAAATATTAAAATAGCTTTATTTTATCCTTACATTGTTTATCCTTTATTATCTCTCCTTTTCATAGCATATATGTAACTCTGTTTAGAAATAAAAGATATATGATGCTACATGGGAGCAAAAAGTATGGCTTTTGTATAAAAATTAATATATTTTTTGTACATTAGCGATACATACAACCCTGATTATATAATAAATGGCATGATTTAAACATTCATATTTTATAACTGCAATATACAGATTGCCACAACCTGTAGAGATATTTAATTGGGGAATGGTTTATAATTGATATGGTATAAAACATAGGTAAAAATGATTTGATAATTTATCAGAATTACCAGATAATTCATAATTTTTGGATCATGCTAATTATTATTTGTTATTCAGAATGTGCTTTGATGTTGCATCTCCTAGTGCTTCTTTGATGATACTGTTATTCATGTAAAGGAGTTTATTGAGAACAGATGGACAATTTTAGGAAACAAGGATTTTTATCAGTGATAGGAAATTTTAATGGGAAATTCTTAAGGTGTATCTAGCATTTGAAAAGTTCTAGGGGACTACTTAGCGTACTTAACAAATACATTAAAATTCACTGTAAGATGCATTAAATTAGCAATAATTTATTTGTTAGCATTATGTAATTAAGGCAAGTTCACAGGTCTTTGCTGCTTCTGTAGAGATGTTTTGAAGAAATCTTGGCACAGAGTTTATTATGGTACATCTGAATAATAAATACACTAAACACAGGCTGCCTTTACACTGGTTGATACTTTGGGGATTCAAAAAAGAATTCTTGTATAAGAATTAAATCTTATTTGAATATTCATGACAAACATTTTTGTATAAAAGAATTAAAAATCTTATTTGAATGTTCATGACAAACACTGATGGAATAATTTTTATTTACTGCCTTACTGAACTCTCATCAGTAACATTACATAATAGTATGTTACAGAATTCCAATTAAAAAAAAATCTTACGTTTTCTGGAACTTCTTTGCATTTGCTCAAGGACACTAAATACTTAGGTATAAAAAATGTTCCTTCCAAAACAAATAGCGTGAAGTTCTGAAATATGCTATATGGGAGATGATCCAAGGGTCAAGCAAGAAAGAGACATGGCTAGAGAAAAGAAAAAAAAAATAAGAAGAATATTATCTTAGATTTGAACGCAAAAAGGAAAATGACTGACTTCCCTAATTTACCTCAACGTAGAATAAGTTGTGATACTTAAGTATGTGAGAGCAGGATTTAAAAATAATGTGTGCAAATTTATCTTTGGAAAATGGTAAAGATTCATTAGTTGCTTTGCATAGCTTTTTATAGACTTACATGATGAAATATAGTGTATTGTGCCTGCTTTTTTTTTTTTATCATTTCTATTCTCCCTCCCACCCATAGGCATATGCCTTGATTTGTGGATGTGTTTTTAAAGGAAATAGCAATATGTTCACTTGATACTTTACAATAGGCCTGGTTATTTTCACAACTTTGTAGATTCTTGCCTCCAGAAAATCTCTCAAGATCGCCCTACATCAGAGGAACTTTTAAAGGTCAGTTATACTCTGTTTTGTACACCTAAGAAAAATACTGTTCTTTCTTGGAAATTTTCTTAGATGCTAAGTTTTTTCATTTGTTCTTCAAAATTAACTGCTTTTACCATGTCTGAGTAGAATATATAGTTAAATATTCAATATAGTAGTACTAAAGGCTTAATTTTTATATATGCAAGAACATATTCATGAGTTACAACTATAAATTTTAATTCATGTGGAACAATGTCATTTCAGAGGTGGCAAAAGCTTAATTTTGGATTTAATTTTTGTATCTACCATACTTTATATAATCTGTCCTACAAAAAGTAATATGAAAGTAAGAGAAATGATGTGTAATATATTTACATAAATACTGTGGGATAAAAGAGATTTCAAAAGAACTGTTAAAAATGAATATCACATTTTTGTTTCCTTTTGAGAAATGTTTTTCTAACTTAGCAATGAAAATATTTTAAAAGTAATGTGAATTCTATTCTTTTTCAATACGTTTGGTTATCTAATTTAAATAATTAGTATATGGTTTCTATTCTCCAAAAATGTTTTATTTCATTAATAAGAGGTTGACATCTTATTAATAGCAATAATAGTACTGTTCAATTTAATATAGTTCTTAAAACATCTAGATAAGGCATTAGTGAGTAGCAGTTGACTCTATCTCTTTGTGACCCTAAGGAATTTTGTGGATTTTTCACTAGAAAATTAGACTTTCTGCATGAATGTTTTAGAATTTCAAAGAAGTTCAGTTTATTTTCACCAATACGCAGTTCAAGATGCAAGGATATTGAAAGGATCATGTATATATTCAGTAGGGTTATTTACAGCTACAGTATGTAGAAGAGCAGTATAAAGTTTCAGTAACACTTAGGGAATTCTAGGCCATAAGCACACTTACAGTCTCAGATGAAAGCCCCTAAACTAGGTATTCACAATAGCAACAAAATGTTTAGTATAGCTATGAATTATGTTAGTGAAAAATAAGCAGGATCCATTTGTAGAAAACTATTAAATAACTTAGAATTACAAGATATATTACTTTCGGATAAAAAAAGACTGAATATCATAAATAGTGGTACATACCAAGCTAAGGCTCAGGAAAAGGAAGAATGTGACTGGCTTCTTACATTTGCCTAATGAAGGCAAAAGAAGCTCTTTTGGTAATAACCCAACCCACCAGGAATGGATACTTGGCCTTGGGTGATCAGATCCCAAACCTGCATATATATTCATTTACCTGGTCCATTTTGTATATTGACCTTATTGGAAGTGATAGGAAGTATCTATCAAGTGTATCCTTCCCTTTGGCCTAATCACATTTCTGTTGCAGTCTGTCATAAGGAAAAAACATAAAATGTTAAAAAGTGATTTACTATCTGAAGCTATTTATCTCAGAATGAAAAACTGAAAATAATTATCCAGAATTAGAATAATGGTTATGTAATTTTGGCATGAACATTTGATGAAATAGTCTGTATTCATTATGTTTATGAGTTGAAATAGCATAATACTTACAGCAATGAAAAGAGAATAATATATAGTTACAACTCTTCAGAGAATAAATGTGACCTAATAAAGGAGGTAGAAGTCTTAAAAGAATTCAAGATCATCTCATGAACTCAAGTGCACAAGGCGTCTTTCTGCAATCTGTGTGCTAACTACAAAACAAAATCTATACACAGAAAATTTCTGAGAAGAAATAAATATCCAAAAAATACCAGATGTAACAATGATAATCTTATGGAAGAAATAGTTCTCTCTACTTTTCTATATTTGATAATGTTATGCTTTATTAAATATTAATGGTAAAATCACTAGTATATAACGTCTTTTAATCAACTGCTAGTGTTTTATGAAGTGTCATTTAAGCAACATAAAGGAACCCATAATACCCAAGTGGTATGTTCACCATCAGTAAATACATTCCTGTTGAAATCTAATGTAATTCAGAACTGAACGTGTCTCCTTTATGAAATCAGTTCTAAGAATTTGTAAGCGTTTACTTAGGGCTCTAATTGGACTTAATTCTTAATGTTTACTTAGACTCTGATTATTTCAACTCTGCATTTTCAGTTGGCCAACAAATGTGTCATGTTCAAAGTTTTCGTAAAAAGTACAGGGGAAGTTATGTAGGCACAGAGTGTATACATGTAAATTAAATTTTATAAATATAAGAAGTAAAATGCATAGCAGAATTAGATAGCTATAGATTACATGCATTATCTATCATTATTTAGGATAGTAACTCTAGGGTCTAAGAAGGGATTCATTTGTTCTGAATGAAAAAATATATAGGTCTCAACCTGACCTTTGCCTTCTACTCTTAACCAGCACGTGTTTTTCTTTGGGAGCAACCTGAGACAGTGTTAACAGATCTCATTCAAAGGACAAAGGATGCAGATAGAGAGCTGGACTATCCGCCATATTGAAAGACAAAGAATGTCCTTTTCCAGGAGGCAATAATGGACCAGCAGAAGCACAGGAAGAAGAAGAGGTAATAACTTAGAAATGGCTCAAATATTGGGGTCTCTTAATTGGCTTCTTTCCTTATGCAACTTTTCTTGCCAAGAATCTTTTATATCAGTGGTTTCCAGATTGTGTCTTAACAGTGATTCTCTAAGGTCCCAGGTGGGGAAAAAGGTTTTGCATTCTTTAAACCAACCTCTTGGTAGTGTATGTTAGCACAGTAAAGCTCTGTGAAGTCTTTTATTAAAGAAGCCTGTTCAACTTTTATTTAATCTAGTCCCTCTCAAAATTCTGGGCCACTGAACACTTTTTTGCCTGACTGTCTGATGGCATTGGACATACTTTTGGAAGTATTTGAAATTACAGGCTTTGGAAGTTGATGGTGTTCACACAGAAGTCATTAGAATTACCAACCATTCTCTTTATCTTGTTTACTGTATCTTGTCTCTTTATCTTATAAACCTTTCTCTCAGTGCCTTAGATATGTTTGATAAATGTTTATTAAATCAGAAGTTTCTTGCTTCTTTAAAAATAAGTAAATAAATAAACATGTGACTTAGCTAAATTTATCCTGGGGAAAAAAAAATTACCAAGCATTCTTATTCTGTTACTAAGAACACTTGATTCTTTTCAGTTGTGTATAGGGATTCATTCCTCTACATGGTTCTAAAATACTCATTTTATAGGTGAGTAAAGTAAGGCTCAGAGTGGTTAACTAACTTACTGTAGAAGCATATGGGTTCGGATTCATATATTACTCTTGAGACCAAGTTCTTTCCATGTTGCTATGTTTCCAAATTTGCAGGAGAAATGCTACAGAACTTCCTCACAAGGAAAATATAAAGCTTATTATTTGTGGAGCTATCTTTTTTAGTCTAAGTATTTTCTGTTTTCTTCTTTGCTCATGTCACAATGCTAAAACTTTTATTCTTTTTTATTGCTTTCTAGTGAGAAAGATCCCTGTATTCTGAAAACAGTAATAGTACTTTTCTTTTTAATAGCACTACATAATTAATGAACTATGAATTAAAAAACTTTCTTACATACAGTTTTGGTGTTTTTGATATTGTTTTTTAGTTCTAACAGTAGTCACTAGAAAATTGGGGCTATTTTAGGCATATGAAACACTTTAGTAAAGTGAAATTAATAAAATTCTAATGTCATTAAATATAAGAATAACAGCAACTTTTTTAGGCTGCGGATGTAAGAAAAGATCCTCTATATACCATGGGTCTGTGTTTATTATTCCACATATCTTAAAGAATTTTGGTATGGTAAGACTATAATATTGGTGCCCAGATACCAAAGCTTGCTGGGTTTCTTCAGAAGAACAGTCTTCTAATTATGATTAAATATATATACAATTTTTAATTTTACACAAAAATATGAATATTAAATTAGTGGAAGAAGTTTAGGCTAAAGACTATATTCTGAGAACAAGAGAAATGTAAAAGGCTTCAATAAAAAATAACTAAAAGGGATGTTTATAGGATGAAAAAAAAGGTTAGGGTTTATTTTCACCATTGGAATAATTGAGAAATGAGTGGCGTCTCTCTGTATACCCCATGACAGGTGTAGTAGAAATGGATTTCAAAATAATGTCAAAAATTTTAGAGAAAAGACTATACTTTGGAAATAACTCAGAATTGATAAACTTTTTCACATAGTTGGTTGGGCTTTTTGGTATTTACTTGTTGGTCTGTCAACTCACAACTGATAAACTTCCTGGTCTTGGCAAATACAAGGAATTTCTCAAAATAGGGCACTAACTTTCTGAAGACTGTGTGCGCCAAGCAGTGTGCTAGGTTCTAATAATCAAGAATTCAGGAGATAAAGATATTTGAATCTAATGCTCTTTTCCCTTAGGAACAAGATCACGGTGTGGGACGGACAGGAACAGTGAATGGGGTTGAAAGTGTTCAGTCTATTCCCAGTGTCCATCAGGGCCAGTAGTCAAAGCAGGAGTGTTAACAGTCTTCCAGATGACAAGAATGAGCTGGACATGATGGAGGGAGACCACACAGTCATGTCTAATAGTTCTGTCAGCCATTTAAAACCCGTATTTGGATTTCAGTGAAAAATATTTCAACTTTGGTACCTTAATTTTCTTAGTCTGGTTAGTTTAAGAGTTTGGGATTTTTTTTTTCCTTTGATGTTTCAGAAGTCTGGAACATAATTTTAGGCAACTTATTTAAAAATGGCAAAAGGCTTTAAAAAATTTCCAGTTTAATGTCTGCATTTAGTACACATGTTTTGAGAGTGCAAAAAGAATATTCTACACTATGTGTGCTAATCATATTGCCCCTTAATCCTCATCTCCCTCCCTCCCCACACACCCTTTCCACCCCCTTCCCTTTGGTAACTGCTAGTCCATTCTTGGACTCTTGTGAGTCTCCTGCTGTTTTGTTAGATGGGTAGCTATTAAAAAAGAAAAACAAAAAGATGGAAAATAACAATTAGGGAGCACATGGAGAAACTGAAACTCCTGTTGTATATTGCTGGTAGGAATGTAAAATGTCAGCTGCTGTGGAAAACAGTTGATGATGTCTCAAAAAGTTAAACATAGCATTTCCCCATGACCCAGCAATTCTACTCCTAGATATATACCCAAAACAATTGAAAGCAGGTGTGTAAATTAAACAAATGCATATACACAAATGTTCATAACAGCAGTATTCACAATAGCCAAAAGGTGGAAACAACACAGAGGTGCAGCAACAAATAAATGGATAAACAAATTAGGGTATGTACATACAGTGGAATATTACTCAACTATAAAAAGGAATGTAGTACTGATACATCCTATACAATCTGGATGAAACTTGGAAACATGCTGGGTGAAAGAAGCCAGATACAACAGGTCACATATTATATGAAACATCCAAAATAGACAAATCCATAGATAGAAAATAGATTGGTGGTTACCAGAAGGGGAGATTGGGGAGCAACTGCTTAAAACATACAGGATTTTCTTCTGAGGTATTAAATATATTTTGTAACTAGATATGGGCAGTCATTGCAAAACTGAGCTTAGAGAACAGATGTCTGGCTGTAAGAGAATGACGCAGCAACATCAAAAACAGCTGATGAATCTGGAAAATAAGCTAATGGCTAAGATGGATGAGCATCGTCTCAGGTTAGACAAAGATCTTGAAACTCAGCATAACAACTTTGCTGCAAAAATGAAGAAACTTCTCAAGAAAAATCAGGCTGCTATGGAAAAAGAGGTAGCTGATCGTCTCTATTTAAGAATCCAGTTTGTACATTTTTTTCTTTACAATAGGGGTAGTAGTTGCAGAACATCATGAATATACTAAATGTACTGAATTGTTCACTTTAAATGATTAATCTTACATTAACTGAATTTTGCCTATTTGAGAATTCAGTTTGTACATTTTTTTCATTATAGTCAGTATTTTTTGTGTCTTACCCAAGAAATATTTGCTGACCCCAAAGTCATGACAATATTCTGTGTTTTCTTCTGCTGTATGATTCTGGATTTTAGGTTTAGGTCAAGTGACTCTTTTCAAATTAATTTCTTTATGTAGCATGATTAAGCATTTATTTATTTTGAATACAGAGAACCAGTTATTCAGCAGGATTTGTTAAAAACACTTTGCTTTCCTCTTTGAGTTAACTTGACTTTTTGGTATAAAATCAATGGACTTAATATATGTGGGTCCGTTTCCAGATTTTACTGTGCTACTTTGCTCTATTCAGCCTGTCCTTATACCAGTACCACACTGTTTTGATTACTGAAGTTTGCATCTTGCAACTTTTTATCCCCCCTCAAAATTTTGGCTATTCTAGGTCCTTTACATTTCCATTTAAATTTTAGAACCAGCTAGCTTGTCTGCTTCTTCAGATGAAATTTTATTAGAAGCTGTTGACTGGGATCTCCTACATGAATTACCTACTTAGCTGACAGTAGACTGGTCTGAGATGGCTTTGAAAGAAAAAGGTTTTGCTTTATTTCATTCTTGCCTCTCCACTGCTGTAGGTTACAAGTCAGATACAACAACACGAGCAGGATACTGAGCTCCGAGAACAAAGGCCTGCCTGTAACGGGATGACGCAGCAAAATCAAAACCAGGGGAGGAATCTAGAAGAGAAGCAAAAGGCGAAGATGAATGATCATCGCCTCAGATTAGATCAAGACATTGAAATGCAGCATAACACCCTTGCTACAAAAATGAAGAAACTTCTCAAAAAACATCAGGCTGCTATGGAAAAAGAGGTAGCTGATCAGTATTACTAATGTATTTATTCTAAATTGCGACTATTTCAAAATTAATCAAGATGGCATTTTGATGTTAGGGTATCTGTTCCCCAGAATCAAGCAAATCAACTGGGGAAAGGGAGAAATATTTATATAATAGGTAAAATATCAAGTGCTGAGTCTGGGAACCAGTAGATAGGGATTATGTCCTGATAACTTGATAGTTTTATAGTGTAACAGTGGTTAAGTCAGGTAGATGAGATTAAAGATAATGACCTGAGAGGTGAGGCAGGGGCCTCCTCCCAAAACCACATATAATATGAGAATGTAGTGAATACAACTAACCCTAAAAATCAACAGGAAAGAAGGCTGTACCAGACTGCTTACACCTGGAGAAAAGAACAGACCTCAAAAAGGGTAACATACCAAAGCCGTGATCTGGGGGGACCCACGCTCTTCCCCCACCCCAGCTCACCAGCAGAAGGAAGAGAAACGGAGTGGGGAGGGGTTGGAGACCTAAGACTGCTGAACACCCAGTCCTGGAGATCTGCTCTGGGAACACAACCTACATCTGGAGATTAGTGGGGTTGGAAAGCTAAGACAGGAGAAATACCTGGAGAGACTGAGAATCCACCTGCTTGTGGGATCAACATCCAGCTGCTCTGGGACAAAAGAAAGGCAGGCAGTAGGAGAGCCTTCCTACCAGCGAGAGGACTACTAAAGGGGCAAGGATTGCAGACAACTTGCTGCTCAGGAGAAAGGACAGGTAGACAAAATTTTCCAGGTGCACTCTGCCCAGCAGGTTGGGAACTTTTCAGGAACTTCAGGTGCTCCATCCCCATGGCTGGCTACACAGCTCCGAGGCCGTCTACCATGATACGCAGCCTGCTGCACCTTCCGGCTGGCTGGCACTGGCTGGCAAACCAGCTGCCCCTGCCCTGGTGTCAGTCTAGTCAGAGGGAGGCCCCACCTATGGCAACTACAAAAGCAGAGCATAGAGGGTTAACACCTGTGTATTCGTCTCACTAGTCTGGCCAGTGGAGAGAGGCACAGTAGACGGGAAGCAGGAAACAGCTCTTCCCAACCCCCAGGCACTTGCTCCAGTGGAGGAGCAACTAGAGAGAGAAGACTTTCTGGGCACTAGAGGGTGCCACATACAAATATGAAACATCAAAGGAAACTGGTTCAACCCCAAACCCCAAAAACACCAGAAAAAGGATCATGTGAAACTGAAATCATCAATCTTCCTGAAAGAGATTTCAAAAAAGAATCATAAACATGCTCACGGAGGTATAGAAAAATATTCAAGAACTCAGGACAGAGATCCACTCATTATGGAATACAACGGGGGGATTTAAAAGTAGATTCAATATGGTGGAGACAATAAATGAAAAAGAAATTAAAGAAGAGGAATACAAAGAAGCTGAGGCACAGAAAAAAGGATCTCTAGGAATGAAAGAATATTGAGAGAACTGTGTGACCAATCCAAACGGGACAATATTCGTATTATAGGGTGTACAAGAAGAAGAAGAAGAGAAAAAAGGGGAAGTGTCTTTGAGGAGGTAAGTCCTGAAAACTTCCCCAAACTGGGGAAGGAGATGGTCTCTCAGGCCATGGAGGTGCACAGATCTCCCAACACAAGGGACCCAAGGAAGACAACACCAAAACATATATTAATAAAAATGGCAAAGATCACGGATAAGGACAATTAAAAGCAGCCAGAGAGAGTAAAAAGATCACATGCAAGGGAAAACCCATCAGGCTATCATCAGATTTCTCAGCAGAAACCTTACAGGCCAGAAGGGAGTGAGTGGCATGATATATTTAATGCAATGAAGCAGAAGGGCCTCGAACCAAGAATACTCTACCTGGCAAGATTATCATTTAAATTTGAAGGAGGGGTCAAACAATTTCCAGATAAGCAAAAGCTGAGAAAATTTACTTCCCACAAAACATCTCTACAGTGTATTTTGGGGAGACTGGTATAGATGGAAGTGTTCCTAAGGCTAAATAGCTGTCACCAGAGGTAATAAAACCACAGTAAAGAATGTAGAACAATTAATTACTAAGCAAATGCAAAATTAAATCAAGTAATCCAAAGTCAGTCAAGGGATAGACAGAGAGTATAGAATATGATACCTAATATATAAAGAATGGAAGAGGAAGAAAAAGGAGGAGGAAAAAAAAAGAACCTTTAGATTGTGTTTGTAATAGCATACAAAGTGAGTTTAGTTAGACTATTACATAGTAAGGAAGTTACCCTTGAACTTTTGGTAACAAGGAATCTAAAGCTGCAAAGGCAATAAGTACATACCTATCGATAATCACCCTAAATGTAAATGGTTTGAATGCACCAATCAAAAGACAGAATCACTGAATGGATAACAAAACAAGACCCATCTATATGCTGCCTACAAGAAACTCACTTCAAACCCAAAGACATACACAGTCTGAAAGTAAAGGAATGGGAAACAATATTTCATACATCTAATAGGGAGAAAAAAGCAGGACTTGCAGTACTTGTATCAAATTAGACTTCAAAACAAAGAAAGTCACAAGAAAACAAAGAAGGACATTATATAATGATAAAGGGGTCAGTTCAACAAGAGAATATAACCATTATAAATATCTATGCACCCAACACAGGAGCAACACATATGTGAAACAAATACTAACAGAATTAAAAGGGGAAATAAAATGCAACGCACTCATTTTACGAGACTTCAACACACCACTCACTCCAAAGGACAGATCAACCAGACAGAAAATAAGTAAAGAGACAGAGACATTGAACAACATATTAGAACAGATTGACCAAACGGACATCTACCGAACACTCCATCCAAAAGTAACAGAATACACATTCTTCTCAAGTGCACATGGAACATTTTGAAGAATAGACCATATACTAGGCCACAAAAAGAGCCTCAGTAAATTCAAAAAGATTGAAATTGTACCAACCAGCTTCTCAGATCACAAAGGTATGAAACTAGAAATAAATTACACAAAGAAAATGAAAAAGCCTACAAACACATGGAGGCTTAACAACATGCTTCTAAATAATCAATGGATCAATGACCACATAAAAACAGAGATCAAGAAATATATGGAGACAAATGACAACAATAACTCAACACCAAAAATCTGTGGGACACAGCAAAGGCTGTGCTAAGGGGGAAGGAAGCATAATGTAATATAGGCTTACCTCAGGAAAGAAGAACAATCTCATATAAACAATCTAAACTCACAATGAAACTAGAAAAGGAAGAACAAATGAGTCCCAAAGTCAGTAGAAGGAGGGACATAATAAAGATTAGAGCAGAAATAAATAAAATGGAGAAGAATAAAACAATAGAAAGAATCAATGAAAGCAGAAGCTGGTTCTTCAAGGAAATAAACAAAAGAGATAAAGTCCTAACCAGACTTATCAAGAAAAAGAGAATCTACACACATAAACACAACCAGAAACGAGAAAGGAAAAATCACTACGGACACCACAAAAATACAAAGAATTATTAGAGAATACTATGAAAAATTATATGCTAACAAACTGGGCAACACAGAAGAAAGGGACAACTTTCTAACAAAATACAACCTTCCAAGACTGACCTATGAAGAAAGAGAAAATCTGAACAGACCAATTACCAGCAATGAAATTGAGTTGGTAATCAAAAAGCTACCTAAGAAAAAAACACCTCAACAAGATGGCTTCACTGCTGAATTTTATAAACATTTAAAGAAGACCTAATACCCATCCTCAAAGTTTTCCAAAAAGTAGAAGAGGAGGGAATACTCCCAAACTCATTCTATGAGGCCAGCATCACTCTAATACCAAAACCAGGCAAAGACACCACAAAAAAAGAAAATTAGAGACCAATATCCCTGATGAACATAGATGCAAAAATACTCAACAAAAAATTAGAAACCAAGTTTAAAAATATATCAAGAAGATCATCCACCATGACCAAGTTGTATGTATTACAGGGATGTAAGAATGCTACAATATTAGTAAATCCATCAACATCATCCACCACATCAACAAAAAGAAGAAAACCACATGATCATCTAATAAGATGCCGAAAAAGCATTTGACAAAATACAATGTCCATTCATGATAAAAACTCAAGAAAATGGGTATAGAGGGCAAGTACCTCAACATCATAAAGGCCATATATGACAAACCCACAGCCAACATCATACTTAACAACAAGAAGCTGAAAGCCTTTCCTTTAAGATCGGGAACAAGGATGCCACTCTCTCCACATTTATTCAACATAGTTCTGGAGGTCCTCGCCCCAGCAATTAGACAACACAAAGAAATAAAGGACATGCAGACTGGTAAGGAAAAAGTTAAACTGTCCTGTTTGCAGATGACATGACATTGTGCATAAAAAACCCTAATGAATCCACTCTAAAACTACTACATCTAATATCTGAATTCAGCAAAGTTGCAGGATACAAAATTAATACACAGAAATCTGTTGCATTCCTATACACTAACGGTGAACTAGCAGGAAGAGAAATCAGGAAAACAATTCCATCCACAATAGCATCAAAAAGAATAAAATACCTAGGAATAAACCTAACCAGTAACCAAGGAAGTGAAAGACCTATACTCTGAAAACTACAAGACAATCATGAGAGAAAGAAGATACCAATAAATGGAAAAACATCCCATGCTCATATGGATAGGAAGAATTAATATTGTCAAAATGACCATCCTGCCCAAAGCAATCTACAGATTCAATGCAATCTCTATCAAAATACCAACACCATTCTTCAACGAACTAGAGCAAATAGTTCTAAAACTCATATGGAACCACAAAAGACCTTGAATAGCAAAAGGAATCCTGAGAAGGAAGAATAAAAAAGGGGAGATTATGCTCCCTGACTTCAAGCTCTACTACAAAGCCACAGTAAACAAGACAATTCGGTACTGGCACAAGAACAGAACCATAGACCAATGGAACAGACTAGAGAGCCCAGATATTAACCCAAGCACATATGGTCAATTAATATATGATAAAGGAGCCATGGACATACAATGGGGAAATGACAGCCCCTTCAACAACTGGTGTTGGCAAAACTGGACACCCACATACAAGAGAATGTACCTGGATTATTGTCTAACCCCACACACAAAAGTAAACTCAAAACGGATCAAAGATCTGAATGTAAGTCATGAAACCATAAAACTCTTAGAAGAAAACATAGGCAAAATCTCTTGATTATAAACATGAGCAACTTTTTCCTGAATGTATCTCCTTGGGCAAGGGAAACAAAATAAAAAATGAACAAATGGGACTACATCAAGCTAAAAATCTTCTGTACAGCAAAGGACACCATCAGCAGGACAAAAAGGCATCCTACAGTATGGGAGACTATATTCATAAATTACATATCTGACAAGGGGTTGACATCCAAAATTTATAAAGAACTCACATGCCTCAACAACCACACAGCAAATAACCCTATTAATAAAGGGCAGAGGATATGAGCAGACACTTCTCCAAAGAAGAAATTCAGATGGCCAACAGGCACATGAAAAGATGCTCCACATCGCTAATTAGCAGGGAAATGCAAATTAAAACCACAGTGATATATCACCTCACACCATTTAGGATGTCCAACATCAAAAAGATTAGGAACAACAAATGCTGGCTAGGATGTGGAGAAGGGAAACCCTCCTACAGTGATGGTGGGAATGTAAATTAGTTCAACCACAGTGGAAAGCAGTATGTAGTTTCCTCAAAAAACTAAAAAATAGAAAAATACCATTTGACCTGGGAATTCCACTCCTAGGAATTTACTTAAAGAAAACAAATTCTCATATTCAAAAAGACATATGCACCCTCCCCATGTTTACTGCAGCACTATTTACAATAAGCCAAGATATGGAAGCAACCTAAGTGTCCATTAGTAGATGAATGGATAAAGAAGAGGTGGTACAATGAGATATCACCTCACACCAGTAAGGATGGCCACCATCCAAAAGACTAAGAACAACAAATGCTGACGAGGATGCGGATAAAGAGGAACCCTCCTCCACTGCTGGTGGGAATGTAAGCTAGTTCAACCATTGTGGAAAGCAATATGGAGGTTCCTCAAAAAACTAAAAATACAAATACTATTTGACCCAGGAATCTCACTCCTTGGAATTTACCCAAAGAATACAACTTTTCAGATTCAAAAAGACCTATGCACCCCTATGTTTATTGCAGCAGTTTTTACAATAACCAAGATATGGAAGCAACCTAAGTGTCCATCAGTAGATGAATGGATAAAGAAGATGTGGTACATATACACAATGGAATACTATTCAGCCATAAGAAGGAAACAAATCCTGCCATTTGCAACAACATGGATGGAGCTGGAGGATATTATGCTCAGTGAAATAAGCCAAGTGGAGAAAGACAAGTGCCAAATGATTTCCCTCATTTGTGGAGTATAACGATGCAGCAAAACTGAAGGAACAAAATAGTAGCCGACGCAGAAACTCCAAGAAGGAACTAGTGATTACCAAAGGGGAGGGGTGTGGGAGGACAGGTGGGGAGGGTGGGAGAAGGGGATTGTGGGATATTACATTTAGTACACATGGTGTGGGGGATCACAGGGAAAACAGTGTAGCACAGAGAAGGCAAACAGTGACTCTGTGGCATTTTACTACACTGATGGACAGTGACTGAATTGGGGTATGAGTGGGGTCTTGACAATATGGGTAAATGTAGTAACCACATTATTTTTCATGTGAAACCTCCAATAAGAATATATCAATAATACCTTAATAAAAAAATAATATACACAATGGAATATTATTCAGCCATAAGAAGAAAACAGATCGTACCATTTGCAACAATGTGGATGGAGCCAGGTACAGATGGACAAGTACCAAATGATTTCACTCACCTGGAGTATAAAACAACAAAGCAAAAAAAATTGAAGGAACAAAACAGCAGCAGACTCACAGAACCCAAGAATGGACTAACAGTTACCAAAGGGAAAGGAACTATGGAGGGTGGGTGGGAAGGGACGAAGAACGGGAATAAGGGGCATTACGATTAGCACACATAACATAGAGGGTGGCAAAGCCAAGGCAGTAGAGCACAGAGAAGTAGTGACTCTACAGCATCTTACTACGCTGATGGACAGTGACTGTAATGGGGTATGTGGGGGGGAGTTGATAATGGGGGGAGTCTAGTAACCATAATGTTGCTCATGTGATTGTATATTAATGATACCAAAATAAATAAATATTTGATGAAAGAATAAATGAAAGAGTAAAAAAAAGAGAAACAACACTGAGATCCTGGTGTCAGAGAGCTTCATTGGAAAATTCTACCAAACTCTTAAAAGAAGAGTTAATGTCAATCACTCTCAAAATCTTCCAAAACATTGAAGAGTACAGAACACTTCGATGCTAACTCTATGAGGCCACCATGACTCTGATATCAATCCAGATAAGGACGCCATGAGAAAACACAACTACACACCAATATTCTTGTTAAAAATAGTTGCAAAATTGTTACTATGCTGATGGACAGCGCCTGTAATGGGGTATGTGGTGGGGACTTGATAATAGGGGGGAATCTAGTAACCACAATGTTCCTCATGTGAAACATGCATAAGATTGTATATCAATGATACCTTAATAAAAAACATAAAAAATAAAATAGTTGCAAATTTTCTAAAAATATTAGTAAACCAAATTTAAGATCACATTAAAGGGATTTCCCACATGAGCAACTGACACTTATCCCAAGGAGGCAAGGATGGTTCAATATGTAGATCATATTGGATTAACAGAAGTAAATGAAAAAAATCATATCATCATGTCAGAGGAGTCACAAAAAGCATGTGACTAAACAATATACTTTTACCGTAAAAACCCACAAGAAACGGAGCAGAGAAAGAACATCCTCAGCATGACAATGTCCATTTACAACAAACCTACAGTTAACATTATATTCAGCGGTGAAACATTGAAAGCTTCCCCTCTAAGGTCAACAAGACAAGGACTCCTGAGCCTGCCCATGACGATGTTGGAGATCTTTGGACTCTAAACCAACTGAGATCATGAAAATGACAGAAAGTCTAAGGACCAGAACGCAGACATATTTTTCTCATAGTTGATGCAGTTGCTGATATTTAAAGCTGGTCTGCAGGTAAGGATTATCAACAATTTTGATTTCCTAATGTGGGTCCTGTAGTATTTCTGAGGTAAATTGTGCTTGTAATTGGAGAAATAGAGTGGACAATTTTCTATGATGGAGCAAATGTAGTGGTGCACTGACCACTGGAAAATCTGAATGAAGGAGTATCAGGGATGTTGCAGGTTTTCTGTAAGTCTGAAATTACCTGAAAACACTCTTCTAAATGACTGTGTTCATACTACGCCATTAAGCAGATCTAACCGCAAAATATGTTACAGATGAAGCGCTTGATTTACCCCAGATGAACCAAGTTGTAAAGCTAAAAAAGCTAGTCAACCTTGTAAGAAGCTGAATATTTAGAAGGCAGCGCATGAATACTGTATTAATGTTACGATACCTCCAGTGTGATGGATAATTTGTGGAGCCTGGGGAAACACTGAGAACTTTAAATCCCTTTTTCTTTCATGCCTTTCCTCACCTGGCTACTATGAAAACTCTAACCCTTGCCACACTCCCTCTTACCACTGCTCTTCCCGTTAAGCCCCATGGCCCCCCCCAGAACCACTGCACCCTGTCCTCTCCACGAGGCCGACGGAGGACGGGAAGCTGGGGTCTCGGCTGTCATTTTGCTTCTTGCGCGGTGCTCTCTGAGTCTGCCCCTGCAGGGATGATGCAGCAACAAGAAGACAGGGCACTGGAGAGAGAGAAGCTTTGTACAACTGCCCTGGCGCTCAGGGTCATATTTTCCCTCTTTTCAAAGACGCTGGAAAGTGGCGAAGGGCATTTCGGCAGCTCTGTGCCGGACAGATCTTTTTTCCTGCTGCCTCTTCTCCCATTTCTGTCCCGCCTACATCCATCTCTCCCCTCAGTCTTCACGTCCAACCTGGTCGCAGCTACAATCTGGATTTTATTTAAGAGAATTGTTTTTTTGTTGTTGTTTTTGTTCTGTTTTGTTTTTGCAGGGGGGTATGAAGGATAAAGAGGGGGAGGGAGACAGAATGAGAGACCGACGGCAATCTCCCACCTCCCCCAAACCACCTTTTCTCTTACCTCCGCTGAAGAGGAAAGACCATGGGAGCGTGGTTTTGGTGAAATCCCGGAGCCACCGTTGGGTTTTCCACCAGAGGAACACAGCCCCACCTCCGAGCCCCGCACTCACAACGGTGCACTCAATGCACGAGATCACGGCGGCGGACCGACTTCGTCCCTCCCGAGGGGTCGTCGGGGACGTTTGCTATACAGCCACCGGGGTGGGCGAGGGGGGAAAAGTCCAAGGGCTTCTTCTTTCAAGCGTGATGGTTTGCTTCCTTCCTGCGCCTCGCCCCCTCCTCGCCCTCTCGGTTGGCCCCGCCGGCCGGGACCCTCCGATCCGTCCTCTGCGGGCGTTGCCTTCGGACTGAGGGCAGAGGAGGGGCTTCAACCGAAAATGTGAGCGGACTGCGCGCGCCCCTAACGGCTGCAGGCGGTCAGGGAGCCGGACGCTCGGCTCCGAACAGGAGCCTCCGCCGCGCACTGAGCTCCCGCGCCCCGCTCACCCTGGCGAAACTGACCAGCCGGCCGAGGGTCGGGCCCAATCACAGGCCTCCCCAGCAGCCCCGGGGCCTAATTACACGCCCGCCCTCGGCCCCGGGCCCAATCACACGCCTCCGGGGCAGCCCGGGGCCCAATCGCACGCCTCCCGGGCAGCCCGGGGCCCAATCGCACGCCTCCCGGGCAGCCGGGGCCCAATCGCACGCCTCCCGGGCAGCCCGGGGCCCAATCGCACGCCCCGCCCTCGGCCCGGAACCCCGACTCCCGGCAAGCCCAGCCCACCTCCCCACTCCTCTCTTCCCTCGACTCCTACCCAAACTCTGGGGGGGAAAAAGTGGGAGGGCGTTACGCGGGACGCGTGCTTGGCTCCAGCACTTTGGGAATGAAAGGAATTGCAGGAAGCCCCGGGGCCCACAGTTTTCAAGGAGCTTCTGCATTCAAGAAAAACAGCTGCCTTACTCGCACCCGTCTGTGAGCCTCTCGTTCGTCGGCGGGGTAGGGAGGGAGGGCCTGGGTCTGATCCGCCACACCGCGGGAGTTCTGGCCTGGCAGCCCTAACCTTATCCTTGGGCAAAAATACGCTCCTTATAGCAGACGTGGAGCCCGCAGACTCAATGTTCTGTCTACTCCGAAAGTATTTTTATTCCTTTTTTAAACTGAGAATTAGAAGACAGGGATGAAGATGGGATGGAGGGATCCAAGGGGTCAAAACCCCATGATCTTATAAGGAAGCTGCTCTTGGAGATCTGAACCGGACAGGTTTCTCTCTTAAATGTTTCAGTTCTGCACTAGCTGCATTCAGAGGCTCGTCTCCTTGAGGCAGGAGAAAGAAATGCATAGGAGCTAACATGAAGGGAGTGAGTAATTAAATTTTCCAGTTGATTCTGACCTGATCCCAGATGGTGGGGGGCCGAAGGGGGAGGAAAAAAAGAAGAGGAAAGCAGCCAGCGGAGATCTCCACGCGCCTAGGCCCCCAGTCCCTCCACAGGGCCTCCGGAGCTGAAACGCGGTCACTCCACGGTGAAAATAAGGAGAAGAGGCAGGTGTCTAAATTCCTTCTACTTGCCTGGCTTCAGAGTAATTCACTTATACCTGGACTATGGATTTTCTGGCCATTTTTTCCCACATTTACATTATTCCCTCCTGTTGCCTCCTTTGTTCCTTAATATTCACTAAGATGTTTCTCTCAAACATTTCCTGGATCAGAGCCCAACAAGGAGCCAGCGTACACTCAGTAGAGGTGTGCTGAGTGAACTAATGAATGCGTATTCCTACTGACGAAGACTGGAAGCTTTGGCCAGGACGCATGCTAAGTATTTAAGACATTTCCATGCTTAAGGGCTCTCAAGTAAGTTTATAAAGCACATATGTCCACTAATCTTTAGGAACCCACTTTTCTGTTAGTTATCAAAATATACCTCATGACCCATCAGATTAATCAGATAGTCTACTTATGTGGCTTAAAAACTGGAAGATGTTCAGAGACTAAATTGAAGTCCAAGATGGAATTATTTAACAACATAGATGTGGCATATAAAATGAGAAAAGCAACTAAAAAAATACCCTTAACATGACTGTCATTCTGTGTGACAAAACCATTCCCATAGCAAGACATTTACCTCTTAAATACCAGGTTAAAGAAAAAACAGCTTATATTAGTAATACTATTGGCAGAATGGGATGCCTTATATCAGCTGCAAAGAAATCGCCAAGTAGCTTTCCAGATTCCAACCTCAAGCTGTTAATTTAGTAAAATAATTAAATATAATGTGTTTGAACGTAGAATGTAAAATTACAAATTAAGAACCTAACGGTGGGAATATAGGTCAATTTTCCATCTCTATTATCCTTCATCTTCTCAAAATGAAAAATCTGTATTTTCAGTTTCCAAACTTTTGAAACCTGATTTTTCTGTCTCTTCTTTGTATATTTTTAAACTGATCTTTTAGGTCTTCTCTTAAATGTAAAATAGTGAAATTAATACAAAGTTTAGAAATAGGTAGCTGTGAAGCTGCCAGAATCCTAAATCAACTGAGTAGCTAGAGAGCTAGAGGGCTTGCAGCAACATGTAGAGATGGTTTTCCAAATGGTTTCTCCATAGCTCTCCTGATCTACTGAGAATTCCATTGGCTGATACTGTTCTAGAAGGCGAGAAATGATACAGTCAGCCTAGTAAGCCCTGCCTTCTGGTCACATCTCAGGCCTTCTCGCTGTGGTTGAAAGGGTCTTTTCAGGTAAAGTGTCTTGGGTGAATGGAGTTATGACTACCTTTGCTCTCTGTACTCTGTGGTCTGAATTCTCTGGCCACGGCCCAGCTAGGCATAAGCTGGGTCTGAATTAATACCTCTGGAAGGAAATACTGTAGATTCATAGTCAGGAATAATTAATTATGTCTAACACCTCTACCCTGTAGTAGCTGCCAGCTTTAGAGCCTCCAAGGAATCTACCCAGAGATTTACAGATGAGTTCAGTACAATGAAGGGTAACACTAAACAACAAAGAGAGCAGAAAGAAACTGCAAGACTCCCACCTCACTGTCTTCAACTTTCCATGGGGTAACTTCCAGGGTCACTGTTTCCTAGGCCACCTTTCAGCCAGTCCTTGCTGTTTATACATAGATTCAAAATGTTATAGAATATGACAGTTTTCCTGATCTAGGTCTTTAATTTGGACACAATTAGCTATATGACATTTCCTATTCTGTCACATTAAAAACCAATGTTTAAAGGTATTTGTTCAGCATTGCAGAATTCTGATTGAAAGACTTTTAAAAACAAAATGGAAACAGTTTAGAGAAAATGATAGTCACTTCCTTTGCAGTGATATTTTAAGTTGACCATTTGTCCGTATTGGTTCCTCAGAAAAACTGAGATCATTCAGTAACTGACTGGGAGATCAGATTAGGAGAACTGAAATGTCCTAGACAATCTTCAGAGTTCATGGAAAACATTGTGAAAAGCTCATAGATCTTTCTCCCTTAACATCTTCACAAATCTCTAAGAATCAGGGGATACAGATTCAGAACTAATGTTTTAAATATTGAGACCCTATTGTACTGAAGAAACCTTGTCCATTGGTGAATGCCTGAACCCAGATAGTAATAGAGTACTGGAGGCAAAGATAACTCTCTAAGAAGACATAAAATACTACAGGTAGCGTCAGGAGGAAGAGGAAATAGATTAAGTAGCAAGATTTTAGAACAGATGCATCGTCTTTTATTTGGCATTCATTCCTCTTTTCTTATACTGATATCTTAATCCCATCAACCCATCTTTATTTTTTTTCGTTTCACTTGTGTAGGATACCTTTTCCCACCCCTTCAATGTGTAGTTTTTCTGTGTCCTTGGGACTCAGGTGAGTCTCTTGTAGGGAGCATGTAGGTGGCCTTGAGTTTTCATCCACTCACCCTGTGACTTATGATTGGAGCATTTAAAGTCTTTCCGTTTACTGATAATTGATAGCTGTGTCCTTACTGCACTTTTTAAAATTGATTTCTTTCTTCTTTTGTTTGTAGTTCTCTGTGCTTTCATCTTTGCTCTCCTGGATATGAGCAATAGCTTTGTTTACCGTTATGCTTTCCTCTTTATTTTTTTGTGTGTATCCACTCCTAGATTTTTGGTTTGTGGTTACCATGAGGGTCACCCATAATATCCTAAGTGTACAGCTGTCTATAACAAATGGATGGTCATTTAAGTTCCCGTGCATTCTAATGGCACTAATGGTTGCAGCCTCTCACCATGTTTTCTGCATGTGATTGCATGCTTTTTGGGATGATTCCCTAATTTGTTACATAACATGGATTTCCTACTTTTGTCTTTTAACCTTCATAGTAACTTTCTCTAAAAAGCCCGGGGTGTTGACATCACGGGGTATTGGTGGAGCCGCCTAGCCATTAATGGCAAGGCTAGCATGCGGTGCTGTTATTTCCTGTGGAGTCACACGTCAGCGTCCCCTGTTTGCAGTTCAGTCAGACCCCGTGGGGGATGCCCTGGCACCGGCCGGGGTGGACCTGAGAGCCCTCCCGTTTCTGCTGGGCTGTCCCCGCGTCCCCCTCAGAACAAGGCCTCAGCAGTGCTCCTGGTAAGGAGAGAGAACTGTGCTCAAGAGCCCGAGGCAGCAATTCAAACTGATCTAAAAGTGTGTACCTGACTAAACTGAAGTGAGCCAAAAAAAATACCATTCACTCCTCTAACAGTTCAGAACAAAATAAGACATTTCCAGCCTTCTCCTTTCTGTGTGCGTACACTCAATCTTGTGTTTCTACTCATGTTCTACTATTCTGTATACATCTCTTCCTCCTCTCTCCTTTTTCTATGTTTCCTGAAGTGTTTCCTCTTCCTATTTCTGTTTATCTCTCTCCTGTCCTCGGCGTCCTTGTTTTCTTGATGGACCTCCCTTTTAGTCTCACTCCATAGCTGCCATAACATTGATACCTGGATGTGAAACTGTGTGTGTGGTGGGGTTGGAAGGGCTGCATCTGTGTGAGCATTATACTCACTGGGTACAAGCTAGTATTTCTTTTCTCAAATGATTTTCTCATCCCTTTAAAAACTAAGTCTTAACTCAGGTGATTACTGTACAACATCTATATGATGCTTAGTTGATTTGCTTAACAAAGAGTGGTGAACACAGAATAACTATTTTTCACTTCTGATTCATAGTAATGCTCAAGATCCTAAGAAATAGGGTCAGTTCTCCTTGCTATGCTTACTATATAGCATACTTTATTTAATAGGTATAAAAAAGAGTTACATTAGAAAATAATTACTGCCTTATTCATCCCAATTTTCCCACCGTGTAAAAGATGAGCTGCCATGATTTCATGGAGGGGGATTTTCTATGGACTTTTCTGATAGAAAGAGACATTTTCTTCTGCTGATTCTTCCTATAGTTGAATGAAAAACCAGAAATGCTACTTCATAAGTTAGCTTAGGGGCTTTGCATTTGCTGTTCCTGGAGTTCTCTCTGCCCACATGGGTTGTTCCCACACAGAGAGGGGATTCTGGCAGAAGAGCCAAACCAAAGGGGAAGCTTCTCGAGTGGCCTGCCCTCATGCCCAGCACCAGCAAATACACCTTGTGGTGAAAAACTCACTCTCAGCAGAACATCCAGCAAGCCCTGGGAAAAATTGCTATTGCTCTTGCCAGCCTCCCGTCTCCTGCCTCCCGCCTCCCTTTCCAAACATCCTGGTGTTCTCACTCTGCCCCTGCCCCAAACCTGAGATCTCCACTAACAGGCTCCCCTAGACTATCACTGCCTTCATAATGCACTGTCCTAAGTGGCTTTGCTCCCTTGGTCTCATTTTATCACCCTTACCCTCAAATGTAGCTGGTCTGAGCTAAAATGTTATGGGGGCAACTATCTGCTTAACCGATTTCCCAGTGTCATTAATATTCCACTAGGTCCTGGAGGAATATCCACAATTTAAGAACAATTTACTTTGGAGATAATTCTGAGCACCACTCAGCCCAGGGACACATAGTCTTTGAGGTCAGGTTCCAGGCAGAGGATCCCGATGCTTCAGAAGAACCCTAAAAGAGCCGCCCACTCCAGCTCACTCTTCCTTCCGTTCACCAGACCTAATCCTGGAAACACTCTCCTCGTTGTACTAATTTCCCAAACCTGGGAAAACAATGCCATTTCCCATAAGTCTTTTCACTTCCTGGCTCCAAACATCTATCATTTGAGGGACTTAGAGACCACACATCCGGTGCTCTCACATCAGACATCCGAGGGGCACCAAGCACCCCTCTGTGTGTGTGCACTGGGCCTTCACAGGCAGCATCTCATTTCATCTCTCCCAGCAATCCGGTGCAATGGGTCCTACATCCCACTTGGTGAAAGAGGCCCAGGTCCCCCAAGGTCATGCAGCTAATGTGGATTCCAACTCAGGTTTTTTCATTCATTTGAAACCTAGTTTTAGTGAGCACTAGAGTGTGCCTAGGCCCTGTGCCACATACTGAGCAGGAACAGGGTGAAGACAGAGCTCTGCTCTCAGAGACCTTATATTCTAGAGAAGGAAAATCAAACAAACAGGTAGAATGAAATCAGTCTGTCTCTTCTCTCCTCTGTCCTGCTCTGGGAATCCTTGGCCCAGTGGACTGACTTCCCTGGGCTGCAGAAGGAAGCAGGTGTGCTGACAAGAATGTGGCCTCCACAGTCATGGGCTTTGAACAGACAGACTTGATTTCAAATCATGGCTATGCCACTTAACTAGCTGTGAACATCGAGCAAACAACTTAAGTTACGGAAGCATCTTTCCTCAAGACCTTGGGAATATTCCTCCCCAGGCTTATCTACTCCCAGCATGCAGGTCTTGGATCAAATGTCACCGCCTCAGAAAGGCCCTTCCTGACCATCCAAGCTAAAGACTCTGACACATAGGACTTTTTCCACTTCAAGTTTCTCTGGTTTTCGGCCCCTGCACCTGGTCTTCTGTCCCCTGCAAATGTGGGTACGGTGGCACAATGACGTGTTCTTCCTTCAGCTTGGCATTTGGGGTGAGAACCTGCAGTGAGGACATCACTCAGCAGGGCAGAAAGAAGGTGCTACAGGCATGAGGAGGTCAGCCAGACACAACAGTCCACTCAAAGCCTTCACTGCCAGCCCCCACAGGCAAGCTAAGTGAAGGGTGGTGGTCAGATAATGCCTGGCAGCCCCGCTGGGCCTCTGACCTGGGGCCATCGGGAAGGTGGGGAGGGGCACAGGCCCACTGTCACCGCAGTGAGACCAGACGAGATAGAGGTTTTAAAGGTGGGGATGCTTGTCCTCCGGGCACCCACGTCAGAGCCAGGCTTCCAGATCCTTCTCCCTGTCAAAGAGGCTGAGTCAGCCACTCCCACGGTCGTGTAGTGCCGCTCACAAACCCACAGCCTCTCTGCAGCAAGATTGGTCAGAGGCTTCGGTGCTTCGCTTTCTGCTGGGAAGAGAAACTAAAGTGAAAGAGAGTGCTGTAAGGGAGACTGTTTGGAGGACAGGATAATGGTTAAATCAGCATACTTTTCCTGTTTTTCATCTTAAGGGACTCAAAAGGAGGGGAGGAGGAAGGGGGGACAGTTAAATGCTGAAAAAATGACTGCTGGCAGAAAGTTGTGAGAGAATTGTTCTCAAAGCAAGATACTGTTTTCTGTTACTGTAGACTCGGGTCTTACTGCATGAGTGTGGTAAGTGAAAGCTACTTGGTGATGTGGAAAGACTTATTTAAAATATTCATGTGCTTCCTTGCTCCCGACTAAGTGTTGTAATATGGATAGCTTGTCTTCTCGTGCCAGTTACCTCTCAAGAGGACAGAGAATATCAGAGTTTCAAAAATCCAACTGAACTCATTCACAAAATGTTAACAAAGGAAACCTGGTATATAATCCATCTGATAGCCCATAGGCAGCTACCTCATGTTATTGATTTCATTTCATGTCTTCAAGAATAAGAGAGCCATCTGTTTATGGTGACTTCTTACTAACTGAAACAAAACACTGTGCAGACACTGATATTCAGTAATTGGCAGCAGTCACAAAGCTGATGACTTTGAAGTGGCTTGGCTTCTCCATGCAGACATGAATAGGGATAGGGAGCAACCCGCTGAATCAGCAGAGAATGTTCCCACCTACAAGGAGCAAAGGAAGAGCCAGGAAGAAGGGAACAAAGGAACAGAGAGATGTGCTGCCCGGCACCACACCCAGGGGAGTGAGTGGGTCCGATACAAGAGGAGAAAGATGTAGGTGGAGGTCTAGGGGTGCATTCGAGGAAGAGCATAGTACTTAATTAAGGGCACTTAAAGATGGTGAGAAGAGGCAGTTAATTTTATTTTCATGGCAGCCTCTGCAACTTCCTGGAAGATGGTGAGGCCCCAGAGAGAGAGATGGCAGAAACCATTGCTTTCCATGGGGTAGACTAATGGTGTCATCAGAACATTACGATTTCAGAATAGGAATGAAGATATAATCATGGCCATATGTTAACATATCCCTTTTAAATCCCTCCCCAAGCTCTTAGTATTCACTCGTTAATTTTTACAACACTTGTGACAGAGAGTATTACCATTTTATTTCAGAAATTAAGGAACTGAAACAGGAGCAGTCTAAAGGAACACACTCACTGCCTGGAAGTAATATTGCTGTGCATCTTTCATCCGACTGTGTAAACTTGTGAAATAATGGATATGGAAGACTGTCTCAGTGGTTTCATGGTAAGTAATTGGGAGTATTTTGAGCTAATCAGTTTTGAGAAATGTACTAGGTTTGTACAGAAGAGAAACCATTACTAAACTATTCATACATTTCTCCTTTGCTTACAAAACAAGATACAGCAGAAAATGCAATCTTTTCATCAGCTTAATGTTGCTTTCCAAACTTTGTGCATCAAAGATTCCCATCCATCTTCCCTGCAATCAATGTATTACTTTGATTGCAGCTGACATTCTTTCAGGCATTTTGTATATTTTTTCTGGGCTTTGTTTCATTTTCATCTTGTATGTGTCTCACTCTTTCCCCTTTCATTCATCTGTCCCCTAACCTCCCTTCAAACATACCCCCTAAGCCAGGGATGAGACTTGTGACCATATTACTATAAATTATTGGTAGAACTAATAAACAGAACAATTTTCTCATAATTGAGAAGGCCTCTGCCACCTACCAGCAGGGTAACCTTGGACCAAGTTCTCTGTGACCTTAAAATAAGATTATACTATGGACTCACAGGCTGGCTGTGAGAATAAAATTGGATAATGTATATAGAGCACTTAGCAATAATCATTCCTGGGACTGAAAACCCAGGAGTCCCTCCATAGGTGGTTCTCCACCCACTTTCTCTTTTCCTATATCACATTCCCCACCTTGGCTCTAAAGCCTTTTGACACTAACCTCCTTTGGGGGGTTTCTCTCTGTTCATGTTGTGAGGCCAAAGCGAGAATGCTCAGAAAGCCTGTGTTCATGCTCAGTGTCTATTAGGACCTCTGGAAATGGCTGAGGGACTGTAGATCCAGAGACCAAAGTTTTCCTTCTGCAGTTCCCTCTTACAGTCTGTGTGATCTTGGGCAAGCTACTTAACTTCTCAGCCCTTCAATTTCCTCTTCTTCAAAATGGCATCATACTACCTCATAGGTCATCACTGGGACCGTGTGAGGGTTAGATATGACTATGAATGTGAAAATTGCCCTGTGCAGGAGCATAGTACATAGCAGGTGCTCAATAAAGGGTAAGCTGAACGTGACAATGAATTAAAAATATTCCCTACCATTCTCACTTTCCTCAAAATTAAACGTAATTAAGTAAATTCTGGTATATTCTATGATGCAGCTACTAAAATCACGTAGAACATTTGATGTGAGAAAATGCTCATGATGTATTAATAAGTGAAAAAAGTATTTTGTATCATTTTTTGTTTTTAAAAAAGTACACACACATGCACGTGACCCCTAGGTAGTCACCTTCAACTTCACAGAAAATTCAAAATTGCATCCACGAAAGAGCTGCATCCAAGGAGATTTAGAGAGAAACACAGCTCAGGCGCCAAGCAGCTGGGCAAAGCACACCGCTGAGTTCTGTGTGAAACTAAACCTTTCACTGCAGGAGCCAGTGGGGGGAAAAGATCAACAAAAATCTGCATGGTCATAAACTATCCTTTGTTATCCCTACAGACAGACGATACATGGGCTACATATTAATTTACTGTCATTCACTCCCTTTTCTAGAATCTCCAGTCAGGGTAGGTTTCATTCCGTTTTCTTCTTGTGTACTTCCCTTCAAGGCTTGACAATTTCTTCTATTTTTGTTCATTCCGCTTTTGCTTCCTGTCAATTTTTATACCAGAATCTGCCTCGGTTCCGCCTGGCAAGAGATGTGGTAATAGAGCCGTTGCTGAGGCCTTGACGTTTGTCCGCCCTCCTGCTCTGGGGCCTCCTCTGTCTGCACCGCGGGGCTGGCGGCACCCCTGCAGCTGGGGTGCCCCGGGCTAACGGTTCTTCCCGTCCTGGAATCGTCCCCTCTCCTCCTGCCTCTGCGCACCTGCCGTGTGCTGGCCACTGCGCGTGTGCTGCGCGAGCGCACGTCCCCGGGAGCGGGAGGCCTCGGTGGCTGCGGCTGTGCAGGAGGCAGAGGGCGAAGCAGGAGGCGTCACCCACAGAAACGTGCTTTCCCCTCGCCTGGAAGAGGAATGGAGAGCAGTGTACTGGATTGGAGCCATTCTGCAGCCCCCAGGAATATTCTAGAAATGAGCCTCTGGTGTGATTGCCTAGAAGCCTGTCCCAGTGGCGTGTCCTGTGGGTGCCCAGGGAGGTTGCCCCACCATTTCATGCCGCAGGCACGGGCTACAGACTTGTCATCTTCCCAGCCCCCGGACCACCTGTCACCCCATGGGGAGGGAAGAGAGCACGGTGGTGGAGAGGCCGGCTCTGGGCCAGCCGCGCAGGTTCACAGTCCAGCTGCACGGGCCACAGGGGTGGGACCCAGTTTCCTCCCCCGTACAGTAAGGTAGGACTCGTGGAGGGGTACCTGGGAGGAGTGATGCTTGGAACAGAGGCACGCAGCCAGCCCTCAGGGAGTGTTGCCATAATGGTCCTGGTTCAGGAAGCAGGACCTGCAGGTTCGGTGGCTCTGAGCCACCCTGCCTGGGATGCTTGGGGGTGCTGACCCAGCTGCCCTGTTACCTGAAGCTGCTTCTCACCTCCCCCACATGGCAAGCCCTGCTCTTCTTGCCCTTGGAGGGGAAGCAACAAGGGTCTGAGTGAGCTCCTGATTCACTTCCTAAGCACAGAACAGGGTAAGTGCCTCATGGAAACACGCACGAGAAAGTCGTGAGGCGAGGGTGATGGCTTTAAAACAACTCACTCAAAATCAAACAGCTGGTAAGAGCTGGAAGAGGGAGCCGGATGCAGACCCGCCCAGCTTCAGTGTCTGCCCTCCCCATGCTTCACCGCATCCCCGGGGTGCAGGCACACGGGCACATACGTGCTCCCACTCCAGGAACGGAGTCACTGTGGTCGCCCTGCACTGCGTCTGGTGCAGGAGGGAGTCCCTGTCCCCCAGGGGCAACTAGCAAAGGGCCACCACATGTTCTTTCCTCTGTTGTCACCCATTCATAGGCCACAAGAGCCCCTCTGAGGCTTAGTTCTCCCAGTAAACAGATACATCCAGTTGTTCATTCAGAAAGCAGATTTCAGGCCTAGCGTGTGCCAGGCACTATTGTAGACACTGGGGTGTGTGCAGCAGTGAACAAAACGGGCAAGATAATCACAGTAGGAGACTAGCTGTTACTGCTGTGGGCGTGAGGGAGGGGGTAAGAAACAAGTGATACGTAAACAGCAATTTCAGATGACAGGGGTGCTACTGAAAGAGTGAGATGGGGCTCTGGCTTAGGGAGAATCACCTTCCAAGATGATGCATTGGCTTTTAGAATTTTATTTTGTGGGAACTTGGTGAAATTTGCCCCTTCAGGGCCCCATCCTCCAGCATTTGCCTTTCCCCACTGGTGTCCTATCCAATTTCAGTCTCACAATGGCTTCTTCTCTACATTGGGCCCTTTCCTTACACAGTACCACATTTTGTGGAAATTTCTGAGATCTTCCATTTCTGGGTCCTCTGTTCTTCCCTAAGACACATGTCACAAACTCCTATGCAGGCTTCTTAAGGACCCTATCTTTGGCAGCACTCATGCCCAATTTTGAGTTTTCAGATTTTCCCTATTTTCACTGAAATTCAGTTTGAGGGATGTCCTTTCATTCTCGTTTTCCCTCTGGTTTCTAGTAGAAGTAGGACAATTTAAAATTTAGCTCTGTCTCATTTCAGGAACCCCAAACTCCAAGTAAGACAAAATATATTCACTTGACTATTTAGATACTTTTTTCTTTGTATTTGACATTTTGAAATAAGAGCTAACTAAGCAAGCATAGTGTATATGTTGTAGAATTGCTACAAAGTGACAACAGATGTAGAGCAATAGAGATACTGCTTTGGCAGCTCAAATACCATAAGCAGTGTTGCCATTAGTGAGTTATTTTCCAAAATGGTAAACATTGGTAACATTTTGAAAAAGGACTTGGGATTTCCCCTTGATGTGTCCATCATAGTTACATTCTTGAAATGTTTAGTGAAATTTAAACAGTGCAAGAATAGATAATAAATAGGCTTTAACTTGCATAAACGTTAAGTGGGACATTTAAAAACCACGTATTCAATATTTGGTACAGAATTGTGCATCACATTTCAGGAAGTTGAGCATTCTTGAGCCCTTTCTGCTAAATGTCAAGCCACACCTCCAAACGTTGTGGCAATCAAGAGTGGCCCTGCAAGCCTGCAAGACTGTGGGCAAGAGAAGCTGCACGTGAACACTGTCCTCTAGTTAACAAAGAAAGAGGACGGTAGGTTAAAAACTAAGGAAATCTGAATAAAGTCTGGACTTTAATCAATAATAATGTGTCAGTATTGGTTCTTTAATTGTGACAAATATGCTATACCAATTTAAGATGTCAATAAAAGGGGGAAACTGAGCATTCTATGTATTATCTTCATAGATACATATCCTGGGGATTCTCAAATTTCCTGTAAATCTAAATAAAACTATTCTAAAGTTAAATTTTTATTAAGAAAGTGTTTAATGCCCTCGCAGATTACCAAGTTGCTCCCTGGAAGATGGTATTATTCTCACTGAGAATTTACTTAGCTAGTCCCATACTTTAACCTCTGATGTTTTTCTTTCCTCTTTGCTCACTTGGAAAAATTAAAGGTAAAGGGGAATACACACTTCTTTTTTTCTTTTTTTTAGGAGGAGCTTAGGCTATTGTTTCACTTGCCATGGGATTTTTGTGAAATATTTCCAGGAGGTAATTTGATTTTCTGCCCAATTCATAATTGTAATAATGATAATGATATTAATTATTAATAATATTAATGATGATGGCAAAATTAATAATAAACTCCAGAGGAAGGTGGGGAGCAAGTTCTTGTTAACTTCTGTATAGTTGAGAATAATGTCCTTGGGATGGGATTCTCAGACCTATTACTGGAAAGACAAGAGAAAACTGTCATTGGTGTGATTTTCCTGTAGGCAATTAGTGTAGCTGACATTCTTTGCTGTCTAGAATAGAAAATGACCTTTAAGAAAAGTGGTGTTATTCTGTTAAAATGTGCCAGCCCCATCAAAGTCTTTTTCTTTGCAAAGGTAGTAACCTCAAGAGGAGGGAATGAATTTCTGACCTGATATCTTGCTATAGCTCCTTTAAAAGAGCTGTAATTACTGAACATATCAGAAAGGGAGGGATATAAAAAAGTCTCTTGCTTTTATAAGAGCTATGGGTTTTGTGAATGTCTGACTAAGGAAGTTCTGAAGAGAAAATTCTGATTAAGGAAGATATAGGACTGTCTGAAAATATCAAATTTCACCTTATTATTGGAAAAGCCAGACCAAGAGAACACTATGCCATAAGAAAGTAGATTATGTCAGGGGAAAGACCATATGAATGTAACAACCTCATAGTGCAGTACACATGCCAGGGAAGTGTAAGCAGACCGTGGGGTAGTGGTGCAGCCTACTATGAAGCAGAGAATAATATAGAAGACTTTATGGGGAATAGCTCATACAGGTGATACTGGAGAGAAATCTTACCCTAATTTTTGTGGGTTTCTCAAAAAATTTTAGGCCATTGTGTCACTTTAGTACTATAATTTTGCTTTTGCAAATATATATGTTGCTCAATACTTTGTCTTTTAATAAAATTTCCTATGGATTTTTGCTTGTACATTGGAGACTGAATGCCACAATATTGAACTTCCAGAGGGAAAACATTTCTCAAGTTTCTGCACAATACTGAGTTAGAAATGTACATACAGCGTTCACAAATGCTCAGTCTCTCCTTTTCCCTGGGAATGCAGCTAAACAAAGTTAGAGTAGACATGTGACCAAGTTCTTTGCATTGGAATGTGAGCAGAAATGATGTGCCCAATTTGTGGGCCTGAAATTAGATTTCCTGAAACTGCATGGAGGAGAGCTACCTGTGCTCTGGAGGACATGTGTAGTACTATCATGTAAATGAGAAATAACTGCTTTTGAGTTTGGGCATATACAATTTGGGGTGTATTTGGTAGAGCCACACAGCCTCTCCTAATACAAGTCTCTTGAATATTTAGTGAATAAATGAAAGAAAAATCCTTTATAGAACTAATATACTCTTAAGGGGTGGGCATCTTACGTGGGAAATATTGATTCAATGCAAAGTAAAGCAGTAAAAAGGAATAGAGGAACAAAAACAACATGAGACATCTAGAAAATAAAAGTAAGATGGCAGGTAAATCCAGTGATTTCAATAATAACATTAAATGTGAATTCATTAAATAATCCAATCAAAGCCAGAGATATCAGACTGAATAAAAAAACAAGAACCCACTATATACTATCTACAAGGAGACATGCTTTAGATCAAAAGATAACAGCTTTAAAGTAAAAGGATGGAAAGATGTGTCACAAAAATAGCAATTATAAGAAAGCTGGAGTGGCTATACTAATATCAGACAAAATAGATTTTAAAACAAGAGTGTTACTAGATATAAAGAGGGATATTTATAATAATAGTTCTGTCTACCAAAAAAACATATGCACCTACCAGCAGAACCCCAAATGATATGAAGCAAAAAATGACAGAATTGAAGGGAAACAATAATTTTTGGACAATTTAATACCCTATTTTCAATAAAGGATATACTAACGAGGCAGAAGATCAACAAGGAAATACAAGATGTAAACACCACCATACACAAATTGGACCTAACGTATATAGAACACTCTACCCAAGACAGCAGAATACACATTCTTCTTAGTGCACATGGGACATTCTCCAGGATAGACCATATGCTAGGCCATAAAATAGTATTGATAAATTTAAAAGGATTAAAACCATACAAAGTATGCTCTCTGATTTTATTTGAATATCCTAGACTAAATAATTTTGAGAAAGAACAAAGTTTGAGGATTCATACTATCTGATTTTAAGACTGCTCTAAAGGTACAGTAACAAGACAGGGTGGTATTGGCATACAGACAGGCATTCAGATTAATGAAATAAATTAGAGTCTGGGAATAGACCTCACATATATGGTCAACTGAATTTTGATAAAAGTGCCAAAGTAATTAAGTGGGAGAAAGGATAGTCTTTTCAACAAATGGCTCTGAAGCAGTTGGATATTCATATGGAGTAATATGAATCTCGGTCTCCCTGTCTTACACAGTGTTAGTGGAACTAGGTCATACTTTAATGTAAACGCTAAAATAATGCTATTCAAAGTATTCAATTAAGACACCATTTCACCTGTTTAATTGAGAGAGTTTATAATATTCTAATACCCAGTACTTGCATTTTCTAATTAAATAAAGCACTCTCATACACTGACTATGGAAGTGTAAATTAGCTCAATTTTACTGGAGAGCAATTTGACAGTACTTAACAAAAGCCATAACTGAGCAATTTCATTTCTAGAAATTAATCTTAAGGAAACCATCATGGACATTAAAAAAGATTTATCTATTGAAGTATTTATATTTCCCATTGTTCCATAATAGCAAAGAATCGTAGTAAATATATTTACAAAATATTAACAAGATACAAGATAGTTTAAACTAACACAGTACAATATTAAGCAGTTCTTTGAAATGATATAGGAGAATGTTAATAACATGGGAAAATGTTTATAGTCTTATCAATTAGGAAAAGCAATATTCAAAATAGTATATATAACGTGATATTATTTTAAAGCAGAAATATGCAATAGAGCAATTATACAAAAGGGAGGTTAGGGAGAGAGACAGAGAGGAAGAAAGACTGAAACAGTACACATCTCAAGTCTCTGGAGGGTGAGATCATGAGTATTTTTTCCTCTGTGATTTTCTGTATTTTCCATACAATAAGTAGGTATGTGTGTAATTTGGTAATCAAAAATGAAATTACAAAGGCCATTTCAAAATAGCAACAGAAATTGGTATAAAGGAGAGAATTTTAAGATTCCTGAAAAAATTCTAATATAATACAGATGTCTAATGAAGCTTTCATGTTTTTAAAATTAAATGCCTTAAACAGCATTTAAACAATAAAAATGTAAGAGTAAAACAGGCATACTTTAATCCATTTTTAAAAACTTTGTAATGTTGTAATAGTTGGTCATCACCTATCTCTTACAAGTAACCTTTGTTCACCTAGGGAGAGGATGGTAAATGCCTTGGGGCGAGCTGAAGTGTAGTTTATAATGTGTATTTATTCACTCTGTCAGGTCATGAAAGACTCACAGGAAGTCTGTGCAAGGTACTGTGTGGGCAGTGGGAAATTCTGAACTTTAACAGATAAGTTTGGCTAATATTCAAACAGGTGCACCTAGTGGCCAGCCTTACTCCAGTTCATTCAGGTGCAATCTGGATTATTGCAAGCCAAGTCATAATTAGATTGGTATGATTTGTATAATCCAAACACATTTTTTTGTTCAGTGATACAAAATGGGAAAAGAATGGTCTCCCAAAGATTTTTAAAAATAATTTATTTTGGTATCATTAATCTACAATTACATGTGCAATATTATGATTATTAAACTACCCCCTTCATCAGGTCCCCCCCACCAACCCCGTTACAGTCACTGTCCAATAGAATCATTACTTGTCTTCTCTGAGTTGTACAGCCCTGCCCGCGCCCCCCCAACATTACGTCTGCTAATAGTACTGCCCCCTTTTCCCCCTTGTCCCTCCCTTCCCACCCATCCTCCTCAGTTCCTTTCCCTTTGGTAACTATTAGTCCATTCGTGGGTTCTGTGAGTCTGCTGCTGTTTTGTTCCTTCAGTTTTTTTCTTTGTTCTTATACTCCACACATGAGTGAGATCATTTGATATTTGTCTTTTTCCGCTTGGCTTATTTCACTGAGCATAATACCCTCTATCTCCATCCATGTTGTTGCAAATGGTAGGATTTGTTTTCTTCTTATGGCTGAATAATATTCCATTGTGTATATGTACCACCTCTTCTTTATCCATTCATCTACTGATGGACACTTAGGTTGCTTCCATTTCTTGGCTATTGTAAATAGTGCTGAGATAAACATAGGGGTGCATCTGTCTTTTTCAAACTGGGCTGCTGCATTCTTAGGGTAAATTCCTAGGAGTGGAATTCCTGGGTCAAATGGTATTTCTATTTTGAGTTTTTTGAGGAACCTCCATACTGCTTTCCACAATGGTTGAACTAATTTGCATTCCCACCAGCAGTGTAGGAGGGTTCCCTTTTCTCCACATCCTAGCCAACATTTGTTGTTGTTTGTGTTTTGGATGTTGGCCATCCTCACTGGTGTGAGGTGATATCTCATTGTGGTTTTAATCTGCATTTCTCTGATGATTAGTGATGTGGAGCATCTTTTCATGTGCCTGTTGGCCATCTGAATTTCTTCTCTGGAGAAGTGTCTATTCATGTCCTCTGCCCATTTCTTAATTGGATTATTTGCTTTTTGTTTGATGAGGTGCGTGAGTTCTTTATATATTTTGGATGTCAACCCTTTATCAGATACGTTATTTATGAATATATTCTCCCATACTGTAGGATGTCTTCTTGTTCTACTGATGGTGTCCTTTGCTGTACAGAAGCTTTTCAGCTTGATATAGTCCCACTTGTTCATTTTTGCTTTTGTTTCCCTTGCCCGGGAGATATGTTCATGAAGAAGTTGCTCATGTTTATGTCCAAGAGATTTTTGCCTATGTTTTTTTCTAAGAGTTTTATGGTTTCATGACTTACATTCAGGTCTTTGATCCACCTTGAGTTTACCTTTGTGTTTGGGGCTAGACAGTAGTCCAGTTTCATTCTCTTACATGTAGCTGTCCAGTTTTTCCAACACCAGCTGCTGAAGAGGCTGTCATCTCCCCATTGTATATCCAAGGCACTTTTATCAAATATTAATTGACTGTATATGTTTGGGTTAATGTGTGGATTTTCTATTCTGTTCCACTGGTCTGTGGGTCTGTTTTTGTGCCAATACCAAATTGTCTTGATTACTGTGGCTTTGTAGTAGAGCTTGAAGTCAGGAAGCGTAATTCCCCATTTTATTCCTCCTTCTCAGGATTGCTTTGGCTATTCGGGGTCTTTTGTTGTAGTGGTCTCCTAAAGTTTTAAAGAATAAAAAGCCTTTGTTTTTTATTGGCAGCAATGTTATGTTGTTTGACCAATAAACTTACTTTTTAAAAAAGCATTTCCAGTTTGAATATTTTTAAGAGAAGATATAATGCATTTAGTGCTGTAGTAAATCCAAATAATTTATGATCCCAAAGAAAATATGATTACCTCCAATATAATTCTGCCTGCAGAAGAAGGGACCGTAAAGTATTGCTCCCCTCCTCTGGTAATAGTATTTTGGAGTTAATATAGTGCTTTATAGTGTACTAGCTAATGATTCTTCCAGTGTCCTTTGGAGGGAGGCCGAGCAGGCAATGTTAATTCAATCTTGTCTGCAAAGAAAATGGAGCCCAGAGTTCAGGTAAATTTGCAGTGAGTTAGAGATGTCTAAGAGAAGTAAATGGGAAGCAGATAAAATACCTTTGACTGATGATAGTCATTTGGGAAGGTCAGTCTTGTTCATAGTTTCCACATATGTAAAAAAGGGATTAATTCGCAGTTGGAAGATTGTTATGAGACTTAGATTAGAATTATATCTGTAATACATATATATTAGATATATAAAGTATCTAGAAGCTATCTTTAACAGCTGTCTCTTTTCCTTTCTCTTAAATATTTCTATATTTATGGAGACACTTGTAGCTGAACATTTTAAGTGTGGTACCAGCATTAATTGTGGGATGTAACTGCTATGCCATTTTAACTGTTTCCTAGAGTCACTTTGAATTTATTTTGTGGGGCTGGTTCTTCCCTCGCTCCAGATGAAATATAGGGCAGGTCCCATAACTTATCACTTTTAGTTAATAAAATGTTCTTCAAAAAATAATTAATATGTTTGGTGGCCTGTAATCATTAAAACTTAGGTCTCCATTTAAAGCTAAAACTTATTCCTCTACCTTGCTTAGGTAAAGCCGCAGATGGGCATGTCTGGCTTCTTTCTTCCCCTTCTGGAAGTCGTCTTTCTCCAGCTTGCTAACTCCATCAGAGCCACGACAGAATAGAAAGGATAGGAAAGGGCTGGGAGGCTGCTGCTTACTTGACTAAAAGGGCTGTGAGCAGTGCTGAGTTCTCTGCCCTGACACCTCTGGAAGCTCTCTTGTTCTCTCATGGGGCTCTTTCGTGGGGTCTTTGCAGACTCCTTGCCCATCCAGTTACTAGGAAACTCTTCTGCAGTTTCCTGTTGGTTGTCATGCACTGTCCCTGCCTGCCCGCTTTTGTCTCCTTTTTCAGTCTCTAGATATCTGATGGTAGTCCCACATATTTTTAATGCTATAATTTATCTCTTCCTACAGCTCTTCAATGCTTTTAGACAGGATCTAAGACAACTCCACTCTTTCTCTTGCATAGCCCACATCCGGTGCAGGAGAAACATTCACATATTCTTTGTTTCAACAAACTGGGAGTGTAACATGCCTAAAGCAGCAGCTTCTCTTTCACTGTATTGTGAGACTGGTTGGCAGACATTTCTTAAGCATGAATCAGACACCACTGTGTCCTCAAAACCCGTGAAACTCAGAGCAAATCCAACTCCTTTTTACCTTCAATGTGGGTGAGGGTGTCAAGGGTCACAAAACTGACTTCCAACCACTGCTTCCTTTGAAGAATTCTGCATCATGGCCTTGCATATCATTTTGGAATAGGATATCTGTTGTCTTGGTATCTTCATCTTAACAACCTGTTAATTCTGCATTACTTTATATAAAACCTGTGTTCCTATGAAGTTGATTATAAATTTAGTTTTTATTAATTGAATCTCATTTTGCCATTGACTTTAATAATAATTTCAGAGATGCTTTATTGTTTCTTTCTGATTTGTTTTTAAGTGGAACTGACTTTGGAACATTGGACAAATTAGGAATAATCTGGCACACTGAAAACTGCAAGCCAGTTCAACTCAATAAGGAAAATCTATCTGTGTATCTATATCCTCTTTCAGAAAATGCTCTTCTCCCCTTTCCTTCCTTTCCTTTTATTTAGATTCATTGGGAACCCCAATGCACTGACATAATCCCAGGCCCATGGACATTGCTAATTGTTCCAGTGGTGAGTGCCAAACCTAAGTTGAGTGCCTTATGAAGATTTGGAGAACTTAGTACCAGAAAGACATGAAGAGAGGCTCTCTTTGGTGCTTGAGATAGTAAGATAAAAAACAGAGCTGTGACAGCCATGTTTTTTACCATGCGAAGAAAACTGATCTACATTGTGGGAGAAGTTGGAAGCGGGAGCAGAGATCAGAGCAGAGACACAAGACAGAGAATTCTGAGGCTGTTCCAGTTCACAGCTCTTCTCTTACCTGAGTTCCCGGTTTAGTCCTTTCTTTACATAAGTTAACTCAAACTGGATTTCTGGCAGTTGGATTTTCCAAACACTATCTCTTTATAAAAGCCTGCTAAGGTTTCTTAGAACAATTTTTTTTTTTTGCAAAGAGAAAACAAAAATTTAGGATTTAATGTGGTAATATACTGTATACACACACATGTAATATTCTGCCTTATACAGAGTCAACATCTAGAAGACATTTGAAGCTGTATAAACAAGAAAGGGTTAATTAAAATCAACAACAGTAAGAAAGAATCAGTAACAAATTTAAAAAAGTGGTACATTCTGACAACAGGAAATTTCAAGGGTTATGAAAGGAACTTTTATTTTACAGCTCAAAGTTACACTGTATACTTAAGGGCTTAAGTAGATGACTGAGGCACCAAGAAATCATGCACAGGGATCACAAAGCTCCTGACTCCACATGAACATTTGATTTTATTACTGATGGAAGGATGCTGATGGGAAGAATTGTTTTTGCAATATATAAGATAATTTTAAAAGATAAGTATCTCTTCTGTTGATTTACTTTAGTTTTATTGGAATGCACAGTGAATGAATAGGGCAGAAAATATATATTTAAAACAAAAAAAATGTTTTGTTAACACCTAGGCTCTAAATGCTATTTCAGTTCTTTATCACTTGTTAGTGCATTTTAGGGATCCATAACTATATTGGTGACTAAGAAAATAAAGTTCCACTTATTTTCCTTATTTCCTTGATCTCCTCCTGCCTGAAACTGACTCAGCTTTTTAAATTTATTCCCAAGCCATTCTTCATCTCTAAGTTACTGCACCCCCTCTACTGAGTTGTTAGCGACATTACATGGTGGCCATTTTTCCAATAAGGGCTGCTTTTCCTTCAGAAGGAAAATAATACTTGGAAAGTATACTAAAAAGATGAATTTCTTGAAAATTTAATTGCTCTCAAACTATTTGAAACTTATTACAAAGATTCAAGTATAGTCAAATTACTTCAAAGAAACATGATCATGAGTTTGAAGATGTTATGAAGATACGAACATTAATGCAAAAGATATTCAGGTTTTGAGTATATGAAGCAAAAAAGCATTAAAGAAAAAAACAGCAGAAATTTTTTATTAAAATATGTAAAACTTTTAAGCATTTTAAAATGAGAAATGTGCACTAGAAATTTCTCACTGCACAGTGTAACTTGTGAAATGCATGTTAGAAGAGCAATATTTTATTGTTTTTTAGATTCTTAGTTTTATTATTTATACTACTCAAACTTCTTCTAGCTACAGAATCCTGGAGATATGATTATGTTATTTTTTGTGTCCTCTGACTAGTGTATGCTCCATGAGGACAGAGACCCACTTATATTTCTATATCTATAAATACTTAAAACCGTGAATTCATACCAATACCAGCAATTCAAATCCAACAGTATAGTAGTTCAGTCTAGCTTTCTCCTTTGCATATTTGTAACTCATTTCTCTGACATGAAGAAGCCTTGATCTCATTATCCTCTTTATTTATTTGCTCAATCCTCTTATATGTCACTCATCTCCCAACCCATTAGGCTGCTACTTTGAGCTTTGACCTGTACTGGGCAACTTTCCTCAGGCCTGCCTAAGGGCTTTTAATTGGTGATTCAGAAAGGAAAGAGGCAAGGAAGGTAGAAGGAAGGGAGGGAGGGAGTGAAATAGAGGTTTTACATTCAAAAGTATAAGTATAGAATATTGATCCAATTTCCATTATTGTTTCTTCAGTAGATGTGCAGAATTTTTTCATTTTAAATCTTTCAGTCTTCAATTTACATAAATTTTTACAAACCACAGACAGTCTTAACAGTCTTTTACACGATTATTTTCAAAGTAATGAGGCATGTGGTTTTGAAGCCAGTTTGAACTTGACACAACTGTTTTGAAATGGGAAGTGTTTACGTAATTTAGTAATGATGGCAATTTTTCAGTAATTAAATGCTATGTTTTTATGATTGAGAGTTGTCTGCATTTACTTTTTAGGGGGTTGGGAGTAGCAGATAGGATAAGCAAGAGACAGAATGTACCTTCTTATCTGGAATTCTGTCTCCTAATTGGCTTGGAAACTCTGGGGAGAATATCCATTTAGCTTAATGTGATAACTGAATCAAGCTTAAAATGATTATTGTCTCCTTAAAGACTATTAGGATATTCCAAGTTCAAAATTCATTGTATGATAAAATTATATTTCTGGTGTTGGTGATGGCTTTACCTTGAGCTAATCAAATTCTCTTACACAGCCCACTTTTGATTGCTTAGATATTGAGACAGCAATGACGAGGATTTTGAAACTGGGTTGGTCCCAGTGGAAAGGCTGAGATTTTGGTCTTATTAGCACCACATAGTAACTAAGTGGTCCAGTAGATAAAAAGGGTAAATTTGTTTACCAGCTGTCTTTCCAATGGGTTTCAGCCCTGGGCAAGTTCACTATGGATTTAGTGTGACCAAAGAAATGACAGTAGAACGTTCTTGGGGTGAAAAGGTTATACCCAATTTTATTTCCACGGTGGCAGGTCAATCACTAAAAGCTCATTCACTCAGAGCGAGTCTGCATGCAGCAAGCTGGTCTCTGCGTCTGGGCCTCTCTGCCCACACAACCGTCCTCTGGACCCCTGTCCTCTGCTCTGCTCTCCTGCTGCCTTGCAGCTGTGCCACCGTGTTGCCCAGAGCACTGGGCGGAGCTCTTTATATAGTGTCAGTAGCAATGTATTGCCTACACGTGTAGGGCCAGGTGAGTAATCCTGGCCACAGGAACTTTCATTTTATCCACATCAGCTAAAACTATGAAAATCTATAATTATTTGAGATTTTCTCTGCTCAAATAGGTATTCAAACTAGGTGCTGACAGAGATCTTCAAAGACCAAAATATATGAAATTGATAAAAGTTTGAAGGTTGTTCCAGTGGAGGACAGTAGGAGTTGAGGTGGCTAGAACTTGGGAAAAACAGGGGCAAGCCAAATTGGGCTAAACCCTAGACTTGTCCTGACCACAGAAATGAATTGGGTTAAGGAAATTTGAGTGAGTTCAGTAACTACTGAGTCTGGGGGACCACTGGTCTTTGAGAATTACCAACATTGAAGTGGGTAGAGATGCCTTCTCTCATACAGATGTTTAAATATCTATGTGACTTTTTCTTTTCTAATGCAAGAAGTTGATGTTGTTAACTGTGCCTTTATTCCATATGATAACACCAATAATGTTTCTTAATTCATTGGGAACAGATACTTTTGTAAAACACGGTAAATAAATGATACAGTAATAAAATAAATGTAAAATAAAAATGAATTATTAGAAAACATAAAGACAAGCCTTGAGTATTTATTAGATTCAACAAACATAAAATTACTCTACTAAACTGCTATAAAATTTCTAAATGCTTCCTCTTAATTTCTGATTTAACTTGAGACCCAGTAACGGGTTGCAGTCTGGCACCAGTGTGCAGGCCATGCTTTGGTATTACTTCATACCCGCCCCGCTTCTCAAACTCTAATGTGTGAAAGGATCACCTGGGGTTCTGTGTGACTCCTGTTTCGTAGATCTGTGGTGGGCCTGACATTCTGTACTTGCTAACAGGCTCCCAGGTGAATCTGATGCCTGCTGATCTGCAACCATACTTTTGTATAATAATTCTTGAAGTTTATGTATTTCATAAACTTTTGATTTTCACAGTGATCTTTTGAGCAAGAGTTCTTATTCCATGTTATTCCTATTTAAATCAGATATTAAAGTCATATTGATTGGAATATGACTGACACAGAGTAAAACCTCCTTAGTGTACGATGCTGTGCATTTTGACAAGCTCAGGTGTGTGTAACTATCACCCCCAAATGATCCCTTCTACCCTTATGTAGTCAACACCCGGAGTCCCTAGGCCCTGGCAACCACTGATCTGTTTTCTGTCTCGATGTATTGCTCAGTAGTAATCTGTCATATGAATGCAACACAGGTTGCTTATTCATCCATTCATCCATTTAAGAATATTTTGCTTGTTACTGCATTTTGGCAATTATGAATAAAACCACTGTAAGCATTCTCATACAAGTTTTTGTGTGAACATAAGTTTTCCTCAGTCAAAAATTTGATAGGTCATTCTAATTACAACGAAAAGGAAAACAAAAACATTTAAATCTGGGATGACTATTTCAAGCAGGCTCTCTTTAAGCACAGGGTGTCCCCAATAGGGGATAAAAGAGGCCTTTTAAGGACAGAAAATTTGATGAAGTTTGAAGGCCTTTCCACAGGAAGAGGATAATTCCTAACAAGAATGGAAACTGGAAGTAATATAAGCAAATAAATTGGTTTAAAGATGATTTTAGTAAGCAGACAGTCCTCATTTACAAACTCTAGATTCTCATATGTCTTAAATATATAAAAAGATAGGAGGGGCGGTAAATTGAGGATCTGAGTTCCTGGATTATTTTTGGAAGAGCTGGTCTTTGTTTTAGTGATTTAGAAAGCATGGAGAGAGCCTTACAAGTACAGAGGTGTGTCTCCTGCAGATAATAGGAATACAATGACAGTTTCCATTAAGCAGCGGTGGATGAACAGAGAATTATTACAATTGACATCTCATTTGATTGGCACTTGAGAGTCTTAAGACCTTTCACATAAAATGTACAACCTTATTATGAGGCAGATATTCATACTCTCATTTTACTGAAGTTCAGAAACCCAGGCTTCCAGCTGCGCCCAAGCCCGCCTCGGCCAGCGCCAGCGAACGCTGACACCCACAGCGTCTGGGGGCCGGCCTGTCACCCCCGCGTCCCCGGCCGCCCGACTCCGGACGGGGCAGAGCCCGCTCCCTAGGGCCCCGCGTCCCTCCCGGGCCCCGCCCGCAGCCCTCGCCGCCGGCCCTGCTCGGACCGAGCCGGGCCAGCCTCTCCGCCCCGCCCTGGGAGGCGGCTGCGGGCCGAGCTCCGCCCCGAGCCGCCGCGACAGCCGCCCCTCCCTGTGCCGCGGCCCGGCTCGGCTGGGGTCCCGGCTCCGGCGCCTGCACCCCGCGCCACCTCTCGGCCCCCGGTGACTCCCCGAGCCGCGCCGCCCCTGCCTCCGGGACCATGCTGCGCTGGCGGCGGGGCTTCGGGCTGCCCGCGGCGGCCTGCCAGGGCGCGGAGCCGGGCACGCGCTACGAGACCCTCTTCCAGAAGCTGGACCGCAACGGGGACGGCGTGGTGGACATCAGCGAGCTGCAGGAGGGCCTCGAGAGCCTGGGCATCCGCCTGGGCCGGGACGCCGAGGAGGTGGGTCGCTGCTGGGCGCGGCCCGAGGGCCGGGAGGGCGGCGGGCACTCTGCCAGCAAGAAGGCGGAACCGGGGCCCCAGCCCGCGCCTGGGTTCAGAAGCTCGGGAAGGGGGTCTTAACCCCGTAACGGGTCTTTCAGGATCGGAAAGGCTACCGGTATTTTCCCAAATAAAGTTAGTGCAGTGAACACTCTAACCCACTGTAACAATGAAAAACCCTGTATCACGATACTTTTTCTGACCACATCCTGGAGCCTTTCCCTGCCTTTCTGAGCCTTTGCAAAAATGTAATCAATGTTTTTAAGTAACGCTTAGCCTTTACAGTTCATCAAGTGTTTTCAGCTTTCATACTTAGTGGACCGAGAGTATAAAAAGGCTCATAGTTTGTATCTCTTAAAGGCTGCTTTGTTAGTCTAGCTAGTTTTGTCCATTGCTTCAGAACTGTTTGAAAACCAATCGTGTTTCCCCCAATTTCCTGTTGAGGAGGTGAGGCGACATTCCATTGTTTGAGACATTCTTAATGCCCTAAGTACACATATTGATCTAAAGGGTTGGCCCTTGGCTGAGCAATTTCAACTTCTCCAAGTCATTTTAACTGTGTCCCTGAAGTTTGGCCCCCTTAGGGCCACCCCTTTCAGGGTGGAGATATTTGGAAGCTTTCCAACCCCACTGAAACAGGAGAGGACACTTGGGCATTCGCTATCCCAAGAGGGAAAGTGATTACCTATAAGAGGCAACAACTGTTCTGTAGTTATATTTTAAGCTACTCATTCAATGTCTTTAGTAGTTACAGGCCTCTCTGGTTTACTAGTTAAGATGAGTTAGAACTAGTAAGTTACAGTTTTTAGGAAACTGCCCATTTTGTCCAAGGCTCATATTCATTTAAGATTTTTAAGAAGTTATGATCGCCCCTGTAGTTAATGTTCTCTATTTCATTCCTGATGTCGATCTATTTTTTTTCCCCTTCAGTCTTAACAAAGGTTTGTCTATTTTATTTATACTGTGAAAGAATCAACTTTTGGTACATCTTGCTGATTGTCTCTGTTCTTTATTTTCTCCTGTTTCTATTTGTTTCTTTCTACTTTCTTGGGGTTTACTTTTTTTCTCTTTTTTCTAATTTCTTGAGTTGAATGCTTGATTCCTTAATTCGAGCTATAGTATCTCTTTAATCACTTATTTAGCTGCATCCCACAAGTTTGTGTTTTTGTTGTTATTTAGTTTGTATTTTCTAATTTCCAACATGATTTCATCTTTGACTCATGAATTATTTAAGTGCATTCTTTATATTTCCAAATATATGCTTTTTTGTTTGGTTCTTTCAAAATACGAATAAAATAGACAAACCTCTGGCAAGATTGATTAAGAAAAAGAAGACTCAAAATTGGAAATAAAAAAATATCCCCAGTTTTCTGAAATTTATATAAGAACAAATTATACAGTAAGGTGTATCAAACACACAGAACAGGATGGCATGTATCTATCATTATAGGTATGTGTTTTATACATATACATAAAATATATTTTACACATACATAGATACATATACATAATATTACTCCCTGTGCTCATGGCAGATATTAACTATTCCTAGCACTCTTTTTTGACTGGTAGGTACATTCTTCAACAAAAGGTTAATAATGGTTACCTCTGGATGGTAGAAGTTAAATTATCTTTTTTTCTTTGTAGTTTTTGTATTAAATTTTATGTTAGTTATGATTGGGGGAAAAAAGGATTTTTTTGGGGGGTGATAAATATCACCTCTTCTGGGGCAAGCCTTTCTGGACCACCCTGTATAGACGAGTCGATCATGCTCTACCATATGTAGGTCCCTTGTCTCATATATCACTACTGTTACAATTTTCAAAAGATATCATTTTTATTTACTGACTGTGCTAAGACCAAGCCTCTTGAGGAAAAGGATCATGTCTTATTTATCTAAGCACAGTAATAAAAAAGATTTAAGGCTGTGATTTGAAATACCATAAACAAGGTAGTGGCTCATTTGATTAAAGTGACTCATTAATTAAAGGAAAAAAAAGATAAAACCTAATTGTAAAGCAGTTGCTAGGGCCTGTATTTCCAGCATAATGTAGGACAGGATAACCAAAAATCCTCCTGTTGTAAGACACCTAAAAATGCTGGATAAAATAAGATAAACATGCTTATCTTATTTTTAAATAAGATACTTATTTAAATATATAAAAATCTTTAAAATATCAATATATAGATAACATTTGTTATTTATATTCATATTATTTTTCTATATTATTAAATGAAATTGTTCATATTAGTATCTATAAATATTTATTTATAAAGATGTTTACCTTATTTTTAAAGACTTCATTTTTAGAGCAGTTTTAGGTTTACACCAAAATTGAGAGGAAGGCACAGAGATTTCCCATATGTCCCCTGAACCTATGCATCACATGCATACCCTTCCCCATTGTCAAAATCATTCATCAGTATGGTTTTTTTTTTTTTTTACCAAGGATGAACCAACACTGACACATCGTTTTACTCCAAAGTCCATAGTTTACCTTACAGTTCACTCTTGGTGATGAATATGGGTTTGGACCAATGTATCCATCAAGAATGACATGTATCCATCATTATCATATTGTACAGAGTATTTTCACTGCCCCAGAAATCTTCTGTGTTCTGCTTATTCACTCCCCCACCACTGCTCTTTCTAGTATCATATTTTCCCCAGATAAGCCCCTTTTTACGTGCAGATAGCTTGTAAGAAAATAAGAAAAACCTAGTCAAACCGCCTGGGTTTAAATCTTGGTTCTGCTACTTACCAGTTAACTTTGAGCAATTTTCTTGATCTCTCTAACTTCAGTTTCTTCACCTGCAACAGAAGTCACCCTAGTACCTACCTCAAAGGATTATCCTGAAGAATAATTGAATTAAATATATGTAAAATACGTAGAATAATACCTGGTACCTGGTAAGCCATCAACTAGCTCTTAGCCTTTGAATTATCTACTACTGTTACTATAATCATACTGAAGGAGCTGTGTCGGAATCTCCATGATTGGGATGTGCCAACTTTTCCTTATAATTCTGTCAGTTTTTCCCTTTTATATTTCAACGATAGACCATGGCGTGGCCTGCACTACGGTGCAGCCGCGCTCAGCATTCCTGGATCTTTCTGGTGGACCGCCCCTGTTGTCCTTGCGCTTTCCTGCCTGCCCTTACGCGTAGTTCCCCGGTATTTTTCAGATGTCTGAATCGCTGCATTAGCCAGCGTCTTCCCCCAGACAGGCCATTTTCCCAGGCCACCACCGGGAAATCTTCAGCATTTGGGTGTCTGTCTTGTGCAAGGCATCATCCCTGCTCCATGTTCCACGCGTGGTTCTTTGCCCGCTGGGCGGTGAGTGAGCAGCTCCCAAGCACAGTGCTCAGAGCGTCTCACCTCGGCTAACGGGGTCACCGAGGAGCCTTCATCTGGCAGGGGGGGCTGCCCATGCTGGTGCCCCACCGCGGCTGGTTGCTGGCTGGACAGTCCAGGGCGGGGGCTTGGGGGAGCGCTGCAGCCGGCCCCGAGCTCCACAGGTGTGGCAGGCGGGCTGCCATCAGCTCTGCTCCCGCAGTAGGCTCTCTGCTGCCGCGGACCACTGCCTGTGCCACCCAGGCCCGCTCCTCTGCACAGGCTTGGGGTCTGCTCCCTTGTTCTCAGCCTCCGTCCCTCAGGGGGGTCCGTGGGACAACTGCACCCCCACCACTTCAGCTGGTCACAACTGGTGCTTGGTACTTCCTTTCTTAATTGGCTATTTTAAATTCTACTCACATGCAGCTGTAATTCCTGTAGATCTTTGTGACTTGCTGGATGGTGTGACCAGGCCTGCCTTCCTGAGGGGACCGGGCATCCCAAGCCGGTGTTGCGTGGGCCCAACTCGTGGTGAAAATGGGGCAAGGGAGTGCCAGGCAGCATTGACAGTGCCACGTGGATCACCTGGGCGCCATACGTGTGCCTCTCTGTCTGCGTTGTGCACCAGCAGCCCTGCCCCCTGCTCATCAGGGCCAGTTCACACCTGCTGAGATGGTGACTTCTTGTCTTGCTTCTTGCTCCCTGGACACAAGGATTTCCAAATGTCCAGGTGACAGTTGTAGCTCATAGCACAATAGGACTCTTGCTGTGTTCCCTGGCAAGAGTATACCCTGTTTGGGGACCAAAAACGAAGCTTGCAGAGCCCAGAGTTGTGGGGACAGGAAGCAGAGGGTCTCCCGGTGAGTCATGGGGAATGATAGCAAGTGAGACCACTCCCGCTCACACCTCTTGGGTCCTAGACTCATGTATGCTTTCTGTCGGGGACACAGAGCCATACAGAGGTCTCTGATATAGTGCATATACTGCACCCTGAAGGGGGCAACTGTCCTTGCCAAATATCTTCTGTGTGGTACGTGAGCTGTGCTTTCTGGAAGCTGCTCCCACATCCTGTGAGGTTGGCCGCTTCCAGACGGTGTGGCTGTGATATGTCCCATGGACCCCTGGTCATGGGCCCATTCCCATACCTCCTTTACTGTGAAGGCAGGTGCTGTGATGGGGTGATTCCATGCCCATGGGTCAGGCATTCCATAGACTTTCAGACAGTGGTGATACCTGAGCACATGTGGGCCGGAAGGAGAATCCTTACTCGGAAGAGGTATCTGTTCTTGTGAGCGGAGCCAGTGCCCCTTCCAGGACAGGGGGCTCCAATATAACTGACTTTCCACTTAATGATGGGTTGGTTTTCTTGAGGAATAGTGTCACATGAAGGGCAAGTAAGGGCCGGACCATGAAAGACATTGTAGGCCTACTGAGTGGTTTGAATTTTTATTATGTGAGAAATGGGGTCCCTTGAGAGGTTTTAAGTAAGGGAGGACACAGGCGGACTTGTGTTTTAGGAAGATCACTGTGGTGGCTGTGTGGAAGATGTATGGAGGAAGAGAAGGCATCGAGGTGAGCCTGAGAACCAATGGCCAAACACTCGGAGGTAGAATTACAGGGCAAGTTTTTATAAGGGACAGTTCCCCAGGCATAGGTCAAGGGTTTACATAATGTCAAGGACTGGGGAGGTTATCTACCTGAGTACCTAGAAAGAAGGACTGTGAGGTGACACTGCAAGATAAGTTTTCAAGGTGATAGCTTGCATCCAAGACATAGACTCAACTTGATGTGAACCCCTCAAAATTTCTGTCTGATTTGATGGCCTTTCATGTTTCCAAGCTTTTGTAATGAATCCAGCATTTAGAAAACAGCATAATTCTGTTTAAGTTTCTTTAGATGGAAAGGATATGGAATATAAAACTAGAATGTAGAAAATAGGTATAAGGAATATGATAGCTAATCCTTACTATCCAGACGTAACCCGGGAAGAGGAAAGACTTCAAAGCAAGTTTTGAGACAAAATTAAGAACTAGCTGGATTTTATTTCATTAACATTTTAGTTGCTAGAAACTTTATTACTAAAGGAAATGTGGTACAGAAGTCACAAAGGGCACATTTAAAGCATGATAGCAGGGAGATTATCATATAAGGAAAACAATGAATTCCAATTACATTTATGTCAAATGTTCTAAAATACATAACATCTGTATCTTTTGTGTTTTTTCCTGACTTGTATGTTCAAATTGATGTTATCCCTTCTTTGAGGCTCTTTATTTCAGAAAGAATGAAAAAAAAATGGAAGAATTCCTTAGTAAGCCATAAAATACCCTTTCCATCTGGGTAGCAGTCTACCTTTTAATCTCCTCCCCAAATCGCTAACATTCTAAGTCCCTGACCGGCCCACAGCCATGTACATTTATCCCTTTATTTCCTTTTCTGTTCTTGGCATTGCTCTCACTCCCCCTTTTCTGCCTGGTAAATTATTACCCATTATTTAAGGCCTCAGCTCACATTTATAATTTTCCCCTAGTCCAATCAGAAGGATTTCCTTTATCAACATTCCAGTAGAGCCTTTTAGAAATGAATAAGCCTCCACAAGGTAACATTCTGTAAGGGTGCTGTTTAACTACTTCTGACCATTCTGAGGTCAAAAGTCACATAGAATCCACTGAGATGTCTATATTTGACAGGACCTATGAAAACAGCAAAAGGATTCGTTGAGAAAGTTTGCAGCCTCACTCTGAAATGCAGACCATCATATCTACTACATTAACTGGTGGAATGTGTGTAATGGTTATTATTATGGGCTATGGAATCAGTTAGACTGGGATTCAAATGTTTTCATAATTTCCTGGGTAAGCTAGTTAATTCCTGGAAACCTCAAATGTGAACTAGGAATGGTAAGAGCTACCCAATAGCTAGCACAAATATTAAATTCATTCAATTAAATTAATTCAAGTGCCAGACACAGTTCAGTGAATTGGGGTCATAGAGGCGATCAAGACATAGAAGATCCCTCAACTGTGTTCTAGAATACATGACCTCTTTCCCTAGGAGGTCTGTGTGTGTGTGGGATGGGTAGGTGGGGAATAATTAATAAGCAAATAATTAACAGCATAATTTCAAAAAGTGGAAAGAACTGTTCAACAAAAATAGGTGACTTTTTACTATAAGACTGTCAATCTATGTTTTGCTCCTTCCTATCAGTTATGTAAAATGCTGTCAGTCTGTTTTCCTTATTACCCTGGCCATGGCTTCTGTCTTTTCTACCTGGTTTTATGGACTCTTGTGTCCTGCCTGGGGGTGTCTGCTATGACTTTTTGTGACTACTTGTATTCTCAGCAGAGCACAGAGAAGGACTGTTCACTGTGGACCGGAAAATTCTCTTTTGTGGGAGAATTCATTCTTGCTTGGGCCATAGCACAGCTTATGAAACAGCTTTAGACATTTGTCACTGCTCAACAGCTCTGGGGGAAATGTTGATTGCGAAGCCTTCAGTAGTACTTACAGTTAGTCATGGTGAAACCTCCTAAAGGCAAACCTATGGGTATTTCAAGGACATGTGATGGTCTTCTTTATGCTGTTTCTACTTGATGTGCTGGGTAAATAGAGCAAGAGCTAACAGATAATGGCTTGATTATATTTTCTTCATGAATTAAAAAAAAAAAAGAATTAACTATTTTGGGAGCAGTTTTAGGTTCATAGCAAAATTCAGAGGAAGGTATAGAGATTTCCCATATCCCTTCTGTCCCTACACAGGCATAGCCTCCCCCATTATCAACCTCTGGCGCCAGAGCAGTATATTGTTCCATCTGATGAATCCACATTGACACATGATTATCACCCAAAGTCCATGGTTTACCATATGGTTCACTCTTGGTGCTGTACATTCTTTGGGTTTGGACTTGCATCCATCTTTACCGTATCATACAGAGTTTTTTGACTGTCCTAAATAGTCTTTGTGCTCTGCCTATTCATCTTTCTATCCATCCTCCCATCCCCCTGGCAACCACTGATCTTTTTGTCTCTATAGTTTTGCCTTTTCTAGAATATAGGTACAATCATACATATGTAGCCTTTTCAGATGACTTATTTCGTTGAGTAATATGAATTCAAGGTTCTTCTATGTCTTTTCATGCTTTATAGCTCATTTCTTTTTACCTCTGAATCCACTTGTTTGGATGTACCACAGTTTATCCATTCACCTACTGAAGGACATCTCAGTAGCTTCCATGTTTTGGCAATTATAAATAAAGCTGCCACAAACATCTGTGTACAGCTTTTTCTGTGGGCAGAAGTCTTCAGCTCCTTTGGGTAGATACCAAGCAAAGTGATTGCTGGATTGTATGGTACGAGTGTGCTTAGTTTTGTAAGAAACTGCAGAACCGCTTTCCAAAGTGGCTGTACCATTTTGCATTCCCACCAGCAATGAAGGAGAGTTCTTGTTGCTTTATGTTTAGGAAAATGTATCACATATAATTGCATAAAATGTGAAAACTACACTTGAACTTTCCGGTGTTGCAGGGTGAGGGGCTGTAGGAACGTGTGTAGGGAAGCCGGAGCCCTCAGCGGCGGGGAGAGAGGGCACTAGAAGAAGGCACAGACTTTGTTTATGAGTATCTCTTGACCTGACTGTGGGACCCCGGCTGACTCACGTATGCCCGTTTTGGGAGTGTCCTCCCAAGTGTGTTGCCAACGCCTGGAAGCGGAGAGCTGGGCCCTGCTGGACACAGCAGCCTTGCCCTGGGGCCACTGCCTGTGCTGGGTGCAGGTAAGGAGCTGGCTGCGGGGTTGGGCTGAGAATCAGAAGGAAAGGCCCAAGTCAGCAGCTTTTCATTTGGTGCCAATTGCGGGGCTCCACTGCAATGATTCTAAGGTGCCTCAACCTTACAAGAATTCCTACAAAGGTGTGACCAAACAGCTGAAAATAGAAGCTGTGCCTCACCACCGGTCCTTAGCCCCCACAGTCCACGTCCCATCACTCCCTTACCTACTGTTCTCTGAAAAGAAGCTCTGCCTTTACAGACAGTCCTGTGCAGAGGTCTTTTGGAAGTGTTTGAGGAAAGGGCTTAGTCGTCTCTCCAGGCCCTTTCTGGAATGGCGTGGGAACCAGGGTGTCTGATTGGCTGATTGGGAGCAGCAGTGTGAAGCTGCGACCCCCCCCTTCCCCCTCCCCTCCTCCTCCCCTCTCCTCCCCTCCCCTGCCCATCCTCCTCCCCTCCCTATTCTCCCCTTTTTGGGTGGGGGGGTAGTGAGAACCTTTATTCTGCTGTGAAGGGGCAAAACGCCAGCTGGGCAGGGTCATGGAACTGGAGGGACGTGGCTCTGGCCGCCTGGATCCCATCTGTCCAAGGCGGAACCCAGCTCCCCGCTCTGTGCCAGCTCTGGGACAGCCGCGAGACCTCAGGAGGGTGCCACTGGGGGTCTGTGTCCTCCTCTGTGCCTGAAGCGGCCTCTCCCTCCCTGACAGGGCAGCTGCCGTGGGCCACGTGCCTCCTCCCTGAGCCATCAGGCTGTGTCCTTCCCTTCCTGCGCTTGACCTTGCAGAGGGGCTTTGGTGCCCCAGAGGACGCAGCTGTCTTAGGGCTCTGCCATTGGGGTGTGTGATGGGCACACACTCCTCTCCCCCTCTCACTCCACTCCTGGGAGACCCACGGGGCGCCGAGCAGACTGCCTCAGTCGCCAGGGCACCCCAGATGGACGCCGTCTACAAAGAACTCTTTTGGCTCCCGGGCCGCAGTGAATACGGGGCCGTAGACACCCTTGAGCTTCTGGAAGGCCTGCAGGAGGGAGAGGTGGCCCTCGGGGGGCTGTGGTCAGAACGATGTTGGAGCTGGCCAAGGGGCTGAAGCCAAATTTACATTCCCAGGCTTGGCCTGACCCCACTATAGTTTTCAGGTTTGATTACCAACATTATGGTACTAAGAAAAACTCAAGACAGCGAGTGTGTTTCTCAGTTTTCCCCTAGCACGAATACAATTTCTGATACAAATTGCTCTCAAGATGGGGGCAGGCACCTTGTTTTCCAGGTTTATCTTGTTCAGTGTGCTGACCTGTTACTAGATGGGCTCCAGGAGGAGCGGGTTCCTGCTTCAGACATCTTCACTATGAATCGATCAGACCAACTAGAGAAGCGCCGTCAGGGCGGGTTAAAAAGGGGTTCATGCCACCTGTACTCTCTTGGCAGCCACCCAGTCATGTACAAGTGATGGACCCCAGTGCCCCCCATCTGCCCCCGGACCCCAGTGCCCCCATCCTGCCCCCGGACCCCAGTGCCCCCATCCTGCCCCCGGACCCCAGTGCCCCCCTCCTGCCCCCCGGACTGGTGCCCCCCTCCTGCCCCCGGACCCCAGTGCCCCCCAATCCTGCCCCAGACCCCAATTGCCCCCTCCCTGCCCCCCGGACCCCAGTGCCCCCCTCCTGCCCCCGGACCCCAGTGCCCCCTCCCTGCCCCCAGACCCCAGTACCCCCCTCCCTGCCCCCGGACCCCAGTACCCCCCCCTCCTGCCCCCGGACCCCAGTGCCCCCTCCCTGCCCCCGGACCCCAGTGCCCCCCCTCCCTGTGCCCCCCGGACCCCAGTCCCCCCATCACCCCCGGATACAGTGCCCCCTCCTGCCCCCGGACCCCAGTGCCCCCTCCTGCCCCCGGACCTAGTGCCCCACCCTCCTGCCCCCCGGACCCCAGTGCCCCCTCCCTGCCCCCCGGACCCCAGTGCCCCCTCCTGCCCCCGGACCCCAGTGCCCCCCCTCCCTGCCCCGGACCCCAATGCCCCCCTCCTGCCCCACCCCCAGCACCGGGGCTGTGCAGCTTGAGCATCTAGGCCAAATACGCTCCCTCCCCCACTGTGGCGAACAGGGATGATCGCTGTGTGGGTATCAGGGAGTGCAGTGGTAGGTGGAGATTCTCTCATGTCCTATTTTGCTTTATGTTCCCGGAAGACGCCTTCAGCCTGAGTGGCTTGGACTTTGGGATTTCGCCAGTGCTGACCTTTTTCCTCATAACATGCCTTAATTATCAGACTTTTAAAGACTGAGAGCAGGCACCATTTCCTTTTCAAAAGCTTTTCCCTAGCAACCTAGATTGTAGGCTCCTTCCCAGTATGTAAGGCCTTTTGCATATTTCTGTCTTGGTATTTCCAAGTTCTGTTTGGAAATTATTATTGAACATAATTATTCCCAATTATATTTGCCCCCCTGGATGTTTAACTCCGTAGACAGATCCATGGGAATAAGAACAGTTGAATTCATTTCAGATCATTGGTACTTCATGCTCAAAACGTGGTTGACTGAGTTCTAATTTATATTAGATTTAATAAGACTCTTCCTATTAGCTGGTGTGAACTTGGGAGTCTTTATTTTAATCATCCATTCAGTCACTGCTCAGTTGTATTTAAGTATATTTTATTCGCCAAGTGCTGCATCCTGGTTTCCTCGTTGGTACACCAGAGGTCAGAGCTGGGTGTTGTCTGGACCAGGCCAGTACAAAATGTTATTTCCGTAAAGTTCTGTTGGTTTCTTTGATTCCTAAAAAAACTTAGATGTTTTTCCTTTTAAAGCTAAATGTCCTTCCTGTTTGTTTAAAGTGCCTTAGATTTTCAAGTGACTTGTATTTGTTTCTTTGATACAAACTAACCATTCATAAGAAATTCTGGATTATGTTATGAACAAGTTAAATCATTTGAAACACATTTCTTCTGTTATCAAAACAGATTTTTTGCAAATCTGCCTTTCGTTTTGGTAAAGGAAGGTGTGGGCCGTATAAAGGCTTTGTACCCCCAGTTGATGACTGGTGAAGGCTCACATATTAAAACCAAGAAAGAGGTATCTCTGGAGGGCTCCACACCAGCCACACAGAACCTGATATTTCAGGGGACACTGGTGGGGGTGTTCCTCAGGTGACAGTGACATCTCTATGGAGTTCTCAGTGAGGCTCTGATGTGAAGCTTTTCCCACATGTGTCCAACTTTCCTAGTAGAAAAGTTCACTTACATGGATTGAGAGTTCAACAGACTTTTAAAAAATAGAAATGGTACTTCCATTATGTAGTCATAAGAAAAAAAATATGTAACTTTATTCTGGTAACTATCTAACAGGTTTTTTTGAATGATATTTCGTTTGGTGTTTTACTGGGAAAGCTGAGAGACTGAACATGCAAATGGACAATGGTTAGACCATATTTAAAACTGAAATTTGACCCACAACCTGCAGCACTCCCTAATCTACAATAAACCACCCAGGAAACCAGTCTGCGGTCAGTCAGACTCACAGGAAGCCACTTGTTCTCTCTAGTGACAATCCACGAAGCTAAACCACAATTTCTGCAACAGTCAGACCCAAATGGCCAGGAATTGATTGATAACTGGCAGCCTCCCTAGTTTTTGTCCCCACTTCCAAGTGAGGACCAACCAGGGAAAGCCAAGTATGCTCCCCTAACCTATCACCCGGGCTGCCCTCTTCCAGTTGGCCGGCCTACAGCTTCCCAGGCCAATAGACTCCGATCAGCACACACATGAAGCCTCCGTTTTTTCCCCACTAAAAAGCGTTCCCTCCTTATTTTATTGCCTTTGAGTCTCTGCCAAAACACAGATGACAACGGCTGATTCCCTTGCTATTGTAGGTTGAGAATAAATAGGCTTTGCTTTAATTTGATTGATCTTCATTTATTTCCACAGAGGGATACTCAAGAAAATTCAAAAGCAGAACCCCAGTCTTTCATATTTATATAAGGTGGAGTCATGAGGCAATTAACACTCCGTGAGTCCTTAGGTATCATAACAAAGGCTAAAGAATATGAGTAAAAAATGATACCGTTCAAAGACAAGGTCAAAGATGTTTTCTAACTTGTAATTTCCAAACTAGGAGTTGTTTACTAGTATTTCCATTGACCAAAATAACCCTAGAGGAAACTTAAGTATATAAATGGGGCTCCAGAAGGCTACCATATTTTCTCTTGCATTATGCAAATCTCAGTATGTGTTGAATAGTCAGGAAATAATTTCCAGATGAAAATCATCTTTTCTAATTTGTTAAAAGTAATTAGTAGCAATAATTATTTTTTCAGTGGCAATACAAATACATCTGCTTTGAAAACTTGATGGTATTGGAACCAAGGTATTTAGGTTGCAGATAAGAGAATCTTTTTCATACTAGTTTAAATTAAAAAGGCTAGAATTCTTTGTAGATACCCTTTATTAGATTAAGGAAGCACCATTTTGTGTCTCATTTCCTCAGAGTTTTTAATTTTTTGTTCTGCATTTATTAAGATGGTCATATGACTCTTCTCCTTTATTCTGTTAATGTAGTAAATTACAAGATTTTTAAAAAATGTTAACCTAAGCCAGTATTACTAGCATACATTAATCTTATCTATGTATATAAAATAAAATGAAATATGTATATAAAATATATAAAATTTATTTTCCATTTTATATAGATATCCATTTTATATATAGTATTATCATTTATATATTGTTAGGTTTGATTTTCTAACTTTTAGGATTTTTGCATCCCTTTCACTGATACTGCTTATAATTTTCTTTCATAGGAGTGTCTTTAAATTACAGATTAAATTTCTTTGATACAGGACTATTCAGATTTTCTATTGTCTTGTGTCAATTTTCTATAAATTGTCTTTTTCTAGGCATTTGTCTATTTTATCTTGATGTTCATATATTTTTATATAAAAAATTGCATAATGTCTTTGATGTCTACAGTATGTAGTGATTTTTATTGTTACTTCCTGTTGCTGGTTATTGCCAGTTTCAGGGTTTATAAATTTTGTTGGTCTTTTCAGAGAGTCATCTTTTGATATTGTTGACCCTTTCAGTATATTTTTCTTTTATTCTTTCTTTCCTTCAACTTTTTTCTTTAAGGTTTTTAAAAGATTGAAGTAAGCCTCAGTGATTCGTCATTGATTTCCAGACTTTCTTCTTTTCTAATTATGCATTTACAACCACACATTGCCCTCTAAGCTTTTGTTGCCTCCCCTGATTTTCAGACCTTTTCCTCTCTGATTCCAGAGGTTGGAGGTCCGGTCATTATACTATCCCAGCGTGAGGTGTCATTTTCCCAAAGAGCATGACGATCAAACCAATAGAATTAATAAGCCTTGGATGGATGAGTGTGAGTTTCTTAATAGGCAGAAGGTTTATATTTTGGGTGACAGTCAGAGAAGGCTTACATGTAATATCAAATACCATCATTTTTATTTTCTTAAAAGCAATGATTCCATTAATAGAAATAGTTTGATTTGACAACTTTTTATAAGGATCATCTTTAGGAAAAAAATGTTTGCTTTTGGAAATCAAGGGGAAAATTACTATTTTAGACATTTAAATCCCATGCAAGACCAAATGTTTGTCTTCTATCTTGGGACTTATAACATACATGTCTTTTAGGAAAACAGCCAATCTGTTTGAACTGAATATATAAATAATTTAGAACTTAGCCCATATTAAAATATGTTTTTTTCTTTTTTTGTAGAAAATTTTTACTACTGGTGATATCAACAAAGATGGGAAGCTCGATTTTGAAGAATTTATGAAGTACCTTAAAGACCATGAGAAAAAAATGAAATTGGCATTTAAGAGTTTGGACAAAAATAATGATGGTTTGTCTTTATTTTCTCTTCATCACCGTCTATGAAGAAGCACTTCTCATACTTGCAAGAGTCTAAAGCAATGTATATTTTGTGTCTCTTTATTAGATAATGATTATTTCATCTAATGTTAATACTTGTTTTTCTTAGGTATGTGATTTTTATATAGAATTCATGTTTTTAGTGAAGAAAAGTTATAGATAGCTTTGCTTGCTGAATTTAAAAAGTGTGAGTAGGGCCATTTGTAAGATGTTAACAACTGTGGAACATTACACTGATTTGACTTAAAACTATGTTTCCTTGCGCTCTGGGCAAGAGATTTATTTTTGTTCATATATAAGCATAAATATTACATACTCTAAAATTTAAAAAACATTCAGATCATCTTACCTGTGATAGTCTTTTTTGAAAGAATTAGAGAAGGTCGTTTCTGATTCTGAAAACTAGGAAAAAGAATAGTAGAGAGACATTTAAATATATATCTTCTGGTTAGGATTCCGGTTTCTCCATTTAGATGAATAGCTCGGTGTCAGAGTCCCAGTTATGTAGAACAAAAAGCAACGGCCACAGTAGGAGAAAGGGAAGAGTCATGAAATCCTCATCACCAGAGGCAACCTTTGATAGGACAAAAGAATTTATTTAAAAAAATTATTATGTAGCCTCAAACCCTTCCCTACATATGAGTAGGTCAGGCATTCCATTCACATACTTGTTTTTCAAGAAGCAAGTCAAACCAGTAGATGGACAGAAGATACGGTTCATACGAGGGGTGGGCCAGCTTTTTTTGTAAGAGGCCTGATAGCAAGTATGTGAGCTTTGTGGGCCGTGTGGTCTCCGTGGCAGCCGCTCATCTCTGCTGTCACAGTACAAAATCAGCCGTAGTCATGTGTAAATGGATGGACATGGCTGTTCCAGTAAGACTTTATCTACAAAAGCAGTCAACAGGCCTTATTTGGCTGGAAGGTCATAATTTGTGGGCCTTTGGTTTATACTTGAAATAAATGACGAAATCCTTTGACAGGATTTGATGATTGTTCAAGTCTGTGACACTCAGCCAGGAGAGCTGCATTTGTGATACTGGATCATTACTTCCTGTTAGCCTTACATTACAGACCTCAAGTCTACCCCTAGTCCAGTCTCATAGTAAAATTCAGTTCTTAAATTAACTTTACTTCTCCCCTGCACGTTTTCATCCCACCCAGAACCCCCGTAGTGCAGCTGCAGAGACAATACATGCCCTCAGCATGGCAGGGAGGGGCAGCTACACCAGCAGCATCTGCCACCAAGGAGAGGTCAACCCTGGACATAAATTGCACATATCCATTGTCCATTTCAGCAGATTCTAAATGAACCAGAGGAAATGCTTAAAGGTGAAATTTTATGATGCATTTGTAATAGATGCAAACAGTTTGTCTTGTTTGTACATTTAAAAACAATTTCTCATGATAGGTTCGTATTTTTGCTTATTACACTTCCTTAAAGGAAGCATATACCTTCTATCCTCATTACTCCTGGATTCTGTATTTGAGAATTTGCCTCCTAGCTAAAATTTAACCCCAAAAGCAGCACCAAATCAATACTTGTAGATATTCTCAGAGCAGCAATAAATTTCATTTGCTTGATGCACACATTCGAGCCTAGAACGAGGTGATGCTCTGCTTTCTTTTTTTAAAAAATTTTTTAATAAGGTATTATTCATGTACACTCTTATGAGGTTTCACATGAAAAAACAATGTGGTCACTACATTTACCCATATTATCAAGTCCCCACTCATACCCCAATGCAGTCACTGTCCATCAGTGTAGTAAGATGCCACAGATTCACTGTTTGCCTTCTTTGTGCTACACTGTTTTCCCAGTGATACCCCACACCATATGTACTAAACATAATGCCCCACAATCCCCTTCTCCTTCCCTCCCCACCTGCCCTCCCACACCCCTCCCTTTTGGTAACCACTAGTTCCTTCTTGGAGTCTCTGAGTCTGCTACTATTTTGTTCCTTCAGTTTTGCTTTGTTGTTATACTCCACAAATGAGGGAATCATTTGGCACTTGTCTTTCTCCACCTGGCTTATTTCACTGAGCATAATATCCTCCAGCTCCATCCATGTTGTTGCAAATGGCAGGATTTGTTTCCTTCTTATGGCTGAATAGTATTCCATTGTGTATATGTACCACTTCTTCTTCATCCATTCATCTACTGATGGACACTTAGGTTGCTTCCATATCTTGGCTATTGTAAAAAGTGCTGTAATAAACATAGGGGTGCCTATGTCTTTTTGAATCTGAGAAGTTGTATTCTTTGGGTAAATTCCAAGGAGTGGGATTCCCGGGTCAAATGGTATTTCTATTTTGAGTTTTTTGAGGAACCTCCATATTGCTTTCCACAATGGTTGAACTAGCTTACATTCCCACCAGCAGTGTAGGAGGGTTCCCCTTTCTCCGCATCCTCGCCAACATTTGTTGTTCTCAGTCTTTTGGATGGTGGCCATCCTTACTGGTGTGAGGTGATATCTCATTGTGGTTTTTATTTGCATTTCCTTGATTAGTGATGTGGAGCATCTTTTCATGTGTCTGTTGGCCATCTGAATTTCTTCTTTGGAGGACTGTCTCTTCATATCCACTGCCCATTTTTTAATCGGGTTATTTGCTTTTTGGGTGTAGAGGCATGAGAGTTCTTTATATATTTTGGATGTTAACCCCTTATCAGATACATCATTTATGAATATATTCTCCCCTACTGTAGGATGTCTTTTTGTTCTCTTGATGGTGTCCTTTGCCTTACAGAAACTTTTTAGTTTGATGTAGTCCCATGAGTTCATTTTTGCTTTTGTTTCCCTTGCTCGAGGAGATGCGTTCAGGAAGAAGTCGCTCATGCTTATATTCAGCAGATTTTTGCCTATGTCGTCTTCTAAGAGTTTTATGGTTTCATGACTTACATTCAGGTCCTTGATCCATTTTGAGTTTACTTTTGTGTATGCAGTTAAACAATAATCCAGTTTCATTCTCTTGCATGTAACTGTCCAGTTTTGCCAACACCAGCTGTTGAAGAGGCTGTCATTTTCTCATTGAATGTCCATGGCTCCTTTATCATATATTAATTGACCATATGTGGTTGGGTTTATATCAGGGCTCTCTAGTCTGTTGGTCTATGGTTCTGTTCTTGTGCCAGATTGTCTTGATTACTGTGGCTTTGTAGTAGAGCTTGCAGTTGGGGAGCATAATCCCCCCAGTTTTATTCTTCCTTCTCAGGATTGCTTTGGCTATTTGGGGTCTTTTGTGGTTCCATATGAATTTTAGAATGATTTTCTCTAGTTTGTTGAAGAATGCTGTTGGTATTTTGATAGGAATTGCATTGAATCTGTAGATTGCTTTAGGCAGGATGGCCATTTTGACAATATTAATTCTTCCTATCCATGAGCATGGGATGTGTTTCCATTTATTGGTATCTTCTTTAATTTCTCTCATAAGTCTCTTGTAGTTTTCAGAGTAAAAGTCTTTCGCTTCCTTGGTTAGGTTTATTCCTAGGTATTTTATTCTTTTTGATGCAACTGTGAATGGATTTGTTTTCCGGATTTCTGTCTCTGCTAGTTCATTGTTTGTGTATAGGAATGCCACAGATTTCTGCATATTAATTTTGTATCCCACAACATCACTGAATTCTGATATTAGATCTAGTAGTTTTGGAGTGAATTCTTTAAGGTTTTTTCTGTACAATATCATGTCATCTGCAAACAGGGACAGTTTAACTCCTTCCTTGCCAATCTGGATGCCTTTTATTTCTTTGTGTTGTCTGATTGCCGTGGGTAGGACCTCCAGTACTATGTTGAATAGAAGTGGGGAGTGTGGGGATCCTTGTCTTGTTCCCCATCTTAAAGGAAAAGCTTTCAGCTTCTCGCATTTAAGTGTAATGTTGGCTGTGGGTTTGTCATATATGGCCTTTATTATGTGGAGGTACTTGCCCTCTATACCCATTTTGTTGAGAGTTTTTATCACGAATGGGTGTTGAATTTTGTCAAATGCTTTTTCAGCATCTATGGAGATGATCATGTGGTTTTTTTCCTTCTTTTTGTTGATGTGGTGAATGATGTTGATGGATTTTCGAATGTTGTACCATCCTTGCATCCCTGGAATAAATCCTACTTGATCACAATGGATTATCCTTTTGATGTATTTTTGAATTCGGTTTGCTAGTATTTTGTTGAGTATTTTTGCATCTATGTTCTTCACGGATATTGGTCTGTAATTTTCTTTTTTTGTGGTGTCTTTGCCCGGTTTTGGTATTAGAGTGATGCTGGCCTCGTAGAATGAGTTTGGAAGTATTCCCTCTTCTTCTACTTCTTGGAAAACTTTAAGGAGGATGGGTATTAGGTCTTCACTAAATGTTTGATAAAATTCAGTGGTGAAGCCATCTTGTCCAGGCGTTTTGTTCTTATGTAGGCTTTTGATTACCAGTTCAATTTCGTTGCTGGTAATTGGTCTGTTCAGATTTTCTGTTTCTTCCTGGGTCAGCCTTGGAAGGTTGTATTTTTCTAGAAAGTTGTCCATTTCTTCTGGGTTATCCAGTTTGTTAGCATATAATTTTTCATAGTATTCTCTAATTGTTCTTTGTATTTCTGTGGTGTCCGTAGTGATTTTTCCTTTCTCATTTCTGATTCTGTTTATGTGGTAGACTCTCTTTTTTTCTTGATAAGTCTGGCCACGGGTTTATCTATTTTGTTTATTTTCTTGAAGAACCAGATCTTGCTTTCATTGATCCTTTCTATTGTTTTATTCTTCTTGATTTTATTTATTTCTGCTCTAATCTTTATTATGTCCCTCCTTCTACTGACTTTGGGTCTCATTTGTTCTTCTTTTTCTAGTTTTGTTAAGTGTGAGTTTAGACTGTTCATATGGGATTGTTCTTCTTTCCTGAGGTAGGCCTGTATTGCAATATACTTTCCTCTTAGCACAGCCTTCGCTGTGTCCCACAGATTTTGTGGTGTTGAATTATTGTTGTCATTTGTCTCCATATATTGCTTGATCTCCGTTTTTATTTGGTCATTGATCCATTGATTATTTAGGAGCATGTTATTAAGCCTCCATGCGTTTGTGGGATTTTTCATTTTCTTTGTGTAATTCATTTCTATTTTCATACCTTTGTGGTCCGAGAAACTGGTTGGTACAATTTCAGTCTTTTTGAATTTACCGAGGCTCTTTTTGTGGCCTAGTATATGATCTATTCTTGAAAATGTTCTATGTGCACTTGAGAAGAATGTGTATTCTGCTACTTTTGGGTGTAGAGTTCTGTAGATGTCTGTTAGGTCCATCTGTTCTAGTGTGTTGTTCAGTGCCTCTGTCTCCTTACTTGTTTTCTGTCTGGTTGATCTGTCCCTTCAGAGTGAGTGGAGTGTTGAAGTCTCCTAGAATGAATGCATTGCATTCTATTTCCCCTTTTAATTCTGTTAGTATTTGTTTCACATAAGTAGGTGCTCTTGTGTTGGGCGCATACATATTTATGATGGTTGTATCTTCTTGTTGGATTGACCCTTTTATCATTATGTAATGTCCTTCTTTGTCTCTTGTGACTTTCTTTGTTTTGAAGTCTATTTTGTCTGATACAAGTACTGCAACTCCTGCTTTTTTTCACCCCATTAGTTGTATGAAATGTCTTTTTCCATCCCTTCACTTTTAGTCTGTGTATGTCTTTGGGTTTAAAGTGAGTCTCTTGTAGGCAGCATATAGATGGGTCTTGTTTTTTTATCCATTCAGTGACTCTATGTCTTTTGATTGGTGCATTCAGTCCATTTACATTTAGAGTGTTTGTGAATAGGTATGTACTTACTGCCATTGCAGGCTTTAGATTCGTGGTTACCAAAGGTTCAAGGTTAACTTCCTTACTATCTAAGAGTCTAACTTAACTCACTTAATTTGCTATTACAAACACAATTGAAGGTTCTTTTTTTTTTCTCCTCCTCCATTCTTTATATATTAGGTACCATATTCTGTACTCTTTGTCTCTCCCTTGATTGACTTTGGGGATAGTTAATTTAATTTTGCATTTGCTTAGTAATTAGCTGTTCTACTTTCTTTACTGTGGTTTTATTACCTCTGGTGACAGTTATTGAACCGTAGGAACACTTCCATCTATAGCAGTCCCTCCATAATACACTGTAGAGATGGTTTGTGGGAGGCAAATTCTCTCAGCTTTTGCTTATCTGGAAATTGTATAATCCCTCCTTCAAATTTAAATGATAATCTTGCCAGATAAAGTAATCTTGGTTCAAGGCCTTTGTGCTTCATTGCATTAAATACCTCATGCCACTCCCTTCTGGCCTGTAAGGTTCCTGCTGAGAAGTCTGATGATAGCCTTATGGGCTTTCCTTTGTATGTGATCTTATTTCTCTCTCTGGCTGCTTTTAATAGTCTGTCCTTATCCTTCATCTTTGCTATTTTAATTACTATATGTCTCGGTGTTGTCTTCCTTGGGTCCCTTGTGTTGGGTGATCTGTGCACCTCCATGACATGAGGGACTATCTCCTTCCCCATATTGGGGAAGTTTTCAGCAATTACCTCCTCAAAGACACTTTTTATCCCTTTTTATTTCTCTTCTTCTTCTGGTACCCCTATCATGTGAATATTGTTCCATTTGGATTGGTCACACATAGTTTTCAATATTCTTTCATTCTTAGAGATCCGTTTTTCTCTCTGTGCATCAGCCTCTTTGTATTCCTCTTCTCTACTTTCTATTTCACTTACCGTCTCCTCCTCCATATCCAATCTGCTTTTAATATCCTCCATTGTGCTCTTCAATGATTGGATCTTGGACTGGAGTTCATTCCTGAGTTCTTGAATATCTTTCTGTACCTCCATGAGCATGTTAATGATTTTTATTTTGAACTCCCTTTCAGGGAGACTCATGAGGTCGATATCACTTAAATCTTTCTCAGGAGTTGTATTAATAATTTTACTCTGGACCAGGTTCCTTTGGTGTTTCATATTTGTGTATGGTGCCCTCTAGTGCCCAGAAGCTCTACTCTCTGGAGCTGCTCAGCCCTGAACAATGTCGGGGATTGCAGGGGAGTGGTATTGGTGCCTGGGGGGAGGAAAGAGCTGTTTCCTGCTTCCCGGCTGCTGTGCCTGTCTGCACTGCCTGAACCAGTGGGCTGGATGCTCTGCTTTCTTGTTTTAGTTTTCATACTGTAAACAGGTGTCCTTCTGCAGTCTACTTAGTGGCATGTTTTTTTGCATTTTGAGCTTTTTTGTTGGTTATTTTGCTGCTTAAAATGACTCTCAAGCATAGTGCTCTCTAGTGTTTCTAAGTCCAGGAAAGCTGTGATGTGCCTTAGGAAGAAAATATGTGTGTTAGATAAGCTTCATTCAGGCATGAGTTATAGTTCTGTTGTCCGTGTGTTCAGTGTTAATGAATCAACACTATATATAATACAGGGTGTCTTTTAACAGAAATACATATAAAACAAGGTTTTGTATTTATTGGTTGAAAAACGTTGTGACCAGAGGTCCACAGCAACCTCACCCTGTATTTCCCAAAGGAACTGTGGTTCAGTATCTGATTGTTCAGGGTTCACAGTTATCTTACAGAACATAACCACCATGGATAATGAGGACTGAACTGTTTTTCTTTGAGTGCAGTTATAAAGAAGAATATTCAGAGTGGTATTCAAGGAATTCCATTGCCAACAAAAGATGACTCTAACTATCCTTACATTGTCTAAGTTCTCATGCTGTTCCTTTCTTCTCCCAAGAATTCTCTCCAAATCTTGTCATTTCTTCAAAGTCCTCTTAAATGAAGTCTTTCCTTTTACCACTACCAGTAATTTTTGTCTTCTTCTTTTCCTGGAGAATTTTGCCATTAATACTGGTTTGGTATCAGTCCCTCTCTGATGCTGTTTTGTTTCATCCTATATCACGCATATTAGACTCAGATCCACATGAGTCTGTGAGCTGCTTCAGGGAAATGCAGTATTGCTCACATTTATTGCTTATCTTTTGTCTTTCTCCCTCTGTTCTGATTCTCCTTCTTTCCACAAACATTCTCTAATTTCTCTCCTAATAATAATTTCCCTCTTCTATTGTCCTACTATTCCTGCTTTCTTTATTTTTATTCCCAGGTTTCTCAAAAGAATAGTCCCCACTCTTTGACTGTATTTAGTCATTTCCAACATCTTTTTAACCTAGTGCAATGCATCTGTATGCATAATAAATGCCTAGTTATATATTAAAATGTAGAAATGCGGGTACTTTTAAAATTAATAGATCCTAGCTTAATTGAATTTATGTCTAAGAGTATCTTGATTTGAATCTCAGTTCTGCTGCTGCTTAATGTTACTTAGTGACACACATAAACTCTCAGTCTCCTTAGATGGAATGTCATTATTCACCTACGAGGCTTTATGATTTCTGAATGAAGTAATGTGCATGTACTTGTTTAATGTATTTGCTAAATTTTGAGTTGGTGTTGCATTATGCTATTTAAGCAAATCAGTTACTTGCCTAACTTCATAATTTTGCCTTAATTAGTTCAAGGCTTTCCCATCTAAAATGAGGGATTTGAAATTCATGATTTCCAAGGTCCATCTGAGTTCATATATGCTCTTTTTGATTTTGAAAGGAAAAATTGAGGCTTCTGAAATTGTCCAGTCCCTCCAAATCCTGGGTCTAACTATTTCTGAACAGCAGGCAGAGTTGATTCTCCAAAGGTAAGCTCTTCATTTTATTGACAATTTTTTAAACTTTAATTTTAACATCCTGCATTAGAGATCTGTGTTATATGTGTGGCTTAAAGCACCTTCCTGCACCTTAACATTCCTCATTACATATGTTCAGTATCTTTCTTCTTTTTTTCTTCTCTTTTGTTTTGTATGTACACATACATCTAAAGGGTGGGAATTGGAAATGTGATCTCAAACTGGAGTGTGTCCCCGTTAGGGGAAGGCCTTAGGGGAAGTGGAATGGTAGTAAGGTATTAAATTATGGAGAAGGACCCTCAGAGTTTTTGTGCTGCCATTTTCTCCACTTGGTTTCTGGAACTCATTATGCCAAGAATCAGATGAATAATGTTCATCATATTATTTCATTCGTATGTGACTGGATACAGGAGAAATTCCAAAGCTTTCCTAGCTGACTTAAACTTTCAATCTTTTAAAAGAAACACCAGTTTAAACTTTCAGGAAATACCAATTTGAATATAATTGCTCAGGGTAATCAGCTCAGCTGTTAAGTCAGACCTTTACAGACTTAATGTTTTTATTTCACAGGATAGAGCAATAATCTCTGAACTGTAAGTATCCTTGAAGACTCTTTTGTTAAAAACACACTATACGGGCTAATTTTTTAAAGATAACAGAAAACAGAAGAGGGCAGTTATGTTATATTCTTGTGAATGTTTATAGTCTTCATCATCATCTAAAAGGTTTCTTCTAAGTGGCTTTATTGCTGAATTTATCTGCTTTTATATCTGCATCAGTAGCATTTTCCTCCTATTTGCTCAAAATTTCTTTTATAAGCATCTGTTCAGTGGGAAAGCCCCAAGTCTCAGAGCTGACCACGGTGTTACTTTTGTTAACACTGCATGAGAAAGGCTTTCCTAAGGAAATGAAAGTTAAAAAATGAAAAGGCAATAAAGAACATTTGGACAGTGGGATATGGGGCATGTATTCTACTTCTAAACTCACATTTTTCCAGGAAAGTGAGGACTTTTCTCTAAATCTTAGGCCAGAAATCATATTCCTGTATTCCTTTTGATGGCTTTAGGAATGATACAAATTCCAAACCCAAGCTCCAGAATAGACCATGGGTCATGCAAAGGGGTGAATTTTTAAAAGTAGCTATATAATTGTGTTTATATGTATTCTATGACAGCTTTATTGATATACAATTCACATCCTATAAAATTCACTCTATTAAAGCGTATAATTCAGTGGTTTTTAGCAAATTCATAGAGTCAGGCAGCCATCACCATGATTTAATTTTGGAACATTTTTATCACCCAAAAAAGTAACCCTGTGCCCATTATCAGTCATTCCTTCCTCCTCCACTGAGTGGCCCCAGCAACCGCTGATCTACCTTCTGTCTCTGGATTTGTCTGTTCTGGACAGTTGATAAAAAATGGCATCATACAATCTGTGGCCTTTTGTGTCTGGCTTTTTTCACTTAGCACATTTTCAGGGTTCATCCACATTGTAGCGTGTCTCACTACTTCATTTCTTTTTTAGACCAAGTGATATTCCATTATAAGTACATATCACATTTTGTTTATTCATTCATCAAAGATGGGCATTTGGGTTGTTTTCAGTTTTTGGCTATTCTGAATAATGTTGCTATGAACTTTCATGTACAAGTTTTCATGTGAACATATGTTTTCAAATGGAATTACTAGTACGATGTGTTCTTTCAAATACAGCAGCAATAATAGTATTATACACAGCAGTCATAGTAATATAACCCCATTCAGGTTCCCGGACCCAATGGCACTGTGTGTAAGTATGTGGGAGGGGGTCTTTCCACACATAACACCAAGCAATTCTTGAACAACAGCAGGATGTCAGAGAAGGTAACTCAGTTCTGAGGCTATCTGCCTGGAGACAGCACCAGATTCCCCAGGGTAAGGGCTCCGTCCTGAAACACTGCCTTCCACGCCACTCCAGTTGCCGGTCATAAGCCCCAGGCAGTCAACCTATGCTTCTGATCTACTGGCTACAAATCAGGGCTTCCAACTGTGGCTGGGCAGCTGCATCTGGGGAGGTCTCTCCCTGCGCACCAGGTGAAACATCAGCCCGGATGGGGCAGGGTTCTAGACTCTGAACAAGAAAGAACTCTCAAGCAGGTCAGAGGAGTGTAGGTAAGGGAGGAATTCATCAAAGCAAGAGCAACAGGGGGGCAGCTGCCTTGCAGGCAGAAGAGAGCAAGGAAGCTGAAGCAGGACAGAGTGAAGCCTTGCACTGAAGTCTAGAAAACAGAATGAAATAACAAAGTAACGAAGACGCTTACTTCTGGAAGAGTGCAAAGACAAAATGCAATTAAGTTGAGCAGTGAGAAAACTTTATTTAAAGGTACGCACTTAAAGAAAAAGTGTGGGCATCCTCAGAAAGGAGGTGCGCCTAAAAGACTGGGGGTTCCCTCTTTTAAGCATTTTTCAGGAATGTGACAAAGGGCCAGGAGATGTAGACTTGTCAGGTGGTCTCAAGATGCATATTTCTGGTGAGAGACACCATGTCTCCTCTCTTCTATTATCAGTCCTCCAGCTAATTCTGGAAAATAAACTTAACACAAGAAACATATTGATCCAGTTCCTCCCATGGATGATGGTTTCTCTCTGGGAATATAAGACTGTTTGCCTTGCTTCATGGTGGGTTGGGTTATTGTCTGTTTACCAAAGAATACATGAGGAATCTTATCTCTTAACTCCCTGTTTTTTAAAAAAATGGAATCTTAGCCTTAAGATGGAATCTCTCTTGTTCTAACTATACTGTTTATATCTCAGCTTGTTTGGAAAATTAATCACGAGGCTTGTCTCAGGTCCCTGCCCTATATCACAACGACCTCCCCCTTAGGTTCAATTAATTTGCTCACAGAACTCAGGAAAGCACTGAGTTAGGTTTACCAGTTTAATAAAGGATACCTTAAAGAATACAAGTTAACAGCCAGATGAAAAGATACATGGGACAGGGTCACAAAGGAGCTTCTATCCTTGTGGGGCTTGGGATCTGGCTCAGTGGCACGTGGGAGCATTCTGGTTCCCCCAGCATAGAAGCTCTCTGTCCAACAGATAATCAGGATCCAGGAGAGCAGAGTGATAAGCTCTACTCCAGGGTTTTTGTGAGGGCTTCATTGCATAGTCTTGATTGGTTAAATCATTGGCCTTGGTTGATTCGACCTCCAGCCCCCGCCCTTGGGAGGGGCGTCCAAAAGTCTCTCATTAACATGACAAAACTCCCATTTCACCTTTAAGACTCTGCAGTGTGTTCAGGATCTGTAGATGAAGACCAGATATACCTGGGAAATAAATATTGGGTCATATGAATGACTAAATGTGTGTTTCTTATGACTCATTATACTGCAACTAGATTATATGATAACTCTATGTTTAACATTTTGAAGAACTGCCAGATTGTTTTTCAGAGTGGCTGCACCATTTTACAATTCCAGCAGCAATGTATAAGGGTTTCCACATCCTTCCCAACACTTAATGTTTTCTCTGTTCTGATTTTTAACCACTTTAGTGGGTGTGAAGTGGTATCTCATCATGGCTGTGGATTATATATCCATGATAGCTAATGAATTGTACACTTTTTTGTATTTTTGGGGTTTGTACTTACATGTCTTCAATAAAGTATAGAAGGTAGATCAGTGGTTGTTGGGGGCTATCACTGATTCAGGGGAGGAGTAAGGGATGACTGTTAATGAGGACAGGGTTACTTTTTGGGGTGATGAAAATTTCTTCTTCAGTAAATACTAGAATATGTTTTATTAGAAAAACCTCAGTTTTCCCTCCTATGTGTCTTTACCATTCACAGAACACTTCTGACATTTCTGGTCACCAAATGCATGGGGGGTTTTCCCCACAGTGCAGTTCTGCAACACCAGCTGGGTGTTCTACAAACGAAGTCTAACGCTATCTGCCTGGACAGAGTGTCAGATACAGCAGGATAAGGGGTCAGTCCCACAAGACTGCTCCCTGCTCTAGATGCCAATTGCAAGTAGTAGGTTGCCTTTTGGCAACTTCTGACTTGGCTAGAAATCAGGGGTTTCTATGACTGCCTCCCCTTTTGATTAATTTGCTAGAGTAGCTCACATAACTCCAGGAAATATGTTTACTAGCTTATTAAAGGATATGATAAAGGATACTGGTGAACAGCCAGATGAAGAGATATGTAGGGCGAGGTCTGGGAGGGTCCCAAGTGCAAGACTTCTGTCCCTGTGGAGTTGGGGTGTGTCAGCCTTCTGGTGTGGATGTGTTAACTAACTTGGAAGCTGAAACCCATGCAATTGGGATTTTTATGGAGGCTTCCCCATGTTGGCATGATCAATTATTAACTCCATTTCCAGCCCCTCTCCTTTCTCTGGAGAAGTGCCGCAGGGGAAAGACTGGGCTAAAAATTCCGTTTCTGATCATGGCTCAGTATTTCTGCTGACCACCTCCCATCCGGAAGCCATCCAGGAGACCACCCAGAGTCACCCCATTGGAACAAAAGATGCTCTTTTAGTGTGCTTTATCACTTAGGAATTTAGAAGGGTTTTAGGAGCTCTGTACCAGGAACTGGGGGCAGAGACTAATGTATGCGTCTTTTATTATCTGCCAATGTTTTAAAAGGCAGAATGTGATTAGGGTTTTTAGTAGTGGAAATCATGGATCTTCCCTTGAGTGCTTACCATCGGTGTGATTCATATACCTCCAAATGTCAGCTTCTGTTCTGCCGTCTCGCTGTCTTTTAGTGTCTAAAACCTGAATTTATGGAGAGAATCTGAAAGGGGCTGATTGAAAGAGCTCCCTGCTCTTCCATCAGAGGATGAGATAGGAGTCAGCAGGTTGGCCTACAGCCTCCTAGTCCTACTTTTTCAGTGGAAGATATGGGTGGGGAGTAGCTGAAATAGGCGGTTTCTCTGGAATATATGTACCACATACATCATTATCTTCTCTCGAGTAAAAAAATTTTTCTTGTAGGCTTTCATTTCCATCCCTCTTGCCTTTCATTTTCGTATTTCTAGGTCTCTTGACATTTTTTGAGGACCTTGGCACCCATCAAACAGGAATTTTCTCTGTACCCTACGTCCTAGGCAGCTTCAGTATTTGACCTGGCGAATCACCTTTTGCCCTTGCCTTCCTTACCACCCAGCACTTTCATCTCCATTTTGCTTTAGCAATCCACTCCCTCTCAGGATGGTATCATAACCTGAAGTCGTAAACACCTGCTTCCTACCTTCTGAGCCTTCTTCCAGGTTTTATACTGTCTTGCTCCTCCCAAAACTGCTCTCAGACTGCAGATATCCAGCCCCTCTTCATTTCCACCAGTCCATCAGTCTCTTGATCCAATTACTTTCACCAATTCTACTTGCTTTCCCTCCATCCCTCAGTCTACTGGCATCCTACCAGTTGCTGTCTTTGTCCCATCATTTGGGCTATTAAACATTTCTGGAGAAAAATGAAATACAGATTAGTACCCTTAAAATGTACAGCCTTTATTCTTAACTGGACCTTGAGGATGAAGCTCTGCATATCTGTTCCTGGCCACCTTTGTCTTCCATTCCCTACAGTGACTATTATAAATAGTTACTCTTATCCCGCCTCCCACTCTCTCAGGTACTGGCCCATGGTGCTTCAAAGAGGAAGTTAAGCTAGGCATGGGAGAAATCTGTTGACTGCCCTCCAGCCATGTTTTTTTCAGTTCTTTAACTTCACTAAAGTCTGTTTCAACTTTGGAGTCTTTTACTTGGAATTCCCACTGCCTAAGGGACTAAACTCTTCCCTTATCTTTTATCAGCCTTGAGTTTTTGCCTCGGAGATCTACCGCCCTATAAAATAGCCCCGTTTCACCCTGTACAGCAGTTCTCTTTCCTTATGCAACTTGTTTCCCTGTTTCATGGTTCTTACAGGTTCTAACCATGGGCTTATTTCTATAGCTTAGTGGTTAGAAGTATAGTTTCTGAAGTTAGAATGCCTGGTTGAAATATTTAATTCCACTCTATAATTACTAGTCCTGTGACGTAGAACAAAATGCTTAGCCTCTCTCTGTCTGTAAAGTGGAGACAATAGTAAGTACATAGCATTGCTTTAATGATTAAATGAGTTTACACGTGAAGTGCTTAGAACAATGCCTAGCAAATGCTCGGTGAATACTAGCTCTTACTTGCTATGGCCTGGTGCTTGGTCTTCCTACTACACTGTAAGCTTTGAGCGCACAGACCACGTCTGTCTCGTTAGCTGTTCTGTGCTCAGCACTTGGCAACAGTGTGCCTCAGAAAATAATGAAGAATGTGTTAAAGTTGAGTAGAAAAGCTAGTGAAAAAGGGTGGCTGGAAGGACATTCTTGGGGGAGGAAAGGACGTGTGTGCACATGGAAGCAGGTGCAAAGCATATTCGGGGAGTGGGTCAAGCAGTGGCTCTCAGGGTGCCCCCTGCACGGCAGGTGTCTGTCCCCTAGATCGTGGTCTCTGAGCTGTTGGTGTAGTGCATCGGAAACAGCCATGAATATAATGATAATGACCAATTTGTGGGATTTAAGAAAAGAACAACAGAAGTAGTAGACCATAGTAGTATGTAAGTCAGGAGAGCATAATTTGTATTAAACAGTTCTAAAATTCTCATTCAAGAGAGTGAGATCAAATAATAACTTTAGATTTTGCTACATGTAAATGGCAACATTTCAAGGTAAACCACTGGAAGTGCAGGTATTGACTCTATATAATTTGTAAGCCAGGGAGAGAAGAAATGGAATAACAAAGTAAATAAAGAGCATGAAATTCTGACAAGCCAACAAAGAAATGAAAGGAGGAAAAAATAAAAACACGAGACAAGTAGAAAGCAGATGAGATGGGCGACATAAATTCAAGTGCAATAAAACCCTACCAGATGTGGCCTGCAATAATGTTAGGCCTTGTTTTCCTTTCAGCTCCATTCTCACATGGGACAGGTTAAATTATTATCTTTCCTGGAAGGCGTGGGGTGGGAGAAAAGTAAGTTAAGAGGTAATTGCCTTCTGAGCAGTCAGGATTTTCTCAGTTTAGTATACAACCTGGTGGGTACTTACAAATTTCAATATTTTCATGGTATTTTTGTGACAATACACTGAAAAATATTATTAACCTTATAGTAACATGAAACTGTATTATATTTTTTATGATGCTTACTTTTGGCGGACTTTTAGTGCATATCAAAATAAAAATTAACATAAATTTTGTCAGAACACAGAGATTGTCAGATGAAGGCAAAAGTAAAAGAAAATCCTATGCGGACCAGGCTGGGGTAGCTACATAACATCAGATGAGATTATAAGGTCAAAGCATTAATGGAAATAAAGTTCATCACATTTGAAAATTCACAACAAAGATAGAAGATTTTTATCCCAGGAATAGATTGACAAATCCATCATAGCAGGGAGAGATTTTAATACACATTTTCCTGTATTTGGTAGATGAGGCAGGGAAAAAGTTTTGTCAAGACAGAGGAGATTTAAATAAATAAGAAGCTTGATTTTAATAAGCATACAGTAGAACCTTGAACCAAAAGATTAGGAAAAAAAAAACTTCTTCCTCTGGTGCATATGGAACATGTATAGAAATTGATTTCACAGTAGTCCATAAAGCCAAGCTCAACACCTTTCAAAGAATTGGCACCACCGTCTTCTTTGAGTACTGTGTATTAATTTAGAAGTCAATAACAAATAAGCTGTAGAAATTCTTATGGTTTTTGAAGTGATTATACTTTTCAGTAACTTACGGGTTAAAGGGGAAGTCATACTGGACATTTAAAGGTATTTTGACTTGAAAAAATGAAAGTATAACATTGAAACATATGAGGTATAGCTAAGGTGGTATGTAGGGGGGATTTTATAGCCTTAAAGCTCGTATTGTGAAACAATTAAGGCTGAAAATTAATTTGCTAAATTAAGGGGAAATACCAGAATAATCTCAGCAAAAGTGGAAAGAAGGATATAACTAGGGCAGCAGTGGAGTAGAAAGAGAGATACAGTAAGAGGATCAACAAAGCCAAACCTTGGCTGTTGAAAAAAAAAACCAAAATTCCGGAGAGATTGATGAAGAAAAAAAGAGATACATCAGGACATTTTCAAGTATAATAAAATATTACAATTTTATACCAATAAATTTGAAAACATGTGAAATAGAAGTATTCCTAGAAAAATATAATTTCCCAAAACTAAATAAAAAAGAAATAGCCAATAGTACCCTAACAAAGACATTGCATCAGTAATTACAAATTTTCCCATAAAGAAAACTTTTCCCTGAGATGGTTTTTACAGACTATCAAAGAACAGATCTACAGATATTTGCAGAGTGAAATACACTATCCAATCCATTCTGTGAGGCCACTATAATTGTAACACCAAAGCAGACAATTAATAAAAGAGGAAAATTATAAGCCAATATCTCTTATGGCATTAGTGTAAATATTTTAAAGAAAATACTAGCAAACCGAATTAGCTGTATGTGAAAAGCATAATATACCATGCTCAATACTTTTAAAAGAGCAACTTCAAGAATTTCATTAGAAGACACGTTACAGAAATGATGTACCTTCTTTCTAGATTGATAATCATGATTCAATACCATTGGAAAAAAACAGCGTACTTTTTTTTTTTGAGGAACTTGTCAAGCTGAGTCTCAAATTTATATTGAAGAGCAACTTCCCAGGAATAACCAAGATATTCTTAAAGAGCCATAAGAAGCTGGAGACCTACCCTATCAGATATCAAGGGTTGTTATTCATTGATAATTAAGACAATGAATGGTACTGCTACACAAATAGACAAGTTGAGAAATGGAACACAGTTTTCCAGAAACAGACCCATCCATATTTGGGATTTGCCACACAAAAGAAGTAGCTTTGCAAATCACTGGGAAAAGGAGAGACTGCTCACTGAATGGGGCTGGTGCACCTGGTTAGGCAGGCAGACAAAAAGGAAGTTATGTCTTACTTCACACTACACACAAAATCAGCCTAAATGTGAAAGGTAAGCCATAATGCTTCAAGGGTGGAAAAAAGAAAATGTCCTTATCTCAGTGTAGGGAAGAATTTATTTGAAGAAAAACATGAAAGTCAGGAGCCATAAATGAAAAGATTGATACCTTCGGCTTTATTGAAATGAAGAGCATCTATTCATGGAAACCATAAGCAAAGTGAAAAGACAAAGAGAAGGTTATTTGCTAATTTATAACCTGAAGGATTGGAATCCACTATGTAAAGAGCCGTACATATCTAAGCCACACAACCCGTTAGACAAATGGGCAAAAGACATGAACAGGCATTTCACACACCGGGAAACGTGAATAGCAAATGAATACGGTGCTCGAGATGTTCGACCTCGTTAGCAATTTGAAGAGAAAGGCAATTGAAGTCCACTGTGAGACTATTTATTTAAGAACTTCACCAGTACTACGTGTTTTGTGGCTGTAAGCTACAGAATTTGGAATTCTTTTATTCATTATTATTTACTCTGTGCCAGACACTGTTCCAGACACTTTGGTCACGTCAGTAAACAAAATCAACAAAAATCCTTGCCTTGTGGAAGATGCTCATACATGTGTGAATGTGTGGAAGGTGTGGGGGGTAGGATCAGACCATAAACGATCGCATTAAAATAGAAAATAGTGATAAAAATAGAGCTATAAATATTGCAGTCCAAAACAGTGTTATAAACATAAGTAGTATCAGGGACTGTCATGCAAATATGGAATGTTAATACTTGTGTGCTGGGACAAATGGAAGTTTAATTGTGATTTCACATACTCAGATCAAAATTAAAAGTGGCCCTTTTTTAAGAAAACATGACAATAATTATCTGAAAATTGCATTTGACTTGACTGCCATCTTTATGTGTGATTTTCACACAAAGTAGAGAATAAATAATCAATTTAGAGGACAGTCCAAAACTTTTTTCAGAGATATGCATTAATTCAACAAATAAATGAGCGCCTTCTTTACACCAACCACTTCAGGTGCTCGGGATACAGTAGTGAACAAAACGGCCCAGATCATGGCACAGGTCAGAGTTGGTCTTAGGAAAAAACAGATATAATTGGCATTACTGCCAAGAAACTTGTAAAACAAGCAAAAAGTTAATGAAAAATATCTAAGGCTATATAATATTATTCATTTTAAATGCTGAAGATGAGGTACCAGGATTTCTGAAGATTCAAAAGTCCCTGTCACTAAGTTTGACTTTCCTTTCTTTCTTATTTTTTAACAGTCACTGCTAATTTTCTTAGCTTAGGGGAAATTGGAGTAAGAAATGGATAGCGTATTTTGGGTATATTCCAAAATCACACCCAAATGTTACAACAGAACATTAAGAAATATCTTCTTGAACCAATGCAAGAAAAAACTAGCATAGGTCCATTTATTATTCCCTCTCAATCTCTACCTTCTAGCTTTAGTGTTTGATAGCTTGTTAACTTAGAATTTGGCAGAGTGCCAAATAGTCTTTAGTGAGATTTTGCTGTAGTTTTGGGGTCCATTTTCATCTAAATGATTAAAACAATCTAACGGGCCATCAAATGCTCGCTGCCATTTCCAATAACCTATTATTGTGAATTGGGATTTTTTAAACTTAGTAAGACTATTAAGTTGGAAAAGAAACTGCTGTTCTGTAAAATGGCCAATAGTGTTAGTTTTATTTATAAGTTTTGTTATGTCCATCCATCAGCTTCTTTTATTTTTTCAGCATTGATGCTGATGGGACGATGACAGTGGACTGGGATGAATGGAGGAGCTACTTCCTATTGAATCCTGTTACAGACATTGAGGAGATCATCCGTTTCTGGAAGCATTCTACTGTAAGCACACACTACCTACATGAATTCATGCTTATTGGGAGCTGTCAGCCATGGTGGTTACCCGAGGGCGCTTTGTAACACAGGCCAGGCGCCCAAGTTCCATTAGCTCCTTCTGCAAGTTCTGCTTATCCTGTTAGGTGTATAGTCAGAGTATCTTAAGAAACCCCATGATGCATAAACATTGCACATGTTAGAGAACTTATTTTTTCCACTCTCAAACTTGGAAGAGGTACTGCCTTCAAAATCTTATGAAGATAAGCTGTCCAGTTTTTATTGGCATTTAGGTATTCTGCCATAGTTAAGTGACTTCTTATAGATATTATATTGCCTAAATTATCTCAGCACTTTATGCTTGCTGATGATCTGTTTCCTTAGCCATTGATAATGGCCAGAGTACCCCTTCTGAAACTTTTTCCTTGTTTAGTCAACTCACTCGATTTATCTCTGGCTTAAGTTTCTTAAAATATGATAGACTGCCAGACGGGCATTGTGCTGCATAAGTACAAGGCACCCGGCGAGGAGTTCTTCTCGGTAGCCTGGACAGCCCTCATGGTGGTCACCCAGGCAGGCCACAAGAAGCGCTGGAGTGTGCTAGTGGCTGCAGGCCTGCGAGGCGTGGTCCGGCTGCTGCACGTGCGTGCTGGCTTCTGCTGCGGGGTCATTAAAGATTAAAAAAGCCTTTGGTTCATCTGTTTAGCATTTCATACTCATCTGTCCGTATTCCTTAAAAAGTTCAACTTTTAATGAATTTCATTAATACTCTGCTAAAATATACTGGTGTAAATGAAGTTCAGTTTATTGTACAATCCACTTTTGAAACCAACATGAACTCTTTGAAGGAGTTTTTAATGGACTTGTCTTTTGTGCTTATTCATGGATTTCAGTAAATTTTATGTGCACAAATGAACCGTAGAGTTCACATTGCCACGAGTAGTAATGCCTAAACTTACATAGAGCATTGTAAAGTTATTGGTGTTTAATGCCTTTTCAACTGTGAGTATAAAATAAAACCATATTAGTAATTCAGTTGTCCTGATACATTTTATACTTACATGAAGTTATATTTACATAATCAGATCCTTACTGTATATTTGGAGATAGTTGATAACAGTTGAGGCTACAACCATGTTTGTGTTTTTCTGATAGTAAAATTAAGAAAGAGAGTGTTACTTATTATAATTTCTTGTCCTTACATTCTTACCTATAAAATATTTTATACCAGAATCATTTAGATTATAAATCATAAAAATGTTACCATACTAAATTTCATTTCTCTCAAGCAATATTTGTAATCTATAGGAATGTTTAGAATAGATTAGAGGATGGATCATTTTAAACAATACCTCCCTGTCAGCTAATTTTAGATAGAATCTACTCATGTTTTAAATGACAAGTCAGATTTATAAAAATATTTATACATAGTCTGTATAGGAATGAGTTTAGATATATTCACATACATAGTTTTATTTACACATTTAAAGCATATATTATGGTATAATTTTGAGTATCTTTCAAGAATTGACAAACCCATTTGTTTTTGTAGCTAAAAAGGATTCACTACATCTGATAACATGCCTCCTTTTCACTTGACTTAGACCAAGAGGAGAAAAGTTGCTCTGAATCTATTAAGAAAAAAAGTTGTAGTTGCTGGCTTTATAATTACTGTTAATTAGTCTGTCTTATGAACTGATATCGCACTTCATTTAGTATAAATAAGTGAATTTATATGCTCAAGTTGTTCAGTATACTTTCTAAGGAATATACTATAAAATAATATCTTAACTCTAAAATAACACATGATTCTTTTCAAAACAAACCAACCTTCTGGAATGATCTATTTTTAATTGAAGGAGCACGGTGATCTTCTTTCTATTTTTACAGGGAATTGACATAGGAGATAGTTTAACAATTCCGGATGAATTCACCGAAGATGAAAAAAAGTCTGGACAGTGGTGGCGGCAGCTTTTGGCCGGAGGTGTTGCGGGTGCCATCTCGCGGACCAGCACCGCCCCTTTGGATCGTCTGAAAGTCATGATGCAGGTGAACTTCATGATCTTGTGTCTCAATTTGTCCTAAATATTTTAAAACAATGGGAAATATGATGCTTTGAAAAAAATTTTTTTAAGCTTCTCAGTAATGGTCTTTCATACCTTTAAAAAAGTCTCTACTTTACTGGTATTACCTTAAATTCAGTCCATCTAAGTATTTCAGTGTTTTACCAAATCTTAAATTGTTGGTATATGTGTGTGATGGACTTTGAATCTTTGATGGTCTGTGTTTAATTAGGAAAATGTTTAATTCAAATGTTTAATTAGAAAAAAGTCTCCAGCCATTATTGTAGGGTTCTCCTCAAATTATTTATATATTCCTTCTATTTTTATGTACTTTCTCAAAAGTAGAATATTTCTGAAATCTACAATCTTGGAACCAGGATGTAATTTTTAAAATCATTCTAAAGTGAGGTTAACAGAAAAAGACCTGGATTCTATACTGACTTTGCTATTTGCTAAAGTGTAGCTTTGGCTGGTCAGAGTGAAAAGGAATTTAAAGTTTATTCAGTGCTCATTCTGGCGACCTGTTTAATACTCATAGTAACACAGTGAGGTGAGAATTTTATCCTCATGTTATCCTTATATCAGCTCGTGGTTCTTACACTGCATGAATGCTGAGGTCTCATTTTCCTTTCTTCTGGAGTGGGAATAAGAATATAACAAGGACAGTAAAATGAAATGATGTAAGGTATGTGAAAATGCCAGCTACACTGGAACACCCTGTTAGAATATACTGGTTGCTTAAAAAATATTTTGAAAATTGTATGGTTATACCTATGGTCAACATGTTTTATATTTGTCCTTACACTTCTGTACAAAATGATGTCTGATGCTGTTTTAAGTTAGCATCCATTCGGACTGTACCTAAGGCTCAGTGTGTACCTAGGGGTAAAGATGGTGCTTTAAAGAATAAGGAGGAGGAATTGGTGTGGTGTGTTTCTTTAGGAACAACGGTAAATTGACTTTGAAGGAGCTTGAATAAGCATTCATCTTTTCCTTTGCCATATTTCAATGTAAAGTTTATTTAAAATGAAATGGTCATCTGTACATTTTAGTCCCTGTAAGTTCAAGGGGAGTTCCCAAAACGACTTTTCGGTTCAGTAATTCAATAGCACTCACAGAATCACTAGAAGATTTTACACTCGTGGTTATGGTTTATTACAGGGAAAAGAGAGAGATTAGGATCAGCCAGGGAAAGAAGTGCGTAGGGCCAGGTCTGGAGAAGTACCAAATATGTAGTTTCTGTTGTCCTCTCCCCGGATGTGTTATTTTCCTGGCATTGATGTGAGACAATATGCTCAGAGCGTTGCATACCTACCAGAGAAGCTCACCTGGACCTTTGGTGTCCATAGTTTTTATTGTGACTTGATCACATGCTGCCCACACAGCTGATCTTTAGTCTTCAGCCTCTCCCATCTTTTTTCTTTTCTTTTTTAGTAGTAACTCATTTTGTGTAAGTTGAAACAATCAGAAGAATTTCTGACTTCCTTAATTATTTTTAATTAGGTTTAAGCAGTTTGTATATAAAGGGAATCATAAGGTCTAGTATAGTTTAATAGCTATCGTATCTGTAGTATAAGCCAAGTAATAATTCATCAGTGCTGAGGAGGTGAGATATTTGGTACATTTTGTTCTGAATTTATTGCCTGGAGCGGTCTTGAGATAAGCCATAGCAGGTACAATTTTTGCTTCTGGTGTGCGGCTTTGTGCATTCGGGTGTCTGTGGCTCTGATATTCATACCACCCAGCTGTTTCCAGACCCATTCACATTTCATGTCGGTGCTACTTCTTGGAGGGATAATATAGCACCTGCAGTACATTTAAAAAATTTTCTTAAACTGAACCTGTTCACATTCCAAAGGATGTTCTGTAAGCTTAATGTACAGTTTGGCTCATGTTGTCTTATGAATGTTCATCATAATTTTAATTTTGATATTGTGTTCTCTCTCGGCTTTCCCACACTGCATATCAGTTTTTCTTATGTTTAGAGTCAGTGTCAGGCCTGTAAAATGGTAGTAATAATCCTCCCCATTATTATATATTTTCTCAACCTTCTATATTCTATTTTCAAATACATCTTGCAGTTATAAACAGTATTGAGGAAAGTAGAGTTCATATGGTTACTTTAGAAATAGAACAAGAACATTCTACCAGTATTTTACATCATTTTGCTTTTATTTTTAGGTCCATGGTTCAAAATCAGGCAAAATGAACATATATAATGGCTTTCGGCAGATGGTGAAAGAAGGCGGTATCCGCTCCCTTTGGAGAGGAAATGGTACAAATGTCATTAAAATTGCTCCTGAGACAGCTGTTAAGTTCTGGGCATATGAACAGGTAATCATTATCACCTGTGGAATTTATTAACAAAGGAGTTAACACAGATTCAATAACTATGAACATATAATACTTCTTGGATTCTTATTTTAATGCACAATTTTCCATAGCTATGGAAATGTCTCTTATAGGAGATTAGACTAAACTCCAAGTTTCCTCATGATGACATTCTGGGATTCTGAATTTCATATTATTTATAAAGTCTTTTGTATTCTTTTCTAAGTAGCTCTTAAAAGAACAGTAGACCTCTGGCTTATTCATTTTGAATTGAGACTAGAGGTTGCACACCAGCACGAGTTTTAGGAGAGTTTCCCAGTGTGACATCCGGGAGGACAAGTGTAGCTGAGGTTCTTTGGGTGCTGGGACGTCGCTGTGAGACGGCGTGGGGCCGAGAGTGAGAGCCCTGCGGGGCGGGCGCCCGGCTGCTGCTCCGCGCACTCCAGCTCCGAGAGCTGACTTGGGACAGGCGCTCGGTGCTCGCTCGCTGTGGGAGGGTGGGAGGGCCGGAGGGGATGCATGGACCTGAGTCGGACTCTCTGTGGACTTGCGTCATCGCGAGGCCGCCTCAGCACAGTGCGGTGCGCAGAGGAACCAGGGTGGGGAATTTCAGAGTTTCCTCCCCTTTTTGGTCATTATCAGAACTGTCTAGTGGAGCGTCCACAAAATTACTTTTTCCATAGTTTCTTTTATCATTGTTCATCACTGACTCTAAGAACCTTGAAATTGAACTCTGCCTTCTGTTTTGTATCATTTCAAATAGATTTTTGGTGATTTTGGAGTGTTTTGTTCTTTCTTTTTTTATTATTAAGGTGTCATTGATATACACTCTTATGAAGGTTTCACAAGAAAAACAATGCGGTTACTACATTCACCCTTAGTATCAAGTCCCCCCCATACCTCATTGCAGTCACTGTCCATCAGTGTAGTAAGATGCCACAGAGTCCCTGTTTGTCTTCTCTGTGCTACACTGTCTTCCCCTTGACACCACACACACCATGTGCACCAACCATGATAACCCCACAATCCCCTTCTCACACCCTCCCTGCCCGCCCTCCCACATCTGTCCCCTTTGGTAACCACTGTCTCTTTGTGGAGTCTGTGAGTCTGCTGCTATTTTGTTCCTTCAGTTTGCTTTGTTGTTATACTCCACAAATGAGGGAAATCATTTGGTATTTGCCTTTCTCTTCCTGACTTATTTCACTGAGCATAATACCCTCTAGCTCCATCCATGTTGTTGCAAATGGTAGGATTTGTTTCTTCCTTATGGCTGAATCATATTCCACTGTGTATATGTACCACCTCTTCTTTATCCATTCATCATCTACTGATGGACACTTGGGTTGCTTCCATATCTTGGCTATTGTAAATAGTGCTGCAGTAAACATAGGGGTGCATATGTCTTTTTTAATCTGAGAAGTAGTTTTCTTTGGGTAAATTCCTAGGAGTGGAATTCCTGGGTCAAATGGTATTTTTAGTTTTTTGAGGAACTTCTATATTGCTTTCCACAATGGCTGAACTAATTTACATTCCCACCAGCAGTGTAGGAGGTTCCCCTTTCTCCACATCCTCACCAGCATTTGTTGTTCCTGGTCTTTTGAATGTTGGCCATCCTAACTGGTGTGAGGTGATATCTCATTGTGGTTATAATTTGTATTTCCCTGATAATTAGCAATGTGGAGCATCTTTTCATGTGCCTGTTGTCCATCTGAATTTCTTCTTTGGAGAATTGTTCATATCCTCTGCCCATTTTTTAATTGGCTTATTTGCTTTTTGGGTGTTGAGGCATGTGAGTTCTTTATATATTTTGGATGTTAACCCCTTGTTGGATATGTCATTTACAAATAAATATATTCTCCCATACTGTAGGCTGCCTTTTTGTTCTGCTGATGGTGTCCTTTGATGTACAGAAGCTTTTTAGCTTCAGGTAGTCCCATTTGTTCATTTTTGCTTTTGTTTCCCTTGCCCAAGGAGATGATTTCAGGAAAAAGTTGCTCATGTTTATATTCAAGAGATTTTTGCCTATGTTTTCTTCTAAGAGTTTTATGGTTTCATGACTTACATTCAGGTCTTTGATCCATTTTGAGTTTACTTTTATGTTTGGGGTTAGACAATAATCCAGTTTCATTCTCTTATATGTAGCCATCCAGTTTTGCCAACATCAGTTGTTGAAGAGGCTGTCATTTCCCCATTGTATGTCCATGGCTCCTTTATCATGTATTAATTGACCATATATGTTTGGATTTATATCTGGGCTCTGTATTCTATTCCATTGATCTATGGGTCTGTTCTTGTGCCAGCACCAAATTGGCTTGATTACAAATTGGCTTTTAATAGAGCTTAAAGTCAGGGAGCATAATCCCCCCAGCTTTATTCTTTCTTCTCAGGATTGCTTTGGCTATTCAGGGTCTTTTGTGGTTCCATATGATTTTTAGAACTATTTGTTCTAGTTCGTTGAAGAATGCTGTCAGTATTTTGATAGGGATTGCATTGAATCTGTAGATTGCTTTAGGCAGGATGGCCATTTTGACAACATTAATTCTTCCTATCCATGAGCATGGGATGAGTTTCCATTTATTGGTATCTTCTTTAATTTGTCTCATGAGTGTCTTATAGTTTTCAGGGTATAGGTCTTTCACCTCCTTAGTTAGGTTTATTCCTAGGGATTTTATTCTATTTGTTGCAATTGTGAATGGAATTGTTTTCCTGATTTCTCTGCTAGTTCATTGTTAGTGTATAGGAATGCCACAGATTTCTGTGTATTAATTTTGTATCCTGCAACTTTGCTGAATTCAGATATTAGTTCTAGTAGTTTTGGAGTGGATTCTTTAGGGTTTTAGTAATAGAAGTAATTTTTACCATGAGGTGAGAAACACAGTTTTACTAGAAGTATTCTTATGTGCTTGCGTGGGGCTCTTTGGATCCCGAGAAACAGAATCCTGGCTGGCTCAGGGAATGGGAGCCCCTGTAGGGATGCCTGCAGCATTAAGGGGGGCAGGAACCCTCGGAGAAGCACAGGAGGTGGACCCTCATTGACCTGTCCCTTCTCCATGTGTCATCTTCTCTCTATTGACTTAATCACTTCTCCCTCTATTGTAGGGCTAATTACTGCTGTAGACTCACATCACATCTCTAAGAAGGAATTTGATTTTCCTGGCTTATGAGCATAGTCTGTGTCTGGGCAGAGCTTTTCTCTCTTCATATAGAAAGATAATATATTAATAATGATAACATGTACTCCAGTTGCTGGGTGTCCAGCATGGTATCATGTTACTTAAAACTGCCAGCAATCCGTGGGATAGGTACTGTTATCACAGGGGAGGGCAGTGCAGTATGGAATGTTCATGAACTTCCTCTGGGCCACTTGTTTCTGGGCTTCCAGCCTAGATCTGCCTGACTCGGAGCTCCTGTTATTAACATACTGGCCTGTTGATATTTTGGCTGGTTTGGGGTCAGATTTGCACAGTCAGTCAGATCAGCTGTGTTGGTGGTTCAGAACCAGTGGGCCACATGGGCACTGGGCTTGGTGTGTTCGTATAATTGTATGTATCACCGATAAAATGTTTTTTAAGTTGTTAATGTTTGTTTGCCACATATTTATTAGTTTTATTAGTGCTGGTGAAAATAAGCTCACCTTGAAAAAAGAAAACTATGGGGAAAATAGCCAAAAAATTATGAGCACTTTATCAATCCTGGGATAATGCATCTGGGAAAGAATAACATTCTGTTTCATCAAAGGAGCAACTAGGTCCCATCTGTGGAACATCTGTGTTCTGTGGAAATCTAACTTGAAACCTCCTGTCCAGTAAATTGAACATATTAGCCTTTAAACTCTGCCTTCTTCTATGTATTGTTAATGCAGTGTCTGCACTTTAAGAAATATCATCATATTGTCAATTATTTGATTTCTAGGAGCTCATTTATATTTTGGTACTGTCTTAGCTCAGGCTGCCCTAACAAAATACCGTTCGGTGTTAGTTTAAACAACAGAAATTTATTTCTCACGGTTCTGGAGCTGGGTGTCCAAAATCATGGCACTGACCAATTTTGTATGTGAGGGCTCCCTTCCTGGCTTGCAGATGGCCACCCTCTCACTGTGTGCTCACTTGGCCTCTCCTCGATGCATGCATGTGGAGAGAGAGACAGAGGGAAAGAGAGAGAAAAAACTCTCTAGCGCCTCTTCTTTGAAGGGCACGAATCCCGTCATGAGGACACCACCCTCATGACCTCATCTAACCCTGATTAACTCCTGAAGGCCCCACCTCCAAACATCATCATACTCGGGGGTAGGCTTCAAAATCTGAATTGGGAGGAGACACGATTCAGTCTATCGGAGGTATTAATTAATGTGCATTTAAAATTTTATTTATACAGTACAAGAAGTTGCTTACTGAGGAAGGACAGAAAATAGGGACATTTGAGAGATTTGTTTCTGGTTCCATGGCTGGAGCAACGGCACAGACTTTCATTTATCCTATGGAGGTAAGTACCATTGTGAAGTCTGACTGCATTAATGGTGTTTGTATTAATTATCTATTGCTGTGTAACAAATTATCCCAAAATTAACAGTTTAAAATAACCAGCATTTATTTTCTCATGGTTTCTGTGGGTCTGGGATCCAGGAGCCACTTAGCTGGGTGCCTCTGGCTCAGGGTTTCTCCCAGGCTGCCGTCAAGGTATCACTCAGGGCTGCAGTCCCTGAAAGACTCAGCTGGGTAGATCTTCCAAACTCACTCATGTGTCCATTGCCAGGCCCCCCTGGTCATGGGCTGGAGATATCAGTTCCCTATCAGTCGGGCATCTCCATAGGCTGCTTGCGTATCCTTGTGACATGTAGCTGGTTTCTCAAGTCCACGATCTAAGAGAGGGAGAGTGCACATCTGAGGTGGATAGTGCAATCCTGTGTCACTTCTGCTGTCTTCTGTTGGCTACACAGACAACCCTGGTGGAGGGGACTGCCCAGGGTGTGAATACCAGGAGAAAGGAAGGCCTGGGGGCGGGCCATCTTGGGAGGCTGGTTGCCACAGTGGTGGATGAGAATTACAACACCCTTCCTCTCCAAAGAGTTTATGTACCATAAATTTAAAAATGAAACCTCAGGATTCGATTTGCTGGTGGTAGTCCTAACTTACCACCTTCTGTTAGAGCACAAATTGGCAAACCATGGACCTGTGGACAACTTTGTACACAGCCCTTGAGCTATCAGTGGTGGTCTTTCTTAAAAAGAAAACAAATTTGCTCCTCTAGAGCAAAAATAATATTGTGGATGTAGATATCTTTATTGATATGACAGAATGTTTTTCAGTAAGACTCAAGCAAAATACACTTTTGGTTTTCATTTTTGGGCTGTGCATATTAATATAGCTTTCCTTGCACACCCTTCAAAAAATATCCTCAGTACCCAGCCTTTCTTTTATGTCCTCCAGTTCAGCTGATAGCATCACCTTCCCACCTCGCTGCTGCCCCCATCCTGTGTTCCAAGCTGGAAGCACTGGAGTCATCTGTTACACTACCATCTCCCTCACCTTCCTTTTCTAATTGGTCACCAATTTTGCGAAGACATCAATAGATTATCTTCTCTCCTTTTTCTCTGCCTCTGCCCTCATTCAGATCTCTTTGCAGTAAGGGTCCTCTTGGTTCTGGTCTCAGCCTCTCAATAGAGAGAATAATGTGAGGGAGAACACATTGACAAAATGGAGTCATTTGAGTAACTACGTGTTAGGTTTTTATTCTCTGTAAAGTTACTTCTTTTGAATTCCATGATGAATTAATATGAACAATAACATTCTTATAAAATTTTTTCATAACCAGGTTTTGAAAACCAGGCTGGCTGTAGGCAAAACTGGACAATACTCTGGAATATTCGATTGTGCCAAGAAGATTTTGAAACATGAAGGCATGGGAGCTTTTTACAAAGGTTATGTTCCCAACTTATTAGGCATCATACCTTATGCAGGTATAGATCTTGCTGTGTATGAGGTGAGTTTGTGGCATTCATCTGAATGTGAAAATGTAGCCATCTGTTGAGTCTGAAAATGTAGTTAAGTATTTCTTATTGTTAGAATTTTACTTTATGTAAAAACATACATATACACCAGGAATCAGTTTGTGACCAAAAGTAGATTCAGGGGTGTGCTATTTGATCTTTCTTTTTCAAGTTTCTTGAATATAAGACCCCATATGCCTGTGGTCACTTTTATATTAGATTTCCCTGCGAATTATTTTTGTTAGTGAAGAGAGTGATCTCACATTCAGATATAGTTATTCAGTTTAGAAGGTGGTACTAGGGATTTTTTTGAGGGGAGAGAAAATAAGCAAAAATGGCATGTTTTCTTTGATTTGTTAACATCTGACATTGATAAGGCCAAGAGATTGATATGGATAGTACAGATTCATCCCTTGTACTGAAGAGACAGCTCAGACTACAGATCTTGGATCAACCGGGTCACTTGAAGCATTTAATAATTTATGACTCTGACTAGCATTTATTGAGCACACACTGTGTGCGAGCCACTGGTTAGACCCTGGATCTAGAAATTGAAAGGAGGATTTGGTTTCTGCCTTTAGAAAACTGAAGGTCTAGTGGGGGAGGCAGACAAGCAGACAGCTAACTCGCAGTGTGGTTAGTTGAGCTGCGACAGACGTAGGAAGCCTGGGTAAATTAGGAAGGAACCCAACCTCAAGCTGAGGGGAGGGGTGGAATGTGTAATGAAAGCTTCCTTAGAGGACTTTACTGTTTTTTTTTCACAGTTTCATTAAGATATAATTCACATTTGCTCCTATAAAGTGTAAAATTCAATGGCTTTGGGCATTTAATTTAAAGTTTAATTTTATAATTGTAAAATACGTATCATGTAAAATTTGCCATTTTAACCATTTTTAAGGGTTTAGTTCTGGGGCGTTAATTACATTCACAGTGTTGTGCGACATCACTACTATCTATTTCTGGGTCTTTTTCAGCACCCCAAATATAAACTCTGTAACTACTATGAAATAATTCCCCCTCTCCTCTCCCTTCAGCCCCTGTTAACCTCTCATCTACTTTCTATCTCTCTGTATTTGCCTTTTCTAGTTATTTCATATGAGTGGAATCATATAATATTTGTCCTTTTTTTGTCCGGCTTATTTCACTCAGCGTGTTTTCAGGGTTCATCCATCTATAGCATGTATCAGAACTTCTTTTCTTTTTATGGCTGAATAGTATTCTGTTGTATGTATATATACTACATTTTGTTTATATGTTCATCTGCTGATGAACATGTGGGTTGTTTCTACCTTTGGCTATTGTGAGTATGGCTGTGCTTTCAATTCCTTTGGGTATATACCTAGGTGTAGAACAGCTGGATCATATGGTAATTCTGTTAAGCTTTTTGAGGAACTGTTAAAATGTTTTGCACAGCAGCTGCACCCTTTTCATTCCCACCAATAGTGCACAAGAGTTCTAATTTCTCTACATCCTTGCTAACACTTGATAGTTTCTGGGGTTTTTTTTGTTGTTGTTGTTACTTTGTTTTTTGTTTTTTTGGTGGTATTTTTTTGTTAGTGGTTTCCTCAGAGGTATGAATAAAAAGAATTATCTTGTGATTTTGATTTTCATTTTTCTGAAGATGTGACATTGAGCATCTTTTCATATGCTTGTTCATTTACATATCTTTTTTGGGAGAAATATCTATCCAAGTCCTTGTCAATTTTTAATAGTTTTTTTAAATTGTTGAGTTATAGGAGTTCTTTACATATTTAGGATGTTAACCTCTGATTAAATATATGATTTGCAAATGTATTCTCCCACTCTATAGATTGCCTTTATATTCTGTTGATTTTTTCCTTTGCTGCACAGAAATTTTTAAGTTAGTGAAGTCTATTTGTCTGTTTTTGCTTTTGTAGCCTGTACTTTTGGTGTCCTTTCCAAGAAATTGTTGCCAAATCCAATGTCCTGAAGCTTTTATCCTTTGCTTTCTCCTGGGAGTTTTATAGTATCAGGTCTTATGTTTATGTCTTTAATCCATTTTGAGTTCATTTTTGTGTATATAAGATAGGAATACAACTTTATTCTTTTGCATGTGGATACCCAATTTTCCCAGCACCGTTTGTTAGGAAGACTGTGCTTTCCCCAGTGTATAGTCTTGGCACTCTTGTTGAAGATCATTGGACATACTTTCAAGAGTATTTCTGGGCTCTGTTTTGTTCCATTGAGCTATGTATCTCTCTTTATGCCAGTACCACACCATCTTGCTTCCTGTTGTTTTGTGGTGTATATTTAAATCAGCAAGTATGAAGCCTCCAATTTTATTCTTTTCTGAGATTATTTTGGCTACCCAGCACCCCTTGAGAGTCCATATGAATTTAGGCTGGTTGAGATTTGAATAGGGATTGCATTCAATCTGTAGCTTGCTTTGGGTGTAGTGTTTTAGTATACTTGGGCTACCAAAAGGAAATACAGTGTTTCCCACATATTAGTATATATTTTTATACTTAAAATATTTTATACTTAAAAGATGGATTAGCATATATATTTTATACCATTTCTCTCAGCTATTGCCTTCTAATGGAAATATAGGGACCTAGGATAATAGGGAAAAAGGCATGGCCTGCGGGGTCAGTATACTTGATTCTGTATCCTTGTTAAAAAAAAACTCCACTGAGACGAGTTTTCCTCATTTCTGAAATCAGAAGAATAGCTCCACCTCAGAGCTTCTGTAAAAGGCCTAAATGAAAAAACATATGTTTAAAGTACAAAACTAGATGCAATTAGTAGTATATTAGTCTTATTAGTACTCACCATAAGAAATGTCCTTCAGATCCTACATTTGGTGTGCTATTGATCTTCTCATTTCTTCGGAAGGAAATGAGCAGCCAGGGCAGACTCCCTGTGTTCTGAATCCCCGGTGGCTTTGCCACCCTCTGCAGGGCTGCTGCTCTAGGGACTGTACCGCCCATCTTGCAGAAATGTGGCCTGTCTCTCATAAGGGCCAGAGCAGCTGGGAAATGTTCATGTTGAGTGAAAGCAGCCATAAAATCAGTTGTTCATTATTTTTCTTCTTTTCTGTTTCTCCGGCAGCTCTTGAAGTCCCATTGGCTAGATAATTTTGCCAAAGACTCTGTCAACCCCGGAGTCATGGTTCTGCTCGGGTGTGGCGCTTTATCCAGCACCTGTGGTCAGCTGGCCAGCTACCCCTTGGCTTTGGTGAGAACGCGCATGCAGGCTCAAGGCGAGTGTCTGAAGAGAGCGACGCTGATAAACGTGCCGCTTTAGTGACATGCTTCTGGAACGTCCGTTTCTAGTGAGACAGCAGAGTGTGGTTTTAAGATAGTATTTCTCAACCTTTTTTTTCCTGATTGTCTCCCTAAGGAAACTTTTGAGAAATTCTTTTCCTAATCACTCCCTCTTCGTGAAATGTTAATACCATAGGTGTACTGCTCATATGCATGTAGGTACATTATTCATAAACAGAGTAAGATTTTGTTGCCTGTGCTGAGAATACATGTTTTAAGAGTATAACCTTTAGTATCTAGATGGTTCAGGTGCTTGCCCTGAACCATTTTGGATTTTCACTTTCTCCTCTGTAAATGGGAATGAAAACCATGTAATACTGTAAGGATTAGCAACAATATGTGCAAAGCACCTGGACTTTGTCGAATTCTTGGTAAATGGCAGCTGGAATTATTTCTTAGTACTGGACCTGACAGCTTCTGGACTGCGATCCTTGCGCTTGTGACCCTGTCTCCTCCCCGGGCCTTGAAAACACAGCCCTCCTGGCTCTCCTGCCATCTCATTGGTTATTCTTTTTTCTTATGATTTCCTGGCTTTTATTGCTATTTTAAAGTATCCATTCAGTGCCTTTCTTTTCCTTTTTGCTCCTTCCTTGGCCATTATCACTCACCCACTGTCATTTCTTTAAATAGTCCACCTGGGCATCTGCAGTTCTTTCTCCAACCCGTCTTCCAAGCACCAACCCCACGTCCGCTAACCAAGCAGTCGGTCTTTAATTAACGAATATTTCCGGAGCCATGTTCGGGTGCTGGACACTCTGCCAGATGCTAGGGTGAGAGCAGTCGGCAGGTCAGGTGTGGCCCCTGCCCTGGGGGAGTGGAGACACACACTCACTTGGCAAGCAAATACCCTCGTTAAACCACCTTCCCTTGGTGGGGGCATGGGGCCTGGGCTTCCAGCCTCGTCTGGGAGCCGCACAATGTTGTCATTGACGCTGAGCCTGGAAAGGCAGGTGGGAGTTAGCTGGGCAACAGTGGGGCGGGGGGAAGAAAGAGCCTTCCAGCCTGAGGAAAAGCATATGTGGAGGCACCGAGGCCGGAGGAAACGGGCACTCCTGAGGAGCTGAAAGGAGATCATACGGCTGGAGAGAAAAAGGCCAAGTAACTAAACTAAACGTGCATGTGTATTCTATCATTTAACTATCACAACCATCTTTGGGGTTGACACTAATATTATGTCCATTTTGTGTATGTATAACCGGGGTGAAAAGACATTTAGTAACTTCGCCAAGATTATGCATTTATGCATTTGGGTAACTGGCAGAGCCATCCTTCAAACCCAGCCTGTGTGATTGAAACCATTGCCTAACAAGTCGTCCCGTCCCACCTCCTGAGTCCCGTCCAGTCGCTTGGGTGGCTGATAAGTGTGTTGTTTCCGAAGCCAGGGTCTGATCATTTTATTCCTGTTCAGAAGTCTTTGTGACTCTTCAGTATCTTCAGAATAAATTCCAAAATTCTGGGTGGGATGCCTTTAATAATCTGGCCCACTTGATTTTTTTCTGCTGTGCCTCCATTTCCCCAGGCCTCCCTCGCCCTCCTGCAGCCTCGGTCTGGAGGGGGTCATCGCCGCCTCCTGCAGGCAGTGGTGCCCCTGTAGCGCAGCGTGCTTCTGCCCTGTCTCTGCTGGGCCAGCAGCACCGGCTTTCCCTTCCTCCCCTTCCTGCCTATTGAGGTCATTTTTAAGGGCCAGGGACTCTATATTTTCCTGTTCTCCCCAAAGTGTGCCCCAACTCCCCTTACTTCCCTAGATGGAACTGTTCTGCCCTCAACACTTGGCTAATGAGGAGTGAGGGGTGGTGCTGGCAGGATGGGACAGTAGAGAGCATGTGAGCTTTGGAGTAGAAAGACCATCAGCTCTCAGCTGTCCCACTTGTGCCAAGTGTGTTAGCATAAGTGTCTCCATCTTTGTAAGCCTCCAATTCCTCATTTATAAAACAATATATAATAATACTTGTTATTGGTCTATAAGGAAATTAGCCCAATATCTAGCACATAGTAATATTACACTCAACAAATAACTGTTATTCCCACCATTATTACAATTCGGGCACTCACTATGAGGTGCCATACAGGGACGGTTACAAAGGAGTACTTTCTTGGCCCCTTGGAATACGTTTTTTATTCTTTCATTGTATTCCAGCATATCGTTCTGAATCATAATGTGAATGGTAACAAATACATAAATCATAATGTGTATAATAACAAAACATGCTTGAAGATTAAATGCGCCTGTTTTCTCTTTTATTTCCTAGCCATGGTAGAAGGAACGCCACAGGTGAACATGGTGGGCCTCTTTCGACGAATAGTTTCCAAAGAAGGGCTACCAGGACTTTATAGGGGCATCACCCCAAACTTCATGAAAGTGCTCCCGGCTGTCGGCATTAGTTATGTGGTCTATGAAAATATGAAACAAACTCTAGGACTAACCCAGAAATGACATGTTGAATTTTTTTGCTTTAGCCAGATTATTGAAACTTTGACCAATCTCTGAATTACGACTTTTTCTCCTAGAATTGCAACAGGTCTCTGGCAAAAGGAGTCCTATTTCTTTGACAAAAGGGAAGAGCAGATCAATGATCGCTTCAGACATTTGGGCTCAATTTTATATATACAGAAATGTTAAAAATCACTAAGTTGTGTTTATCTTTTTTCTTATTTATCCTTTCTACAAATCCCTGCACTGAATCCTAAATCTGAAAAAGGTACTGGCTTGAATTAAATTTGTTTTGTGTGGTAGGTTTATAGACTGTTAATCTTTATTTTGGTTGGTTCAAGTTGATGCCAGTTCTTTTATACTTAAGTGTCTTAAAAACAGAATGACTAGAAAATAGAAAACCTTGAAACTCAAATTGCTTTATGTATTTTGAATGTCTTCATAGACTTCTTAAAATTTCCCTGTAGAACCAGTAATAAAAAAATCACTGCATGAAAGTATACTTCACAGCAGACAAATAACTAATAAGATGTATATCCTTACCTTTCTTTAAGCCAAATAAGAACATATGTGGCAGAAGTTTAAGGCATCTGAACACCCGAGTCCATTAATACTGCTTTTGTGTGAGGAGGAGTGATAAAATGGTATTTATTTCAGTGGGTCTGTCTCCTCTGTCACTGTGCTGTGGTTTGGTTCCTGGGCCGACACAGTGATCTGATGGTCAGTCTATTACTGTTATGTTATCAGCACAAAGCCCCTTATTCTGTTATTGCTTTTAAAAACATCAGGAAACAAAACCCTTTTACTTCTATCAGTGTCTGAAGAGCATCTCTCTTCTTTGTCCTTTTTTCCTACTTGAATCAGATTCTGTTTTCATCAGCAAGGCTTCTGAGGACCCTTTTTGGTTATCTGAAATTTCTTGATTACCTGAGTGGGTTGATCACGGGTGAATGACATTCTCATTTCCCCCTCAGTGTGCAGGTTCTTTGAACCTGCAGTTTTCAATTTGGGCATACAAACCTAGGAGAATAGTACATATTAATAGTAGCCTATAGTAATCATATATGTTAGGTACCTATGTTTAATAAAAGGCCCAATTTATAAACATGTACATTCACACTCTCTCTTACCCCAAGTTTTAGAAACATGTTATAATAGATGCAACTTAATTTATACTATCAATAGCATGTTTTTATTTTACTAAAGTCATTTTTGTAGTCAACTATCTTTTCTGATTTGTGTGACTAGGACTTAGAAAAACATTTATTAGCTGAAATTATTCTTATTAGTTCCTAAAAATGTTTGATTTATAGTAATTTCTGTTTTAAATTGCCAACATTTTAATGACAATTTAGTGACATAATAGGCATTTATTCTGTTTGAACCTACCTCTTATGTTTTCTGAACCAAAGAGAAATGTTGGATTTCTATTTGTGAAACTTATTCTAAAATGTAGTTTTTATTAAATTAGCTATGCCTGATAAATGTCTCACTATTTTTATAATACATATGATAAGAATGGGACTTTATCTTCAGAGCCGTTTGTACTTTTGGGTAATGCATAAATGACAAGGTACATGATTTTTTTACTCAAAAATTATGGCATGAATAATTATGGCATGAAATTTCAAGCTACTGAAAAATAGTCATTGTTGTCAAGTAAAACTGTTTGCTACTTAACATTTGTAAGGTATGAATGTGATTTATCTGTACATCTTGTATGGTTTGAAAAAAAAAATGATCTTGTATCTTTTGAAAAGAGCCTGGAGTTGAAGATAGCTTTATTTCTGGCATTTTTGCATTTACACGTCCTTTATATTAAAAAATACATATGTGTTTGTTTTTAAAATGACTGTTTCCTTATTTCTAAGAAATAGTGTAACTAAGGCAAAAAGAAGGCTGTGCCATACAGGTCGTGTCACTGGCAGTGGTTTGAGTCATATTTTTCACATCTGACTCTATATATTCTTTCCAAATATTTTGGCTTTTCCTGAAGAGCCATAGCAGTTGTTTCTATCATGCATTTTGGCATAAGAAGGTGGTTTCTGTGATATCACAATTTCACACTTATAATTAGAGTTACACCCCTGGGGGTCACAGTGTCAAGGAGAATCCAAAATTGCAGGATTTATTGGCACATCTCGGGGAAATATCAGTTTTCCTGAAAGTTGTGGGAGGCAAAAGCTAAGTAAGTTTACTGGTAAGTAATATGAAAGTTTTTTTATAATGCAAATTACAAGTAAGTACAAAATATATTAAAAATATAGTGAAATAAAACTTAAAACCGCAAAGGAAATGTCTGTGTTTTAATTAGAATGCCAACACAGACTCCAGGAGTAACATACCGGCCCTCCTCCGCCCTCAGGAACCCTTTGTTAGAAAAATGCTGCCAGACTTACATCGTGCCTCTTAGTCTTTTATCCTCATCAAGAGAATAACCTTCATTTGAACAGGGATTGTGTTTTGTACTATTCTGCTCAAGCTTTACAACAAGGTCCCGTGTGTGAAAGTGTGGTGTGGTTTCCATATCCCCGAAACGAGTTTCGCCAGCCCTTTTGTTCTCATGGAATTTTTTTTTTTGAGAAGATCACCCAAGGGGTAATGATATTTTTGGAGGGGGGCAACCAGCGCGGCCCCCCTCTCCTTTGCCGGGTTCCGTCGTCGGCAGGCGGGTGCAGCGGGCTGCTCGCTCCGAGGGCGCTCCGGGAGGGCACGCCCTGCCCTTTTGCTCACGTCCGCGCTGCCCCGCCCGGCCCACGGCTGCCCTCTGACCACAGGGCAGTTGGAGACTGCTCACAGCCCTCCGGCAGGTGCGGGAGGCTTTCTGGTTTTTGTGTTTTCTCAGCGGGTGAGCAAGTTCTCTGGGTGTCAGCGGGCCCCATGCCCTGTGCTCGGTTGCTCAGCCAGAGCTGCTGCAGCGCTGTTTGCTGTGAAAGCAGAGCGCCCCATGTCAGGGCCACCTGGGAGTTTTTTCCCTAAGGATTTTTGTCCTCATTTGTTCTTTCAGTGAGTATGCATGAAACACTTACTATGTGCCAGACGCTTTGAGGGGCCAAGGGCACTGCATTGAACAAAACGCACAGCACCCTTTCCTCACGGAGATCATCTAGTAGGGAGCCACGCAATAGGCACACGAAGTGAAAGCCGCCATATCCATGTCAGGGGGCGACAGGTGCACACGCAGCGTTGGAGCTGCAGTCTGACGCAGGGCAGGGCTCGCTGAGAAGGCGCTATCTGAGTGAAGACTGAAGGTGGCCTTTATGGGAAGGGCCGGTGGTGGCTCGGATGGCATTCCGGGCCGAGGGAGTGCAGGCAGAAGCCCCGGGCGGGGGGACCATCCAGGGGCCGGTGTGGCTGGAGGGGGTGAGCCAGAGGGAGGGGAGGAAGCCCTGAAGGCAGAGAGGGCCTCTGAGGGGCCCATGAGCCGAGCATCTCTCCAGTTCTCGGTCTTTGGGACAGCAGTTTCTCGGTGATGTTTCCCATCCAGCATTCAGAGGGGTCTCCTCTGGGAGTGGGAACCTCAATGCCTTTTGTGGCAACTATGTAATGGCAAGCGGCATACTTTTCTGCTGTCCCAACATGCTGCCCTTTCCCCAGGTAGCATGTATTTTGGCACTCTATACCTCTCCACTTTCTGGGGAGAATTTTAATTTTTAAAAAGAAAAGTTGACTTAGCGACCTTAACATCTTTCTAGATACTTTCCTAGGAATCACAGAGAGCTTTGATCTCGGCAAACTAACAAAGTTATGGGTGCTCTCACTCCTTCTCTGACCGCCTTGTATCTGCCCAGCATTTGCTTGTTTATAATGTATATGAATTGTGCAATATTGGAAACAATCTTTTTACTTATTTGTTAGTTGATATTGTACCACTTTAAATTCACTTTCACCAAGTCAGGATAATAGTAACAAAGAAGTGATTTGTTTTTGTTGCTCTTGAAGAAGGTGCTGGTGTTGATGATTTTAAAGCATTCTAAGATACTCTATCAAACCTAAGTTTATTGCAGACCCTTGGCATTCACCAGTCGTGTTTTCTGAGATTCCGTTTGTCCTTTTATACTGACTCAACAACACAGTCATGGCCACGAGCTCAGGATGGATTAGCCTGAATTCCAGTACCTGTGATCGGCGCTGGCGGCAGATACGCACCACTCAGCCCCCACAGGGGACCCCCACGTGGACATTACTGAGCCAGCTGGTATGTGCAAAAAACATGGCATTTCCTAATTTCAAGGCAGCTTAAATGCAGCGGGAAGCTCTTAGACCACCAGTCCCTGCTGAGGAGCCCTTTGCTCCAGCTGGCGTGGTCTCTCGGCCCCAGTGACTGTGCTGTGCGTGGCATGGGGGTTAGTTGGGGGACATGGGATATCTGTGCCTGGGGTCTGGCCTTTCCATTCTGAAGGAGTGAGGAGCTGAATGCAAATCTCTCTTAATCTTGGACCCACTAACCTTTGTTTCCTTCCCAGCCTCCGGGTTCACCCCTTTTTCTCTGCTCTTAAGGCACTTCTCTTCCCCCTGGACCCCTGGCATCCTCTCTGCAGGTAACTTAGATGTTTGCAGAAGACATAAGAGCCTTTGACTCAAAGTGATTTCTGGTGACCGTGGCCGCACACAGGGGCTCTGTGTCCAGTCACCAGACTCTGCATTTATTGGCTTCCTCAGGAGAAACTGCAGCCCCTGGAGCTTACCTGGCTGCCCGGGTGACCCGTGTTGCCCCAAACCGGTGACCTGGGGCCCCCTCCCGCCGGCTCCCACTTGGGCACTGGGGTCTGGCTCCAGGCGCCCACAGTGGCAGCTGGGGTGGGGACGGGCTCTCTCCTGGCGCCCTTCCCCGCCTCGTCCTCCCTCTGCATCCTGCCCGCGAGTCCTTGTCTCGGGGTGAGCGTCCGAGGGAACCCAGACGAAGGCTGTCCACTGCCACCAGGTCTAGCTACAGCAGCAGGAGCGTTTTGTTCAAGGAGATTCGGTTGATTCGGTTGGAAACAGCCGAAAGCAGGAGCTCACAAACCTACAAGGGTTTATCTCAGGGAACAGGACTAGAGGCGGGAAGCCGTGGGCCAGGGGACGGAGGCCTTCATAAGATCCCTAGGCCTGAACCACTTTCATGGAAAGTAGATCATTTAAGACATAAAGCAAACTGGAAGTGTGTGACAAACCCAGAAGGGAGCATGGATACCTCGAGGTGGCCTGGCCTGCGTGCCACTTCCTAACCCCTTAACTTGACTCGAACGTGTTAGTAGTCTTGGAATGACAGCCATAAACCGAGATAGATTCCTGTACCCATCCGAGCCGTTGAAACGTTCTCTGTATAGAAACTTTATGCAACTTGAATCGATGCGGGATAAGTAGGCTCCCACCTTGTGTTCTCACCATTGTTCAGGAAGAGACATGCCGAGTAAATATATTGGTCATCACTGTAGAAATGAGATGGGATTTGTTAAATAAAACAGGCGGCATCACTTTCTGAAGAGGCATTTTCGGTAGCTCACTGCTGAGCGGTTTTCATGTATACGAAGGAACCTTTCGTGTTTTGGGTCTGAGTGTTGTCGGCCGCTGTTGCGCTGGGTTCCGGGCGCGGTTCCTTGGTGGCCTGAAGGCGCCGGCACCCAGCTGCCATGCCAGGTAACCGCCGTGGCCTCCGTCTTCCACTAGGTGGCAGACTTCTCCCAGCTCGGCACGGCCGACGCCCGAGAAGGGAACACAAGCCTCTCAGCTCTGCTTCAGCCCTTTGGGTCCCCTGGAAAATCACCGGGGGCCGCCGGCCAGATTTAGATTCGCTGCGCAAACCCTCATTGCCTTGGTTAGAGGAGGGAAGGCACAGTTGGCTTGTTACCATTCCAGGAGAAGGTGACAAAGAAGACCCTTTATTAAATGCAGCACCAAAGAGAAAGGCTTGTTTGGTTTTTTTTAGACAATTTTTCATAAATAGAAAAATTCCTTGTTTTTACAAGACAAATTAGAAATGAGTGAAATAAACAAGTGTTACCAGTCACAAACAGAGTTACAGCTAAATGTTCGGATAACATTGCGACCAGAGAAGATATTTTGGGATATTTGTTTTCATAGTGTGATGAATATTTTTTCATTTGCTTCAAATATTTTGAGAAATGTACTCATGATTCAGGCTTGAAGTACAAGGTTGGTAAAGTAAGGATAAAAATAAAATAAAACAAACAAAGTAAAAACGCACCCACAAAATTGAGTTTGCTTCATTCTCTTTTAGGGATGTTTTTGAACAAGAAGTTGTTTTCATTGATTTTGCCCTCTGGTCAACATGTTTTTAAAGAAATGCAATTCAGGTTTCAGGTTAAGACAAACTTGCTCCGGCATCTCCCTGGAACAATAAGCATCCAAGGGAGAATTTAATAGGAAAATCAAGCAATTCAGTCAGTATTTTAGGGTTAACCGGGAATAGTCTTTAATTCCAGTAAACAGGTGGAAACATTTACAAATTTTTATCAGACAACAATAGAAATTAGGATGAGGAAGAGAAATGTTAGGTTCTAACTGGGGGCAGAGCCCCCTCGCAGGGCCCACAAACTGCTTACCCGCTTTCCAAGCTCCCTTAAGTAACAGGAACTGAGAAGGGGTGCTGGCACCCGCCTCCTCACCTCCTCCTTCCTCCCACCCACCAGTGCTCGAGAGCGTTTTTTGCGAGATGATTCTCTGCCTCCCGATTGTCTCTTTCCCCTTGTTTGTAACTGGACACCCACGAGGAGCCTGGAAACCACAGCCTCAAGGCCTTTGGAGGAAAAAGGTGCGAAAATTGAAAAAGAAAACTGAAAATCAAGGTGATAAAAACTGGCCTTGTTAAATTGTTAAACTCCTTCAACCCTGCCTAAAACTGAGATGAGCTCTTGAGCTCATTTCCCTCAAAATTCACAGAAAAAGGTCTGTGCTTAAAAACAAACAAACAAACAAACAAAAAACACAGAGAGGAGCCAGACCTGAGATCTGGTGATTTCCAGCCAATTTTTAGCCAGTGGTAGGATTTCCTTGCCAAACGATCAATATTTAAAACAAAATGATTCTTATAAAAATAAGTCAGAAAACATTGTAAAAGATTAAAATTATAAGGTTCCGTCAAGAGAACAGATAACATACATTGACACCGCCTCCCACTTTTAATTATTGTTTAACTTGGGGATGTTGTTTTTAGTGTGTGATACTGTGGAGAGAGGGAAGGTTCCTGCGGCCATGATTCTCACCTGGCCCTGGTCGGCTAGCTCACTGCACACGTGTGGGCAGCACGTTGTTACTGACTCTCTATAGAGAGCTCCGCCAGTGCTCTGGGCGACACGGTGGCACGGCTGCAGGAGAGCAGAGGCTGCAGTGGTGGCAGTGCCGAGGACAGAGGCCCAGAGGCAGAGACCGGCTTGCTGCCCGCAGACTCGTTCTGGGCGGATGGGATTCTAGTGACTGACCTGCCACTGTGGGAATAAAGTTGGGTGTAACCCTTTCATCCCAAGAACGTTCTATGGTCATTTTTCTGTTTCACTGAATCCATAGCAAACTTGTCGTGGGGCTGAAACCTACTGACCAGACAGATACTGTTTCTGAAATCTACTTGATATTTAAACAGTGGGTAATACTAATGATTTTCATGAGTTTCTCTTGTTTTTTAAGCTCTACTATAGTGGTTCAAAAACTTAGAAGTTCATTAGAACCACCTGGGTCGGGCCCAGGAGTGGCTTTTAAAAATCTCAGGCCATACCCCAGACCAACTGATAGGAAGCTCTGGGGATGGAATATGGACACCAGACCTTTTAAAAGTCCCCTCCTAGGGTCTCCAATGTGCAGCCAGGGGTGAGGACCATTGTGAACTGGTTTCCTTGTGACCGCTGCATATAAATCACGTTGTTAATGGTTGAGATGAAAGGACTTTAAGTAAAGGGCAATATTCTCCCGTGCCCTCCTATGTGGAGGAGATCAGGAAGCAGAGCTGACAGGATTTGTTGACAAATTAGATGAGTTTTAAAAGAAGTTGTTGAGTCAAGGATGACTCTATGTTTTTGACCTAAGAAATAAAATGACCAAGCTGCCTTCCTTATAGGAAGACAGCATAAATACCAAAAAGGTGGGGCTGAGTGGGGAGGTGGACAATTGGGTTTGGGCCATAGGAAAGTCAAGATGCCTACGAGATGCTCTAGGCAAAAATTCAAGAAGGCCGTTCTGGAATTCAGGGGCGAGGCCCAGGCTAAACACACACACTTGGGAGTCATCAGCGTCTAGATAGTATTTAAAGCCGAGAGATCAGATGATTATCTAAGGAGTAAGTCAACTAAGGAGGAGAGGATAGAGGATGAAGGCTGGGCAGCCCCCAGGAGGGTTTGTGCGATGAGGAGAAGGCAGCGGAGGTGAACAGGAGCGCCGGCGGTGAGGCCGGGGGAAGGCCGGGACCGTGGGATGGGCTGGGAGTCCCCCAGGTGAGCTGAGGACCGAGCCCGCGCCTACACTCCGTGGAGCTCGCCAGGGGAAGCAGGGGCAGGAGAGGAGCGGTGACGGGAAAGACAGCCCTGCCCCAGCACACTGAGCTTTCCGCAGCAGCATTGGACAGCCCAGACGTGTGCACAGAGACAGCAGACGGCTTGACTCACCCAGGGTTTAGGTGGGTGGGGGCTGTGGAAGCACAGGGAGGAGAGGAAATTGTGAACACTGGAAGTTAGGACCTTGGCACCAAAGTAGAGTGAGGGAGGAAGAGGGCTGATGCACAGAGAAGGGCGTGGGTCCATGTCCTGAAGTGTTTGGAGAACAAGAATGGTGGGAGTGACTGACACATTGGGAGGAGAGAGGTTGGGCCAGGCAGAGATTGGAGTTGTAGATCTGATAGAGAACAGTTCAGGTGAGGACAATCT